>JABTXL010001457.1:3787321-3830919 GCA_025134845.1 Neodon shergylaensis | reverse complement strand
TTTCCTTTCCTTTCCTTTCCTTTCCTTTCCTTTCCTTTCCTTTCCTTTCCTTTCCTTTCCTTTCCTTTCCTTTCCTTTCCTTTCTTTTTAGTCAAGTTCTCTCACTTTGTAGCTCTGGCTGGCCTGGAACTCACAGAGGTCCAGAGATCTACTCTCCTCTGCTCTGGACTGCTGGTAATAATGGTGTGCCCCACCACACGTGGCCTGCTATGGTTTTTGCTTACTCGTTTTAACTGTTGTCGGCTGTAGTATAACTGTGTGCCATAGGTTATTTTTTTGCATGCATTTACTTTTACTTATGTATTTTGTGTGTGCACAATGCATGCTGTTGCTCCATGCTGTGTAGAGATCAGAGGACAACGTGTAGAAATCATCTCTCCCTCTCTCTTTCCACTGTGTGGGCTCCAGGATGAAAGTGAGGTCCCCAGGTTTGGCAGCAAGCGCCCTTTGGTCAATGAGCCATTTTACTGCCCAAGCAATATTAAAACAAAACAAAACAAAACAAAAAAAACCAGAATTGTAGAAAAGAACTAGGAATGTATGTATGCATGTGTGTGCATGTGTTCATGCATCAGTGTGTGTGTGTGTGTGTGTTTTCAATGGAAAGCTTTCCTTCATTAGTACCCTGCAAGGCTCGGCAGGCTGGTAGTAGCAGGAGTGCTCCAGGACTCAATGCTCACTGAATTGCTTAAACTGCATGTGGAGCGCTTATGTGGGGCGTTTTGTCTGTTGTAGTAGTCTTGATCCTGGCCGGTCCATGTCAGGCATCTCCAGCAATCTTTTCCGTGATGTGCTTACATGCGATAGATTAGATGAGAGGTTGGCTCAGCCATTGATCGACCCTTGATTCAATACAGCCAATGTAATTTCTTGAGCTTACAGTTCAAAAATATGGCTTTATTTAGTAGAAGATAGTTTTGTTCTAGTTCGTGGGATTTATCTGTCATTAGGAAAATATTAAATAATTGTATATTAAATGCACCAAATGATCAGG
This sequence comes from Neodon shergylaensis, assembly GCA_025134845.1. Classification (NCBI taxonomy): domain Eukaryota; kingdom Metazoa; phylum Chordata; class Mammalia; order Rodentia; family Cricetidae; genus Neodon; species Neodon shergylaensis. The sequence goes on along the minus strand of JABTXL010001457.1, from coordinate 3,829,925 downwards.
CTGGGTAGCTAACAAGGCAGACAAGGTTCTCGTCCAGTGTTAGAGAGCAGTGGCAGAACTTTAGTTCTTTTGAGGTGAGATCTCATGTAGCTGGCTTTAAATTTGTGCCAAAGCTGAGGATGACTTTGATCTCTTCATCCTCCTACCCCCACCTTTCAAGTGCTCTGATTGTTAGCATGAGCCATCACGGCTGGCTAGAGTCTTAAACTGCAGGAAGCATGGAAATTATGAAAGACATGTGGGCCTGGTGGTGCACACTTATAATCCCAGTATTTGGGAAGTTGAGAGAGAAAGAAGCCTGTGAGTTTGATGTGAGCCTAGGGGATATAGAGAGTCTTTAGCTAAAATTAATTTTCTTAAAGTAGCATTTTTATCTGAGTAAATGATCAAAATTATAGAAAGTAAATCATAACCTTTTCCTGGCCTTTGTCTTTTTCTCCTTAATTGGTATCCACATTTTTCTTGTCAACTATCCAAGTAGTAGTATTTGATTTTCTAGGTATATTGATATCATCAGTTATAAAGCCAGCCCACTTCCAAACTATGTGTGCTTTTACTATAACCTCACGAGGATTATTTGTTATCTAGGGTCTTTGGGGGAAATGTCTGCATATCGTTCTTCTTATGAGAGCAACCGCACAAGATCTTCAGCTGCTAAGGGGCGGTTAATATCAGTGCAGACAAGGGTAGCTGCTGCCATCTTAATATACACTGTTCAGATTTCTCCTGGAAAACTGGGGGACAAAGGAGCCCTTTATTTGAAGGTGAAGTCATGCCAGAGATTTTGGGGCTGGTTGGAAAGTGTAAGACTTTTAGGGATGGGGAAGAGAAGATTATCTTGAAATTTGAATGGGAGGAACTTTAACATGGTTACATGAATTGCAAAACTGTAAAATCCTTTTTGCAAGAAAGAAGAGTGGCTGCCCCCTCCTTCCTTGGAGTCAAGCCTTTCGGACACACCTCTTAAATTACACACCGTTGAGATGATCCCCACAATGCCTTTGGCTCATCTGTATGCCTAGTTAGCTGCTATGAATGAATGGTTTATAACTATCCATTTCAAAAGCATTTTTATTTGTATTGCAAGAGCTTAATTGTTTGGTAGCAGGATCGGCAATTCTTTTTATCTTGTCTGTAAGTATGGATTGGATCATGTTTGCCAAGGAACTTTTAAAAAAACCATTTCTGTGCACAGAGAAGATTCTAAGTGAGCATTTATTGACTTATTGACCGGTATGTTGGCTGTGGGAGGATGGAGATGCCTGAGTTTTTCCAGGCATTTTTGTCTCTGTGAGAGAAAACTCAGCTAACCTTTCTCTTATCTTGCCTACTGGGCATTGAACCATGGTATCACAGGGAGGCGGAAGTCATACAAAGTTGCCAGACAGATGGTTGGACTCCCCATGGCAACCCCGTGACCTAATTTCCCAAGCTTTGTGCACCTAACTGGAGAGTTCCAACCTTCACTGTTAGCTTGGTTGCCAGTTGAGATGGGGAGGGGGGGAGGGAGGAGTGGTTACGGAAAGCTTCTCTGCTGGTGCCAAACCTGCACCTTCTAGGCCTTTCTGTGGTAAGGGATAGTGGAACCCGTTAGTCCTTATCCTGCATAGTCCTTATCATCTCTGCAGGATCTTTTAAAACATTTAACTGATGAATTGATGGTGAATGATAATTTTTTGATTATTTTTGAAGACTTTTATTTTTATTTATTTATTTTTATTTAAAAAAAAGATTTTTTTTATACAGTATATTTTAATGACAGTTCCCCCCCTCTAACTCCTGCCAGCATACCCACCTAACCATCTCCCCAGATCCTAACTCCTGCCGGGTCATACCTATGAACCTTCTCCCCAAATCCACATCCTTTCTTGGTCTTTCTCATTAGGAAAGAACAGGCATGTTAAAAAAAAAAAAAGAAAAAGAAACTGAAAGAAAGGTAAAAAAAGTCACAATAAAATAAGATAAAATGAAAACAAACCTAAATAGGACAACTGATGGACGAAAGGTTGTGGGGATGTTCTGCGGGAAACCGTGCAGCCTCTCCTTTGCTCTCATCCATAGTAAATTCATTTGACAATCGCCCAATTATCTAAATACGATGAAGCAGTGCTTTTTTCATTCAGAAAATATTAATAAATACATATGATGGATTTCCAATGAGATTTTATAGCCTTTGTGATAAAGTGGCATGGAAGATAGGCACTGATATGAATTTTAACTTTTCTTCAGGCCCTGACTTCTAGTGGGCCCACTGTGTCTGCACAGAGAAGATTCTAGGTGAGCATTTATTGGCTTATTGACTGCTTGCTGGCTAACACACATACATGCATCGTTCTTCTTCACATGAATTTGGTCCATGTAATGTGTTCTGTCACAATCGTAATACCTTGAGGACATTTGCTGGAATCATAAAATGGGCACAGGCTGTCACAGTTAGGTGGATTTGAATCACTGCTCTATCTCAAAAACATTCGTACGTTGAATATTTATACATTCCTATGACATTGTGACTCTCTTCCCACCGCGAAGACTTTATCTTTCCTCAGTGTTCCTTGAAGGAGCTGCTGAGCCCTGTGTGAGTGTTCCCCTTGTCTCCTTCCCGGTGGAGACTTGTGACTGTCCACATCTTCCCTCCCAAACTTCAGGGCGTCTGTCTGTTTCCTCAGCCTTCTGTAGTTTGATGGCCTAAGAATTGCCTTTTGGCTTTCTGCTACAGACAAGAGAGTTCTTGGTAATGAAGACGAATAGTAGTTGAGTGAAATTTTAAAAATTTAAGCCTCTGTCATTGTGATCCATGTGGGTTTAAAATGTTACTTCTCTTTCATGTGACTAAGTCTAAGTGTACAGAGAGCTCCTGATATCTTTTGGGGTGACAGTTTGCTCTTCTGGAAGATTTTCCTTTTTAATGTCCCATTGTGCTTCCTAAGAAGCCTAGACCTGTCTCCATGTCTTGCTTCTTCTGAATTAGTCAACCCCCTGAGTTCGGATGTCTCAGCTCATGGCTCCGTAGTACCTGCACCATTTTCGCCGAACCAAAGGAACACCATTGAGGTTTCCTCTTACCTAGCTTTACTACAGCATCTACCTTAAGCTTCTGCCCTTTCTGGTGAATTTCTGGCAGCTAGAGTTTCCAGTATTTTCTAGATGTGTGCTGTATGAATGTGTGATGTAACCATCTTTATTGTTGTTTGAAGGCTGCCTTCTTTTCCTTTGGCTCTTTTGGGGCTTCTGGCCGCTGGCTCCCATCTACTCTTCTGTTATCCATATACACTTAGTTGTTATCTCAGAAGCTCTGCTCCTTGGACGGGATGGGTATCTCAAAGCTGATGGGAATGAAGCTGCTCCAGGAAGTTCGACGCAGTGTGTGGTGGGAGACTTTTTTTTCCCTCTCAGTTAATGAAGTCATGCATTACCTAAGCATGCACAAGTTGAGAAGTTTCTGGAATTATTTACTCAGGCCTTATCATATAGCATTCTGTGTTTCACGACCCTTTAAGAAGACTTCGGACCCATATTGTTTCAGTCACAACACTGACTCCGTTTCTTATCTGCATCCCCTGCCTCTTTCCTGAGAGTTGACCCTTCGTTTCTCACAGGATCCGAATGTAGAACAGACCTCGAGGCGTCACATTACCCCTAAAGAAAGTTTTGGCCACCTTCCCAACCCTGCTTCTTACTCCTTCTGCTCTGTCCCTCGGTACAAAGCTGCTGTCCCCCAAATGACAGTCTTAGACATCTGAATTTTCCTAGACCCGGGCTTCTTCCTTTACCCATCATTCGTTCCTTTCGTGAGTAAGCGATCACCAAATCGTATTGATTCTTCCTCCAATATGGCCCACAGACCATGTGCCATTCCCCCAGTTTCCTGCCAATCAACCCGTTTCTGCCTTGCTGAACGTTCTGCCTTGCCCAGTCCCTGCCTTGCGTTCAGTCTTCGCCCATGTATTCCATCATAACTTCAGCTTCCTGAGAACATTTAGCCTTACTTTTCTTTGACGTTGCAAAAGTGGTTCCCTCTGCTTTGAATTTCTCCTTGTGTGTGTGAAGACTCTTCGTCTCAGGCTCAGCTTGAAGATCACTTTCCCAGAAGACAGTGCTCTCCTCTTCATGGTGCTGGACCGCTAGCTAGCTAGTACCTACTGAAATTGTTACTAAGTTACAGCTCATGGTTTATTTACTTATTTGCTTTTCCCCCTCCTACCTATCCTCTCTCAAACACTGGAGAGGGGACTGTGTCTGAATAACCTTTGTCTGCTTTGTACCTTGGCACAATGCTGGGTGCACAGCCCCTACCCGGGCTTTGTTTGGATGTGTGTTCAGTGAATGGGAGCTTCGGCTGACTCTGGTGCTGGCAGTTCTGATGCTCCGTCTTCCGTGAACAGAGCATGGTAGGAGAACCAGAATTGTCTCGGTTTCCTGCCAAGAGCATCTGGAAGGCGACGGTGAGGCCGCGGAAACATGTCTAGTGGTTGTTTCTCCAGCCTTTATTCTTCAGCAGTTTGAACCTCACGTTTGAGTGTTACTTACTCTTCTGCTTAGTGGCTTAGTGCCTGGAGGTTAAGAGGAGTTGCCACCAGGTCAGGTGACACTTGCGTTTTGTGTTTCCCAAGCCTCTTGGATGACTTCCAGACCCATTTTCACTAATTCATTTCGAAGCCTGGAAAAAAGCAAGAGTACAGAAAATATAACTGTTCCATTGGTGTCGTGTCTATTCATTGTACACGGACCGCGTTTCACACACCTGTTTCCATATGTGTGTATAATATTCTAGGACCATGCTCTTCTTCCACATCCCCTACCTTCCTGTCCCCCCCCACTCCCCTATTTTGCTTCTACTTTCATACGAAATATACAACCATGGCTTTATAGATAAGCAAGGATTCACAAAGGAGAGAAGCATGGTATTTGCCTTCTTGAGGCTGACTTCATTTGTGTATATGATAGTTTCCCTGTAGGTGATGTAGTTTCCTTTCTCTTTTAAAGTACATCTAGGTGTGTGTGTGTGTGTGTGTGTGTGTGTGTATGTGTGTGTGTATGTGTGTTTGTATGTGTGTGTGGTACTCACATGCAAGTCAGAAGACAATGTGTGGGAGTCAGTTTTCTTCCATCATGTGGATCTTGGGGATCACAGTGAGGTCAGTAGACTTGGTGACAGACACCTTCACCTGGTGATCCATCCCACCTGCCCAGTTTTCTTTTAGTTCTGAAGTTCCTTTTGTGTTCATTATTAGATGATATAGAGGATTTTTCCCCACATTTTGAAATTGGCTCTCAGTTTGGTCACAAATAACCCCTTATGGTGAGCTAATTTCAGTTAAACAGTTAAGTTCTAGCGAGAATTTCTTCCCCGTTAGAAGGCTATGTCATTGCTCCCATGTCTATTGTCTGATATCCTATTATTGCCAAATCTTGTTTGCATCTTAAAATTTGACTTTTTCATGGTCCCCAAAATGCTGGGGGGAAGAGGAACTGAAAAAAAGGGACAATAACAAAAGTTACTTCCCCCCCCCCCCCAGTATCTCTGTGTCTGTCTCTCTTCCTCAGTTTCTTTTAGTGACTACTTTCAAGCCGGTAGTGCCAAAGCCATGTCACAGATGTCACCGGTGGGCTTCACTGCAGGTTTTCTGCTCGCGGTGTCCTTTCTGGTCTTTATCAACACCTATAAATCCAAATGATCCTTGAAAGTCTGTCATTGTAGACCCCGCTTTCTTCTCTTTGGTGTCCCCTTCCTGCAGTGGGCTTTTTATAGCATTTTTTCCTGTCATGTACTGTAATTAAATGCTTTCTTTAAAGTTTCATGTTTTGAGATGAAGTATGGCTAAGTAGTCCTGGCTAGCCCAGACCTCACTGTTCTAGCTCAGGCTGCCCTCAGAATCACTGTCCTGCTCCCACTCCCCAAGTGTTGGGGTTGCAGACCCCTATCACCATGCCCTGTTAATTTAAGTGTCTTCTCTGATGCCGGATGTCGAGCTCTTCTGTCTGTTGTTTTTCATTAACTTTGGAATAAGAGACAAGCACAGGGCATTGCTTTTGGCTCATATGTGTTTGTTAAATGACAAGTCAGAATACATTTTTTTTTGTCTTGCATTTTCCATCCTGAGATTAGTGCCACTTAACTTCTCCAGTTTGCAGTCTGAGAAGGAATATGATAATACTGGCCACTGTTCTGACTGAGCCTAAAGAGAAACACCATCAGCAAGTTTCACCAAGATGACAGTGAGCACGTAGCATCGAGGACACAGCCTCAGGCGAGCATGCCTGGTTTTTCAAGTTCTCTTCAATTGTGGGCTATGATCAGTCTTCCTGACATTTCACAGGTTTTGTAAGTAAGTTGTTGTTTTAAAGTACTTTGTAACTTACTCCCCTCAAGTTAACGAAGATGGGTGTCTTTCAGCTCCTACCGTCATTTTCTGTGCGTCCCTGTCAGAGAAGACAGGCATTGTGAAGTTCCTATAGAAACCAGCTTAAGAGGAAGACTTGGAGATCTTTGTGATGACCGCCTGGGCCAGCCTTGAGAAGAAGCACGTCGGAAGCATGCCTTAGCCACTTGTTTTTCTAAGCTCCATTGTGATGGTCAATATTTTAAGTATGAATTGTGTTATCTATCCCTCCCTCAACTTTTAATGAATGTCTTTGCACTGTTTTGTTTGGAATGTGAACGAGATTCACTCTCCTCCACTAGGGCATTCATAGGAGATTCCTAATCTAGGTTTTTACGATGAATAAAGCCCAATTAAAATGTGAAAATTGCATTGAAGCCTTCTTGGATATTATTCAGCTGCTAAGAATAAAACATGCCTAAATGCAAAAAAATCATAAAACGTGGCTTTGGTCAGAAATCTCAGGCAAGTTTTGCGCTTATTCAGTGTATTTTGCTCTGTAATCAGCTTCTCTGGCATAAGTACGAGAGCAAGTCCTGGAAATGTAGCTGCTATTTAGAGAGCTTATTGTCTGGGAGCAATTCAGTGGGTCTTGATGCTCTCAGGACATGTGGAACCATTCCAGAGTGATTATTATCAGTCACAGATAATGCCTCTGACAGCTATGTCTTAAGCTCAGTTTTGCTTTTTCAGATGTAATGCTTAATGCATTTTAAAGAAAAATTAATTTTAATAGTTCACAATATTAATTAGTGCCATTTCATATTTTTATAAACCTTTCAAAGTTAATTAATAACTTTCATGTTAGTTTGCTTATTTTATATAAGGCTCAGAATAATCTAAAATGTATCCCTGAAAATGCTAAGTCCTTATTTGTTCTTTTCATCCATATGTATTTATATGTGTATGTGTGTATTTATATACCAAATGTGGCACTTATTTTCAAGATTTATTATTTTTAAAATTTTTACTTATGTGTATTTGTGTCTCTATGTGTATGTGTGTGTATTTGTGTGCCCACAGAGACCAGAAGAGGGAGCTGGTGGTATGGGCAGTCATGAGCCATGTGACATGGGCCCTGGGAACCCAAGTCAGGTCCTTTGGAAGAGTGGCCAGTGCCCTTATTGCCCATCTCTCTGGGCCCTGTGCTTGGATTAAGGAGAGTCCATTGATAACATTTACAGAGCAGAATTGCTATTTTGTGTTAATGATGCCAGAAGGACCTGTAACATTTGCCTGTTTGTGTGCTCTTGTTAACTGCACATCAATTTATACTGCCTAAGATATTCAATAGAAGGAGAACGCCTGTTGTTCTTGGGGCAATTTTATGTTGGCTAATAGAACATAGAATGGGATTTTGGGTACGACAGAGAGTTTAGGTTTGACTTGGGAATATGTGGAAAAGGATAGGGGATATTTCTTTAAATATTCTTCCCTAGTTTAAAATGTTTTTAAATATAAAAGACTTTAAACATTTTGTAAGAGAGCTGTTTGTCACTACAACTATGAACGGCTCTTATGGTCTGTTACAGGATTTTAACTTCATTTATAGTACGCAGATGAAAGGGTGGTCTGATCTATTGGTCTAGAAGTGTTTTGGCTCCTTTGATGGTTTGCTTTTTACTTTTCTTTCCCCGCCAGATCAAAAGGTATCTAAGCACGGGAGATTTTCATTGTTGCAGGCTGCTCCCCATATCTTTTCTCACTGTGGAGCCAAGCCTTCCTGATGCCATTGTTAAGGTGATTTCCGGTGACAGGTGTTTGGGGCCTTTAGTGTTAGCCTGCCACCTGTGTAGGCAAAGCGGGAACCTTTGCTCCTGCGCTCCTGTGCCCAGGTGTGTGATTAGGTACTCACCAGCAATGAAAAACTCATGTTTTTCCTTACTCACGCAAGCAGCTGGCAGTCCTGTACCTCAGTGTCTCTGCTCCTCCTTTCTCCACTCAACATGTGCCATTCACAGTGCTGTTCAGCAATTACTGTTGGAGCTTTTGAATGGGAATCTCTAAGACCCTCCAGCTCCAATAGTATAGAAAACCATGGTTTTTATTTCAATCAGTTCTCAGTAGTGATGGAAGAGTAATATGATTCCTATTTGCTATTTCTTTACATTGCTCAAAGTTGAATGCAAACTTCATTTGTATGGTGACAACCACCAGCAAAAACAAACAAACAAACAAACAAACAAACAACAACAACAATCCATGAAGCTGTTTTTAAGAGATTTTCTGGGAACATGGCACACAGAATCAACTAAGCAGGGCTCAAAGGGCCTCCCAGAGACTGAGGCAGCAACCACAGAGCCTGTGTGTTTTGGTTGTTGGCTTGTGTTTTTGTAGGACTCCTAACAGTGGGAGTGGGAGTATTTCTAGCTCTTTTGCCCACTCTTGGGACCCTTTTCCTCCTACTGGGTTGCCTTGCCCAACCTCAGTGTAAAGGATTTGTGTCTTGTCTTATTACATCTTGTTATGCTTTGTTCAGTTGACATCCCTGAAAGGCCTGCTCTTTTCTGAAGGGAAACAGAGGAGGAGTGGATCTGGAGGAGCGGGGAGGAGAGAGCTGGGAGGAGTGGAGGGAGGGGAAATACAGTTGGGGTGTACTGTATAAAAGAAGAATAAATAAGAACAAAGTAAAAAAAGGTTCTCTGGGAAAAGTCAGTTCTAGAATACGTTTTTTTCCCATTGAAACTATTTTTACTTAAATTATTTCTGGGAATTCTAAAACTGACCACCGAGGTCTTTGATAGAGAGGTGATATTGGGAGGAGAGAGCTGTCCTCCCATCATTTTTATCCCCTTATTACAGTAAATGCCACAGGTCAGGCAGACAGGTATGGTGGACGCTGGGCACTAGTAACGTCATTTTGATGTATTGGAAAGATAGGGCCTTTAATACCACACGCAGAAACAGTATTAGACCGAGTAGGTGGAACCTGTGAGCTTTTGTGCCCTCCATTCAGTAACTGTTCCAGAGAAGGGATTGATTTCATACCGTTTTTTTTTTATTTATGTCTGTGGACATCCTAGTATAGTGTAGAACATAAAGCATGCCTGTAAGTTTTACAGCAGAAACAAATGAACAAAGTTTCTTTTGTCCTGAAATTCATTGAGCAGCAGATCTCAGGAATGCGCATTTGTCTGTTCCTGTGGACTTGACATGTGAAGCAGGTCAGAGTGAATGTCTTATCTTCCTCCTGTTCGGTCGACCAGGCACATCATTTACACACACACATATGCATTTATTATAATATATATACATGCGTACATATACACATATAATCATATTCATAACCACATGTACATACATATAGCCATAACCATTTATACACATATGCACAGATAATCACATGTGTATACATATATACACATAGACACATATGTGATGGAGGAGGAAAATGATGTCTATGTGTTACTTTCATTGGTTAACAAAGAAACTGCCTTGGCTTTTGATAGGGCAGAAAATTAGGTGGGCGGAGTACACAGAACAGAATGCTGGGAAGAAGGGAAGTGAGGCCGAGGCCATGGAGCCAGCCACCAGGTCACACATGCTGAATCTTTCCCAGTAAGCAACCACTTCGTGGTGCTACACAGATTATTAGAAATGGGTTAAGCAAGATGTGAGAATTAGCCAATAAGAGGCTGAAGCTAATGGGCCAGGCAGTGTTTAAATGAATACAATTTATGTGTTGTTATTCTGGGGGTAAGCTAGCCGTACGGGAGCCGGGCAGGATGAAAAGTAGGCCTGCTCGCTCCCATCACTACACATATGTGTGTATATGTGCATGTTTTCTAACATACATATCTGTAGAGTTATTTATATAGATATAATCATATTTATTTTACTTTTTAAGGGCTTATGTAACCCTGGTTGACTTGATAGTTGCTATGCAGCTCAGGCTAGCCTTGAACTCAGGCATTCTCCCCAACTCAGCCTCCTGGGTACAGAGACAATAGTTGTAAGCCACAATACCCAGTTCATTGACAGATGCACTCTTTTAAGCCAGCTCCTTTTTCCTCTTGAATCATATATGCAATGTTAGAGTAGATATCAGAAGAATTCATGCATTTCTGTTCTCTGCCGTTACCTGCCAGGCCCATGTAGATTATTAGCTTCAGTCATTGTTTTTCTCCATCAGCATCATCATTATCATCATCACCACCACCATCATCACCATCATCATCATCCCCATCATCACCATCATCACCACCACCATCATCATCACCATCATCATCATCCCCATCATCACCATCATCACCATCACCATTATCATCACCACCACCATCACCATCATCCCCATCATCACTATCATCACCATCACCATTATCATCACCACCACCATCATCACCATCACCATCATCATCATCCCCATCATCACCATCATCATCGTCACTTTATCACAGTTATCATTGTGGTTGTTAATTTATATACTTAAACACCAGAAATTGGTATTTGACCTGTGTAGCATTTGTGGAAAGCTTAAAATGTGAGCCTCGTGTTTCAAGGTAGAACAATGAGGATGGCTACTGAATTTAACAGTGATTCCTTTTGGCAATGATGGTAGTTTTGAGTTTTTTAGTGAATCAGTTGGAGATACATTTGAATACCCCTATAAGAGTTATATTTTATGGGCATCAGTCTCGGGGCAGAGGTCTCAAAGTTAGCCTTGTTTCCCCTTATTTGTACACCCCCTTTGGTATTTTGAAATAGGGTCTCCAGTGGTCCAGGCTGGCCTGGAACCCAGTATGGGTTGGAGGTTGTCCTTGAACTCTTCCAGCTTCTGCTCCTAATTATAAAGTACTGAAGAGTATTCATTCCTCTTTGGAGACTTTTTTCCTCCTGCAGATGGACAACTACAAACAAAATACTTGCAGACTTTCTGAGAGTCTTTTAGAATACGAGTCATTATAACCCACTGTCCTAAGATGTTACTCCAGTGCTCTTTGCCCACTCCCAGTAATGCCAATGTCTCACACCTGAGTGTGTGTGAGTGCTGGCGTGGGTATGCCATGATGCACTTCTGTGCAGGCCAGAGGACAGTCTTGGGTGAAGTTCCCACTTCCCATTTAATTAGAGGCAGTACCTCTCTTGCTCACTGCCCAGTGTGTCTTGCTAGCTGGCCTGTGAGCGTCCAGCTGTTCTGTCTCGTTCTCTTACCTCCCTGTGGGGCGTGCTGGGATGACAGAGGTATCTGGCTCTCCTGACGGGAAAATGATTAGTGTCTCCTGCTGATAGACGGACATGGTCGCCGTCAGCATTGTGGAGTTGCAGTAAGTGTAGCTACAGCTTCTGAGAAAAGTTGATCTTCTCGTCTCAGTCCCTCACTCTCTAAAAGCACATGACCTCAGGTCTCTACTCAAGATGAGTGCTTAAAGGAGGAAGAGGTCAGGGTTCATGACAAAGTTGAGACCAAACCCATTATTCCAGGATCTAGCTCCTTAGAATTATTGTCACCATGCCAGGTGGTGGTGGCACATACCTTTAATTCCAGTACTCGGGAGGTAGATGCAGATGCATCTCTGTGAGTTTGAGGCTATCCTGGTCTACAAGAGCTAGTTTCAAGATAGGCTCCGAAGCTACAGAGAAATCCTATCTTGAAAAACAAAAAACAAAAACCCAAAAATTATTGTCACCAGACATAGACACTGACTGAGAAGAGATGGCTTAACAGGGCACAGTTGCTTTTGAGGCTCAGATACTGAGTCACAGAGAAGTATAAAAAATCCACTGTATTTATTTATTTTGTGTGTGAGTGTGTGGTGTGTGTGTGTGGTGTACATATGTGCACACGTATCTACTCTGGTGTATGTATAGAGGTCTGAGGATAAGTTTTGGTTTTTGGCTCTCAGATGATCAGGCCTGGCTGTGAATGCCATTGTTCATTGATTCTTGTTGGGCTAGACGCTTTAGCAAGTCAAGAAACATCTTTAGGATTCATAGTCTTAGACTCATGGAGACACAAGGTCTTCACATGTCTGTTGCTGTTATAGTTTGCATGAAATCCTTCCCTGGTCCTGATAGCTTTTATCTGGTATGCCCTTTCTCCTCTGAACCTGGATATTCCCCAGTTTTCTTTTGCTCGGGACTTTGTAGGACTTGAATAGATTTATCCCTAGATTGAAGACTTGAACAGATTGTCTCTTGGTCCTTCATCCAGTTACTTCTAAAGTCCTGGTATAGTATTGTTTTTTAACTCCCATTTCAGGCAGATATGATGGTGAGCATGTTATGAATAATGACCACAAAAATCAGTTGTATTTTTTCATCAGTGAGAGTGCTCCTGCAGGAGACAACTTTTGTGTATTTTGATAAAGTTACAGAAACAGAAATGAACGGAGGATACTTTGGAACGGCTCTTAAGGATTCTTTTCTTCTACCTCTGTGTTAAATACCATTCTGACATGGAAGAGCTGCACTGATATTTCATGCTGTCTGACCCGGGCTAGAGAGAGGATGGTCCACAGACCATATGCATACAGCTTCCCGAGAGCCTTTTCTTCTCATCTTCTAGTTGCAAGTAGTACAACCCACATTGTAAATGCTAGGTAAGCTTTGGGGTCTCTGGGCTTTCCTCTGGGAACAGGTGTCCCCTAAGATGCCAGCACAGCCTGGAGCAGCACTGCCTTCTTGTCCCCTCTGCTCATCTCTGCTTCTCTAGCCCAAAGATCAGTATTAGGCAACTACAGCAAAAGTCAATGTCTGTCTTCCCTAATCAGGCCAGCCTCTGTGTTTAGTTTGGAAATGACCCAGCTGTACCACCTATTGTATTCTTTGGCTTTAGGAAATCGACTTGGAAGGCTTAGTATTTGAACCCAGGTAGCTCGTATTTTCTATCCAAATATGATCATGACCTATCTTCTTAGGGAAGCCAAATCCAAAATCAAAATAACTCTCTCTCTATTTTAAAACACAGCTAAGCCTATAACAGCAATGTCTAGCAATACTTTTTAAGTGGTTTATTTTTCCTCCCTTGTGGCCTTGCTCATCCAGCGCAGGTCCTGGCTCACACAGGAGAGTCTCCTAGCACTGAGCTAAATCTGCAGCTCCAACCATCTCTTTACAGTGGAAATGCAGTGAGGGTTCAGAGAGCCAAAGAACTGTTTTTCACACACAAATTTAATTGGTAGACGATGGCATTCTGAATAGGTAAATACTAAAGGCAGTAGGGGGCTATTCTGATTATTGTTTTATTCTCTAAAATAAAATTGTGTCGATTCAGGTCTAAATTATGTAAATATAGATGCTTGCTGTCTCCCAGGCCTGGTCTAACTTCATTTGGCAGGTAGTCATACCACTTGCTACTTAAACTTGATCCAGGTGTCCCTTCTAAAAACCAACCAGGTAAAATACATTTATTGGAGGTATTTTTAGTGTGTGGCAGCTCTATGTTTGTTCTTACAAAATCTGAGAGAAAACCCAGGGGATATGCATTACTGTGTCCCAAAGCATTAAAGAATAAGCTAATTCTGATAATGCAGTTTATATAAATAATAATGCATTGCTCTCGGTAGAGCATAAGGAAGACCATGGTATTGCTGCATCTTAATTTCTGTAATGCCTGAAAAACCTGAATACTATAGTTTTATACAGAGTCCTCATATTTGGCCATGCGTGGTGACTTATGCCTGTATTTAGGAGGCCGGGTCGGGAGAATTGCTATGAGTTTGAGGCCAGCCTTGGCCACATACTGGATTCTAGGTTTCAAGTCAGCTGGGGCCACATAGCAAGATCCACTGTCCAAAACCAAAATCAAAACAGAACAAAACAAAGAAAAAGGAATCCCGCAAATAAGGACAATAATCGTACCCTGTTTGTCTCTTTGCCCCACAACGTGTATGTGTCTATATATGTTGTAAAAGAAGGAGCGGCAGGCTGCGTTCCTGCTGCCTGGCTCCCGGCTGCCTGGATAGTTTATACCCCAAAATAAAAACACACAAATTGTATTCATTTAAACACCGCCTGGCCCATTAGTTCTAGCCTCTTATTGGCTAACTCTCACATATTGATTCAACCCATTTCTAATAATCTGTATCACCACTTGACTGTGGCTTACCGGCATGAGTCTAACCAGCTTCCATCTCGGAGAGAAGAGCCATGGCACCTGCCTGACTCTGCTGACTTTCTCCCAGCATTCTGTTCAGTCTACTCCACCTATCTAAATTCTGCCCTATCAAAAAGCCAAGGCAGTTTCTTTATTTGACCATTGAAAGCAACACATAGAAAGAAGATCCTCCTACACCATATATATGTACTTTTTCCTCTTCCTGTGGCACTTGGAAATAAACTGCAGATTCCAAGCATTTCTTCACTGTTTCCTTCCTAAGAACAAGGCTCTCATTTAGTAAAGCCACTATACAACTCTTTGCACTCGACAGCTGTGATATATAGATGGAATACAGGCATTAGCTGTGCCGGCCATTTTGGAATCCCCTCAGCCATATGAAAGCCGCCCCTTTCTGGTTGTGTTACTGCCTCCCCAAGGCAAAGGCACTAGCCTTTGTTTGCAATCTTTTCAGGACAGGCCTCCTTTAGTCTCCATCAGTGCTGTCCGGTTTGGTCCCTACCAGCCACTTGGGGCCATTTACATAGAAATTGATTGAAACTGAAACTGAAAATTGCCTTCATCAGTGACAGCAGCCGCACTTTGAGTGCTCGCTGTCTGTGTGTGGCGAATGCCTACTCGATAGGACTGTACAAGTAGGGTCTGTTTCCATTATTTTAGAGCTTCCCCACTCTTGCTGTCTTCCATGAAGTCAGCGTTTTGAAGAGGTCAGGCTGGTTGTCTTGTGTAATGTCCTGCCTTTAGATTTGTCTTGTTTTGTCGTACATTCAGTGTAGATTGTGGCAGATTTTTCTTTCCAAAGATAACTGCGCTGATACAGTTAGTCCAGCCATACCCATTTCAAAGTGTGTGACTGTCACCTGCTCCCCCTGAGAAGGGAGGTCTTGCTGCTTGCCCTGGATTCAGGAAAGGGCGTGTGACAGACAGCTGACAGCAAGGATGAAGTCATCCACTGGGATATAAGACAGATCCTTTCTTACCTAGAGCCACACTCCGAGGATGCCCAAGACTGTGAGGAGACACTGAGCTGACAGTCAGCATTCCATCTCCCAGCATTTACTCTTTGCAGTTGAAGTCTAATCTATGATGGAACATAGCTGTGACAGCCAAGGATTGTCGGAATCCCGATGAGCAGAGAGCTAATAAATAACCATTCTTCCAAACTTGTAAGAACTGGGGATTTTTTGATTCAGTAGTAAATAAAAAATGCTCACGTTAAATTGTTTTGCCAAAAGTACAATATAAGTCAATAAACATCGCGGTGGCTGTTACTAGTGGTGATGGGCTAGTTGGTTATGGTAATGGCAACCAGATCTCCCTATCATCAATAAAAATATTCTTTTTTCCAATAAGAAGTAAAATAAAGGAAATTTTCACTTTGAACAGGGCGATCTTGTACAGTTACCTGTCAACATTTAATTCTATATCATATAAAATTATCCATCCTGTGTGTATGCACTTGTGCATGTGTGCACACACTGATGTGTGTGCGTGTGGAAGCTACATGTTGACATTGGATATCTTCTTACTGCTTTTCACCTTGTTTTTAAATTTTTTTTATGTTTTAAATAGTGTTTTTATTAATTCTTTCAGAATGTCACACGAGATAGTTTTTCTCAGCCAAATTATATTTTTGGCAATTTTAAAATTTAAAATATAATTATATTCCTTTAGTACCCCCCCAAACTATCCCATATCCACCCTCCCTTCTATTTTTATGTGGATAAATGGACTTTTCCTGTAATTACTGCTGTTATATGCATATCAGTGTATAGCTAGAACCTACTGAGTCTGTTTAGTGTTGCTTGTATGAACATGGTTTCAGGACTGTTCACTTGGTATTGACTAACCAATTAATTTTTATTTTTATGTATGTGTCTGTGCTTCTGAGTCCATGGAGGCTACATGAAAGTGTTAGGTCTGGGAACCAAACTCAGGTCCTCTGCAAGATCAGGAAATGCTCGTGTCCACTAAGCCGTCTCTCCAGCCCCTATACCGTAGGAGTTAGGTCCTTAACCTACAGAGCCATCTCTCTGGCCCAGGACAAACCCTGCTTTGCAGTTCTTTTTCTTTGATTGAATTAAATGGATCATTAGATAGGACTTCTCAATTTTGTTCTGCCGATAAGAACCACGGCTCTTCTTTATTTCTGCGATAAAGGGATGAGGCACCACTTTGTCTGACTTGGACTGCATAGTGGAAAATTCACTTAGACTTTTTTTAAAATCCCAAATTCTATTTAAGTTCTTGATATAATATATAATTTAAGACAAATAAGAAGGAAAATTCCTCTGCACATTTCTTGTTGTTTCTCTCAGACGAAGCCACTTGTTAATGTTTCTAGGCTCAGGGTTTTTAATTCTCTTGTGAGGTAGATGGTTTCCCTCTTCTTGACGGAATATGAAGATGTCTTCCAAGTAATTTTCATCACAGGGAAAATCTCAGGTGAGAGTGGATGGATCAGTTAACAATTTCATAGAGCAAATTCATGAACTACTCCTGCTAAGTAAATTCGTGCTGTCTTATCCAGAGAAGTGTGGCCAGAGAGTTTGGGAGGGCAGGGAAGTTCTGCTGTTTAGAGGAGAGGTGGAAAGTTCTAAGAGCTAGGGAGGGATGAGGATTTGCTAATCTCTAGGAAGACAGGTAAATAGCAGTGGATGTGGTCGGTCTGGAGTGCATCTCTCTCAGTATCCGTGGAGACTGGTTCAGTTTGCCCCCCCCCCCCCAGATATTGAAATCCATGAAGGTCAAACCCATTCCATACAATGGCCTGGTATTTACTTGCAATCGGCACACTCTCCTACATCCTTTAGATGATCTCCAATTACTTAATAACACCTAGCACCGTATAAATGCTGTATAAGTGGCTGACAGACTGCCTTGTTTAAGGAAGAAGAAGAAGAAAAATTAGTCAGGATGTTGTTTGGAACAATGTTCCTTTCAGTGTTGTTTGCATCTGTGGGGGCGGAAGCGATTGGTAAAGAGGGATGGCAGTCTGCAGAGTGGAGTGACAGGGTGGAGTGAGAGGAGGAGGGAGGGAGCATGAGAGAAGTCTTGACTGCTAGCTGATGGGGAAGGAGACAAGTGGAGACCAAGGTTATTACATTTTGGAATGAACTGTGGTTTTGGGTACATTGGAGAAACCCATTTAAGCACTTTTTTTAGATCAGGGAATTCAGTAGAAGAAGATGTCACTGCTGTTCAGGTGGCTTCTAGATAACTAGTTTTAAATGTCAAGGAGGAAGGCTTGCTTTCCTCAAACCTTGAAAACAATGTATCGGCTGGAAGTCTTGCAGATTCCTCTGACCTGCTCCTGTGAAGGGGCTCAGTGACACCTACTCCCTAGAGCTGTAATTGGGCTGTATTTTCCCAGCACCTCTTGTCACCCAGATCAGACTGAACTGACTTCCACATGGTTTCAGGGTGTGTATGCATCAGGCAGGTGTGGTGTTTTATAGAGAGCCAGTGGTAACAGACAGAAACTGCAGCCACAAGGGCTTACAGTGTGGGTGGGTCCAAGGGCTTACAGTGTGGGGGTGGAGGGGAACGTTCCCTTGGTGCCTGCAGGTTGAGCTAGCTTGAAACCGTTATTCTAACTCTTGAGAATGGAGAATGATAACACTGTGGCTGTTTGATGTCTCCTTTTTTCTTTTCCTTTCTTCTCTCCTTCCTCCTTTCCCCTTCCTCTTTCTTCTTCCCCTTTTTATTTATTATAAAGCAAGTTCTTATGTAACATCAGCTAGTCTCAAACTTTACTGTATAACTGAGGATGGCCTTGAATTCCTGATCCTCCCATCCCCCACCTGTGTTGTAATTATAGGCATATACCGTGGTTATACTATGGCTGGACAACTTGTTCCATTTAAAAATGTATCCTAAATAAAACAATAAATATGTATCTTTATGTATGTTGAGTGTTTGCCTGCATATACCTATGTGCAACATATGCATGCAATGCCTGTGGAGGCCAGAAGAGGGCGGAGGATCCCCTGGAACTGAAGTTAGAAATGGTTGTGAGCTGTCATGTGTTTGCTGGGAACTGAACTTGGGTCCTCTGGAAGATCAGACAGTGCTTTTAATGGCTGAGTCATCTCTTGAATCCCTGCTCCTGGTAAGGTGTGTGTGTGTATGGGGGCGGTATGTTTGTGTGTGTACACATGGTATACACATAGAGGTCAGAAGACCACTTTATGGAGTTGCTCCTCTTCTTCCACCTTTATGTGGGCCCTGGGAATTGAACTCCGGTCATCAGGCTTGTACAGCGAGCCATTTTACCTTCTGAGCTATTTCACCTGTTCTTTTCCATCTTGTGGTGGTTTGAATGTAATTGGCCTCCATAATCTCATAATCCCATAATTCCATAGGGAGTGGCACTATTAGTAGTTGTGGCTTTGTTGGAGTGGGCATGGCCTTTTTTGAGGAAGTGCATCATTGTGGGGGCAGGCTTTGAGGTTTCATTTACTCAGGATACTGCCCAGTGAGTCAGTTGACTACCTGTTGCTTCTTAGCTCCAGCCCCATGCTGCCATGCTCCGCACTGTGATGGACTGAACCTCTGAACTGTAAACGAGCCACCACAATTAAATGTTTCCTTCACAAGAGTTGCTGTGGCCATGGTGTCTCTTCACAGCAATAGTAAACTCTAGCTAAGACACATCTAAATCTTGTACTTGGTTTGCTAAGGATACATGGAGTCAGGTGTTCCAGTTGTGGAAAGTTATTTAATTGTCTCTATTAGTGGAAGCAAATGTGATCACTGTTTTTTTGGTGTCTAAAGATGAGTGTGGACTTCTGATTCCTCTTTGACTACTGAGCCAGTCTAGAACATCTGCAGGACAGCTACTAAACAGAGCGGGAGTGTTATGTGCACTAGTCTTCCTTGAGCCACTTTAGGTTTAAGATGGCGTGCAGTGGGAAGGTTCAGGATTTCCATTCTTGCTTTTCACTCTGCTGCCAAGAGTCCTGTCAACTCCAGCTTGTCCTTCATCTGCCTACTGTTTGGGTTTGGGAATTTACAGAACATGAGTCATTGAAATTCCCTTTCCCCAAATGGGACAAGTGTCTTAATTGAGGTCATGCCAATACCTAGTGTGACAGAATCTTCCCCTTATCCTCCCTTGGCACACAGAGAGAATTTACACAGCCAAAGAATGGTGTGAAACTGTGTCTCCAACTGTGTCCATTGGGATAAGCCAGATGCCCAGTTGGATGCCCAGTGCACAGCTCCCTTGCCAAGTTATGTTGTTCTGTTTGGTTCCAGGCCAGATGGCAACTTAGTGGGTGGGCCATCAGCCCTGGCCTTTCTTCAGCCTCCTTGGGTCTAGGATGAAGCGCCAGCCATCTCTTATTGTGTAGTACGAGTGAGCTTACGGAAATAGTAATTGCCCTTGCTGCAAGTTACTTAATATTTACATAGCTTTCTTTACATTTGTAACTGTAGTACCCTGATGTGACTTTATTTGGATTATAAAAGCTTTGGGTTGCTTGGTAAAATTCAATGGAACCCATTTACCGGCAATTCGGCAAGATCAAAGAGCTTCCTGGGTGAGCATGCCATGCGAGGAGGTGGACAGGTCTGAATTAGACTGACCCAGTATTATGCTTTGTGCAGTGTATGTAGGTACTGCGACTGGTAGACACACCCTTATTGAGCCTGTTAGCTTTCAGCTATCTCCTGACAGCCAGGTGACGGGGCACACGAGGTAAATAGATCCCCTGACCCTCATAATTCTTGGACTTTTGTGCTTGGTTTGTCATTATTACACATAGATTGTCCGTGCTTTCTCAGAATTTCACTAATGTTATCTACAGTTGCTATAGTTTGATCTCTAGTCTGATCATAGTCAGATGCACATGGAAAACCATCAAGGAGCAATGCCCCAAAGGAGAGCCAAGATCATCCCACGGGCTTTCCTTGGGTGAACCCTGTATCCCAACAGTAAGCTTGGCTTTCTGTGAGTACGATATGAATAACATTCTTACAACTCCATTTTAAAATTTATTTTTTGCCTTTTTTTTTTGTAAAATTACAGAGTTAAATTGGAAAAAAGCCCACCAGCTTTCTTGGTAATATTTTCAGGCACATGACTTTTTGAAATGAAGCTAAATATGTAGGCAGCTTGGGGCTGACACATGGCTTCCAGTGGCTGCCCGGGCTGTGGTCCTGGCTTGGATCTGTGTCTTAGATGTACTCGGATTTTCCTCAGGCTGAAGTTCCTGCTGGAGCAGGAGTTCTCTAAGGCTCGGTGCTGTCTGTGAATGATGGTTTACCCTCCATATGCCCCTTCTCCCAGAGTGCAGCCCAGGTGACAGACACAGCTCTTGTTGCTGGTGTGCTTAGGATGGTACTGGCTCCTGCCGAACCTTCCCCTATTTTGAAAAAAAAAACATTATGTGTATGGGTGTTTTTTCCGTGTGTTTATAGTATACCACATACATGCAGTGAGTGCCCTAAGACGCCAGAAAAGCATATGTACTTACCTCGGCCTGGAGGCATAGACGAATGTGAGCTGCTGGAACTCAGATCTGGGTCTTCTGCAGGAAAAGCCAGTGCCCATAACTACTGAGCCTTCTCTGGCCTCCGGAGCTTCTGCCGTGGTATTTACCAGGACTGTTGCTGATTGGTTATTAGCCATGTGTCTTGATCGGGTACTAGGTTTCTGTCTGGTTTATTTGATGGAATCTCGAACTGTAGACCCAGGCAGTCGCTTCCTTCCCTCTCTTGACTCTGGGTCTTGGCTTTGGAAACCTGCCCCAGACGTCCTCAGTGCCTTCGAATCTCCTAAACTTGCTATCCCTACCTCCTTCCCCACCTGGCAGTTCAGATGGAAGCCCCGCTTGAGTCTCAGTGTCTTCAACAAGCATCTAGTTTGCATCTCTATATCGCCTGAACTCTCATTTAAGTAGAATTTGATAGGCTAATACTGGAGGGGAGAGGGAAAGAACATGGACAAAGCATAAAAAAGATTGCTTTGAGTGAGGTTGATCTTCATTGTCAACTGATGGCATTTAAAGTTACCATGGAAACACCTCTGGCTGTGTCTGTGGGCATGTTTTTAGTTAAGTTTAACTGTGCAGGGATGACCTCTCCAAAGGTAAAGCTGGGGTCCTAGCCCGAATCACGAGGAGACAATCAAGCTGAGCAGCCAGCAGCATCATCTCTCTTTGCTTCCTGACTATGAGTGCAAGGTCATCAGCCACCACCTGCTCCTGCTGCCATGACTCTGGCAGTGATGGACTGTGCCACCTCGAACTGTAAGCCGAGAGAAAACCTTCCCTTCTCAAGTCGCTTCTTGTGAGGTGTTTGTTGCCACTAATAAGGAAAGCAACTAACGCAGCACATATTTTCATCCATGAGAAATGCCGCCCCACGGTGGACTGTGGCTCTGTGGCTCATGTCGAGCTGCATCTGCATTTAGCCAATCCTTTGCTGCGTGAGAATGAGGGGGCACACTGCACTGATGGGCCTGACCGGGGGCACTTGGCTGTGACTGAAATGCTCAACACATTCACTGCTGTAACTCCACATATATTCGGCTAGATGAAGGAATAGATGCTGGGGTTGCTGAGATTGGCAGGTGGAGTCTTGAGTGCTGAGGTCAGGTTCGTTCCTAGCCGTCCCAGGATTGGCTGTGACCTCTAGATCTTTTCTCCTCTTCCTGTCTGTTGTAATCAGAGTTCTGTTCTTAGAGTGAGCACCCATTAAAGCTGAAGGATCCAGAAAGAAAATCATTTTGATATATATTTTTTAAAGTCTTCTTTTTTATGTAAGGCATGGTATTTTGAGTAAAGTCCAGGATGTAAATTGGTGGATATGACTCTGAAATATGTCTTTAAAAATTGCTTAAGTGGATAGCTGGCATGTTGACACACAGCGATGCTCTAGTCAATACCATTTGAGTAGAAGTTGTGGTTATAAGCACCCTGTTCTCTAAGTACAAGAGATGAAATATATCCCCAGATTCCATGTTTGGCTGTTAAGGGGTTAATTGCAGCTAAGGCTTCTGAATGCAGAACTGAGCAAGGTTTTCTAGGTGGCATATTCACCTGTGTGTCCTGGACCTCTGCAGTGTAGCCTGGTTCAGTTGACTTATCTTTCTTTATTAATTATTAATTAATTAAGATAGGCTCTTAGGCTGGCCTTACACTGGCTATATAATCAAGACTGGCTTGGAACTTCTGATATGGCTGCCCCCCCTCCCAAATACTGGGAATACAGGCTTGTACTGCTGTGTCCAGCCAAGTAGGTCTGCCATAGACCTTAAGAATGTTTGCTTTCCATAGATCAATATCCCAGGGAAGTAAAAGGCACGTTCAACACAACCCATGATGGGATCAAGGGGGAGAGTGTGTCTTGATGGACATATGTGAAGTAATTTCATTTTTAGGTTTATCTTCATCAACTATTTGGACTTCTTATGGAGTCCCATCCTCCCAGACTATAATGAGAAGTTTCATATGAAAACAGAAATTGTTTTGGGGTATGTGTGTGTGCATGTGTGTGATCTGTTTGCCATGAGGGCAGAGTGTAAAGCTAGGCTTGCTAATCAAGAATAGTGCTTCTGCCAGCTATGAGCTAAGACCGGAGTTGGAATGAGGTGAGGGCAGGGCCATGCCAAGCGCACACTAGACACTAGCTAAAGTGGCAGGTGGGTACCCTGCAGGGTGGGAGATCATCGTCAGTCATGGCTTGTTGCTGTCTTTCTATCTTTATCCAAGAGCCCAGCAGGTTGGAAGCAGGTGTCCCCCAGCAGGAAGAATCAGAAGGAGATCAGTATCTGAAGTCTTGGACCCAAGGGGCAAAAGACAGGAGGCTTGAGGTTTCTGAAATGCAAATCCCCAATAGCACGAGATTCCCGATTCCTAGAGGAACAGCACAGCCTGCCAGACTTTGCACAAACGCAGCTGGCTGACCTCTATGCAGCGTTGGAAAGCAAGAAATAAAGGAGACTGATGGTTCGCAGTCTCCAGATATAAAGTTGCTCACTTAATTTTGTGTTCATTTTGATGTATGCTGTCTCGGTCAGGTTCGTTTTTCTCCTTGCTGATACCATTACTGTCATCATCAAACATTTACTGAGTCCCCGCTGCGGGCACGGCTCCATTCCCAGAAGCAAAGGGAAGAGCAATAAGGGAGAGATGCGGTTTCTTCTTTTAGGGAGGTTGTTTTCTGTTTAGAACTGAACTTAGGCACTAGAAAAGTTACGGGATTTATTCATTCTCCAAATGTGTACCGGCATAGTGCCGACTGTACTTGCCAGGTGCTGGGCTCAGCGTTTCAGAGGTGAGTCTGGAGGTGTCCTTTCTGCTCCTTGTCACCATCTGCATAGTGATGATAGCTCGATTGACTAGTTCTTTCATTGCTTTGACCAAAATGCACACGGACAAACAACTTAAGTAGGGAAGGGTTTATGTCTCTCGTATGGCTCGAAGGGTGCAGTCCATCATGGGAATGGTACTTAGGGTGGCGGCAGGAGGTGAGGGTATCTGGTCACATTGCATGTATAATCGGGAAGCAGAGAGCAGACAGGAAATGGAGCTGGGATAAGACCTCAAAACCCACCCCCGGGATCTACTTCCTCCAGTGAGACTCCACCTTCTAAAGGTTCCACAACTCTTCCAGACAGTGCCATCAGTTAGGGACTGTGTTTGAACATGTGTGGCCGCTGGGGACATTTCACAGTCCAAAATACAATAAGCAGGTCAGAATTTTGAAGTGTGACCTGTCAATGAAATACCACGGGCAGAAATGACAATAGCAGCGCAGTATATTAAAATAATGGGGCACCAAGACATGCATGGATCTAATCTACGTGGGAGGGAGTAAAAGACAAGATCTCTTTAGTAAATTGGGAGCTTGGGGGCCATGGAGAAGGTTGAAGGGGGAGGGGAGAAGCAGGGATGGGAGCAGAGAAAAATGTAGAGCTCAATGAAATCAATAAAAAGAAACCAAAATGGCTTTAAAATAAAAAAATGGGTCACTTTATGAACCTCAAAAATAAAATATATTTATTTAAAAAAAATTCTCATTTGTAAGGAGAACTCCATGCAGATTCAACCGTGTGTGTGTGTGTGTGTGTGTGTGTGTGTGTGTGCGTGTGTGTGCATGTGTATATGGGAGGGGCGAGGTGTTGTGTGGGTGTACACCCATATGTGCCTGTATGGAGACCAGCAGTCAATGTAGGATTTCTTCTATGGCTCTCCACGCTATCCCTTGAGATGGAAGCGCTCATTGAACTTGGTGGTTACCACTTGGCTCGACTGGCTGACTGTGGGATCCACCCCCTCTGCCTGAGATTACAGGTGGCTACCATCATGGTAAACTGTTTACAGGGGTGGGTGGGGTGGGATGAGGTGGGGAGGCTAAGAGGTGGGGGGGTGGGAGGGGTTAAAATCAGGACTCCAGGCCCTCATGTTGTTACAGCAAACACCTTGTCACGAGAGCCATCTCTCCGGCTGGAAACGATGCTGTTTTAACCATGTATTTCTTGTGTTGCTTTTCAGTGGCAGCCTTGGGTATAATCACAAGCAGACATGCAATCCTATGTCTCATAAACAATGGGGATACCCGCAATCCATCTCTTCCAAAGAACACTGGTGTGGAGCGTGAGAACAGTTCTGTTCCCTTTCTGGTGTGGGTTAGAATTCCCTCAACGCTCTCCTTCATCAGGCGCCTGACAGAACGGTAAAAAGTACACGCAGCAGAAAGCTGATGTTTTCTGTGTCATAGAAGAAAGCTTCGGAGAGCTTCGGTTAGCAGGTGTCGGCATTAGCATTCAATCATGAACACTGGAAAGTCAGATTTTTCCTATTTCCCCTTCTGGGCATTGGGCATTTATCCCTTCTCAAGGAGGAAATTTGAAAGAGAAAAAATAGAGTCTGTTGTGCGGCATGCCTTTACCCACTATAAATCATGTTGCAGAATAGAATCAGGGCGTCTGGTGTTTTCAACCAACTGGGGGTAGTTCATTTTCTTTGTATCAAATAGGGGTAATATCAAGAACTTGCCTGTCTACTTCTCCCCTGCCCAGGATGTTCAGATCCGTAATAAAATACCAAGGGAGTGCGGAACCTCTCTCCCTGGGGAGCTCTGTGAAAAGGTGTTCAGACACTTAACTGCCTGAAGTAATTGTGCAGAATTTTGCGTGTCTTACTTAAAGCAAAGCAAGATGTGGAAACTGAGACTTAGAAAAATGGGCATCATAAAAAGAATTCTTGTTTTTTCTACTCTAAGCTTCTCCAATTTCCCCACGGGGTAGGTTAGTTTGATAATAGAAAAATTTGTTAGAATTGGTGAACATTAGGCTTGTGACTATGGCTTACATAATATCCAAATGTCTATTTGTATAGCATTTTGCAATTTTCAAAAGACTTTCATTATTGTCCCACAGTGAGCTTATTCCAGTGACCCACATATGATTGACAAGGACTCCTAGGCCAGGAGGTCATGAGTCTTGACATTAACTATGGGTTATTAAGTAGTGGAATTTGGAACAGGCCTCTTGACAGCAAGTTCACTTCCTTCCTCAGTGTGTACGAGGTGCTACAGTCTTTCCTTAAATATGACTATTTGTCCCGCTCAGTGTGAAAATCAGGGCCCCGCAGGTTCTGGATCGCTAGATGGCACTTTTGTCCCAATGATCCTTCTTACTGTGAATCTACTGCCTCCAGGGAAAGAGAAGGTATTGAGGGGAGATAGAATCTCCCCAGGTTATTTCATCACTTATACTTTTTATAAAGAAATTAATTTAGTTCTTGGACACTTTCATACATGTGCTCTACTGGAGGCAGACTTTTCTGTCCTTCCAGCCAGTTTACAAATAACCACAAAGAGACTTCTCGTTAACTATAAATGCTTGGCCAATAGCTTAGGCTTGTTTTTTAGCTAGTTCTTCTAACTTAAACGAACCCATTTCTATTACTCTGTGTGCTGCACCAGGCTCGTTTACCTCATCTGCATACTCTCCATCCTACTCGCTCTGTGTCTCATGGTGTCTCCTCATACACTGCCCTTCTTCTCCCTAGCGCTCTCTCTGCCCCAGAAATCCTGCCTGGCCATTGGCCAATCAGCTTTTTTTTTTTTATTAACCAATGAGAATAACACATATTTACAGCGTACAAAGATTGGTCCACAGTACTCTACAGTTTCATCACACTCTTCCCAAACCCTGTTGTCCGTTTCCACTCATGGTTCTTTTATTTATTTATTTTTATTATTTTGGTTTATGACCATTTCATTTAACTAGGGACATATGTGTGACCATTGGATTGAGGATTATCCATTAGAGCCTGGTAGGGTCACCAGTGGGTATATTACTGAAGGCTGTGACTCCCTGAGTCAATCAACAGGAATAGCTCCATAGGGCCCCAAGCCCTTCCTCAATCCTTGCCTCACTGTTGATAAGCCGTTCTTATACAGAGTGCATGCTTCTGCAGTAGCAGTGGATTTGTGATCGCAATGGCTTGCCCAGAACATGGCATTTTGCAATCCTTCTCCATAACTTTCAGCCCTTTCGTAATTTCTACCCCCCTTTATAATGTTTTCTGAGCATTAGTGGGGGTGGTATATTTGTCTCTGTCTTAGTTACTTTTTCTATTGCTGTAATAACACACTATAACCAAGGCAACTTATAATAGGAAGCATTTCGTTTGGAACTTATGGTTTAAGGAGGTTAGAGTTAGACCATCATGGCTGGGAACATGGAGGTGAGCTAGCAGGCATGTTGCTGGACCAGGAGCTGAGAGCTTTCATTTTGAGACACAACCATGAGACACAGAGAGACACTGGGAAAGGTGCTAGGCTTTTGAGTCTTCAAAGCCTGCACCCAGGAACGCACCCTCCTCCAACAAGGCCACACCTCCTCCAACCCTTCCCAAACAGTTCTACCAACTGGGGACCAAGCACTCAAATATGAGCCTGTGGGGGCCATTTTCATTCAAATCGCAGCCTTGTTTAGGGCGGAGCGCTCACCTGCTCGTCATTCTCAGTGCTCTCTGCAGCCCTGAGTCTCTGCATTCACCTACCACCTTCAGTGGGAAGAAGGGCTCCCCACATGAAGGTTGAAGATGCATTCATTAGTCTGGTGCCGGCTGCTGTGGGGGACGGAGTTCATGGAGAGCTACCCTCTTAACTAACACATCATTGTTCATGTCGAGAGGGTTTCTCAGCGCCGTTCCCCACAAATATCATACTACCTACAAAATTTCAAAATTGGCCCTATTCGAGTTAGCCAGCTACTCATAAAATCGTGTGTTCTGATGCTTAAAAATGAGTAAGTAGCGAGCTTGTTTGTATACGAAGAGTAAGTTCTTCCATATAACCACACCGACTATGTTCATTACCACTTCCATACAGCATTGGTATGGACCATGTACTTCAGAGAACCAAATCAAATCACTTAATTAACTAAAGCTTAACACTTGAGCAAAGAAGCTTCTGAGTTAACAGGCCCACATGTGTTCACCAATTGATTATATCTCTAGGAAGAAAAGCTGGTGTGTCATGGAGGGCTACTGTGCTAGGCATCGTTTGCCGAGGTGACCTCTGTCACTCTGTGTGGGAAGTTACATCCTCCCCCCCAGCACTTTTACTCCATGTGAATTGACTCTAAAGGATGGAGGCACTAAAGAAAGCAGCCCTTGTTAAGGCAGCTGTTTGAGGATTTTTGAGGCTGGAGGAGAAGTTTCGGAACAGTCACTGAGTCCACTGTTAGAATGACCACCATCATACAGGAGCTCCTGATCGTAGATGGATATGACCCTGGGGTCAGTCTCAAGTGACTCTCAGGAGCCAGTTTCGTGGACTGTGGGCTCCAGACTGTCCTATTCATTTCTGTTGCAGTGATAAAACATCCCATCAAAAAATCAACTTGAGGGAGAACGGGGTGATTTGACTTATAATTTCAGGTCATGCCCCATCACTCTTGGGAAGTCCCAGCCTTAGGAATGCAAGCAGCTAGTGATGTCACGTCTAAGTGCAGAGAGAATTAAATGCACGCATGCTTAATACTCAGCTCGAATTTGTTTACTGGGCCACAGTTGGGGACTCAAGCCCAGGGAACGGTACCACTCACAGGAGGCTTGTTCTCAGCTCAATTCAGTTAAGACAGGATCTCTCTCATTTGCTGATCAATCTG
This sequence comes from Neodon shergylaensis, assembly GCA_025134845.1. Taxonomy (NCBI): domain Eukaryota; kingdom Metazoa; phylum Chordata; class Mammalia; order Rodentia; family Cricetidae; genus Neodon; species Neodon shergylaensis. The sequence continues at coordinate 3,801,355 of JABTXL010001457.1, read as the reverse complement.
TCTAACCAATCCCTCGTTGAGACTCTGTCCAGGTGACTCTAGGTTGGTTCAAGTTGACAGAACTAACCATCACACAGGGGGAGATACTTGTCTTGCCTCAGCATAGGGCACCCTAGAAAGCTGGGTGCTAATTTAATTAGCAAACATTGCCAATCTTGAATTATTATTATTATTGTTTTGAGACAGAGTCAGTCTCTGTGTCCCAGACTAGCCCAGAACTCCCTGTGCAGCAGCGTGGGGCAGCTTTTCTAGGCTTTGTAGATCATGAGGACTGCCTTGTGAGACCACATGCCATGTACAGTATAATTCTACAGTGTCTCGGTGTGACTGCTGCTGAGAGAGAGAGAGAGAGAGAGAGAGAGAGAGAGAGAGAGAGAGAGAGAACCGCCACAATCAAAATGTTGTTATATGTGTCACTAAATGACGTTACCTGGTTAAGGAACTGGTATAGACAGACTGGTTCGCCTCTGGAAGACCTTTGCTGGCCCTACATTCCCAATAAAAATATCAGTGAGATTTACAGTTCCATCAGTCATCGCCACAGTGGCTTTGTGAGATTGTATAACATGAGCACACTGTTTGTCACGACTGTAATGCTGTTTAGTCGTGTTAGCCAGTTTCATTTGGGCAATGCATTCGTCATGGCCATTCGTCATTTGTTGTTTAAAATTGTATTTCTCTCTTCCACCCTTCCTTCCTCTCCCTTCTTCCTCCCTGCCCTCACCTGCTGCCCCCTACCTCCTATGCCTTCCTTCTCTGTCCTCCCTCTTTTCTGTCTCTTCCTTTCTCCTTTTTTCTTCAGATGTGGTTTACTTTATTTTTTATTTTCATGCATTCAAGGCTGACCTTGAACTCCCTATGTAGCCCAGACTGACCTTAAACTCCCCGTGATTCAAGCCTCTGCCTCCTCAGTGCTGAGATTATAGGTGGGCAGCACTCCACCTGGCAGCTGGAGTCAGATGCAACAGCAGCTGATGTTTCTCTTAGAAGCTGGATAACCTGGGCTGTTTTCTGTATGGTTCATGGAAAATTTAAAGCTAGGAATAATGACACTGCTACGTTATTAGGCCAGTGAAAGGGTACGAAAGTCTATTTTGTTAGCAGTGATTGCTAAACAGCCTTTTTTTTGGGGAGGGGGGGTTGTTAAAGGGTCTTCTTTGGAGGATACCTAGTCACAAAGTTCTGAGCTCAGAGATCCCCCACCCCCAGAGTGTCTAACACTTAGTGTTCCAGCCATCTGGTTCTCTGTTCTCCTTGTAAGTTGGTCTTGGCTATTTGCAGTGAAGATGGGGGTTTCCAGGCTTGTAGTTCCACGCTGGAGTGAGATGGTCAATATTGATGTCTTTTATGGCTGTGTGCTGGGGAGTGTCTGTGCAAATGCTCGGACAAGCTTCCTCCTCCAGTCTGTGCTCAGACAAGGACTGGCGTATGTTGAATGATTAGCTCAGCCTGTGGTGAGCAGGTAGAGGTCTTTAAAGTCCTTTAAAGTCAGTTCTTTGAGGCAGGTAGCCTTTTCCCCTGTTTATACTATTTAAAATAGGGAATGGCTCGGCTTTTAGATTACAAAAGATCGTGTGTGTGTGTGTGTGTGTGTGTGTGTGTGTGTGTACTGCTCTTCATGGAAGCCAGGGGGCAGCATTGTGTGGCTTTCTCTATTACTCTCCAGTTAATTAGTTTCTTCTTGGACAGGGCCTCTCACTGACCTGGAACTGGCCATTTTTCTGCTAGCTGCTCAGAGAATTCTGGGAGTTCTCCTTCCGATGCTACCCAGTGCTGCAGATCTGGGCAAGTGTCATGCCAGTGCTGGGGATCTGGACAAGTATCATGTGGGTTCTGGGGCCTGTGCAGCAGGTACTTTACCCACTGAGACATTCCTCCAGCCTTCACAAATACATCAAACAATATTTACTAATAAGAACTCTGAATCTAATATCCTTTGTTTAGCTTTTCTCCTGACCGTTATCCATAACAACTTGCAATCAACATTTTAAACAAAGGCAAACATCCATAATCCATTTTTTGGAGGAATGTGGGCATAGTTTTCTAGGCTACTTCCTGCTGATTGGGGGCACTGTTAATCTTATGGGGACCTAAAGAAAATTTAGACTTATGATCAAGTCCTGACTGGAGTATCCTGTGAGGCTTGATCATCTCAGGCAGCAGTCTTTGAATTGTTCTGGATGTAGAACTCAGATATCCGGGCCATTCTTCCTATCAGAGAATTCTCAGTGGGTCTTTCTTGGTCATACCTGATTGTTTTTAACACAGAATGAATCCACAGTCCATCATTTCCTGTGGAAACAAAAGCAAAACCTCTTCTCCAAAGTAACATATCTTTTGACTTAAATTTTAAAATGAAAGCATTTTCAATATATATATGATTAATATATATATATATGATTAATCCAGCAGCATTTATAATCAAGTGTCTTTTAACAGCTTTTGTTCCTTCCTCAGTAATCAAACAATTTAAAGACAACACAATAACATACAGTATCCAGACTCTCTGTGCATTTCTCATCTTTACGTGGATTTATTTTAACCTCTTATTTCTTTTATTTTTATTTTTAATTTTTGGCTTTTTGAGACAGGGTTTCTCTGTGTATCTTTGGCTGTCCTGGAATTTACTCTGTAGACCTGGCTGTCCTTGAACTCACAGAGATCCGCCTGCCTCTGCCTCCCAAGTGTTGGGATTAAAGGTGTGTGTGTGTGCCACTACACCCAATTGCTTTCTCTCTCTCTCTCTCTCTCTCTCTCTCTCTCTCTCTCTCTCTCTCAAAATTTATCCTTTTTATTTCTCCCAAGCCTACATACATTTTTAAAAACAGAGTAAACTGTTTAGAGGTTTTCTCTGTCTTTGAATCTCTTTACTGTATATCTCTCTTTCTGACCACATGAGTCTTTAATTTTCTAAGCGATATGACTAGGATTAAAGGCCTGGCTTTGATGGCCGGATCCAGCCCATTCCTTAGCTTTTTTCTGAGAGTCTAGCTTCATGGCAGAGGTACTGGCCAGGGCCACAACTCTATGGTGTTACAAGGTCCCTGTCACCACCAAAAAAATGCATTCAGCTTTCATCAACACCATTTAGGTGTTTCATGGTAGAACCTCTTAAAAGAGCTGCAAAGTTTCACAGCTAAAGCTGAGTCAGGAAGCCTCTCTTAAGTGAGATGCACTTGCCTCTAGCAAAGAGATCAAACCTGAGAAATTGCTGCTACCAAGAAGCCATGTTTAACGTTGTTATTTTGTGTCTAGAATTACTTCCCAAGCTCTCTCAGGTTTTCTGTGGATGCAGTTGTCCACACATTGGGCACCGTTTGTTGACAGAGATTTTTGTCCCACCCAGTCCTGTAGTCGTTCAATCCCAAAGAAATACACAGAGGTCTACATTATACTGGTTGGCCTAGTATCTCAGGCTTCTTATTAACTCTTATAACTTATATTAGCCCATAATTCTTGTCTGTGTTAGACATATGGCTTGGTACCTTTTTGGGCAAGGCAGTTACTTCTTGCTTGCTCTGTGTCTGGGTGACAATTGTAGACTGAATCTTTCCTCTTCCCAGAATTCTCATTGTCCCACCTCTACTTCCTGCCTGGTCACTCCGCTTATACTTCCTGCCTGGCTACTGGCCAATCAATGTTTATTTAAAATACAGGTGACAGGGTACAGACCATTGTCCCACAGCAGAGCACCAGTGTTCCTCCTGCTTCCTGACGTCACAAGAAGCATGGCCATCACATCCTCCTCCTGCCACCATGCTTTCTACCATGTATTATGGAATAACCTTTTTGTACACTGTGAAGATTGTATTTGCCAAGGCACCTTCTGATCAGGTTAACCAAGCGCAGACTGGCCATAGCTAGGCAGAAAGAGGATAGGTGGACGAGCCAAATTGAGAGGATGCTGGGAAGAAGGGCGGAGTCGAAGGGGTCTCTGGGAGATGAGGAGAGAAGCCAGTTGAAAATGCTGTGCTGAAAAAAGGTACCAACTGCCATGTGGCAGAGAGCAGATCAGAAACGCGGGTTAATAAGTTGTAAGAGGTAGCTCGTAACAAGGCTAAGTGTAATTAATATTAAGTCTCTGTGTGTTTATTGGCGAGCTGTTGGTCCTGACGGAAAAACTCTGTCTACAATCATGACAGGCAACATTTTCAAGCCTTGAGCCAAAACAAACCCTTCTTTCTTTAGCTGCTCTTTTGTCAGGGCAGTGAGAAAAGTAACCAACACACCAAACTAGAGAACTGTGATACCACAACCCAGCTCTTCTCCCTGTTCCCCAGTCACAGACCCTGATGCGGAGGAGGCCAGACGTGGGGCTGCATGTGAGCCCAGGTTCTAATCTTTGTGCTGTTGTGACAGGCACAGAAAGCAAGCTCAAAGGTAGATACTAAAAATGTGAAGGTAGACTCCAACATGGTGAAGCTCCTACCCTCCCAAAAGCGGGTGCCATGTCCCTGAGCACAGACGGGGCCTCGCACCTGCCTGTGCAGGTCACACTGATGCCCAGTTTTCTCAGCTCTTCCTTCCCAGGAGAGGTCTGCCATGGAAAAGTGTCCAGTTGTGCTGCTGGCTTTGAGAGCCCTCTTCACTGTTACCTTTCTTGATTGGCGTTCCTCCGGAACACGGAGGCCTCTGAATATACTTTAACTGTTCCCCTTTGCCTGTGCTGTAGATATGCCCCAGCTGGCTGTAGACACCATGGTGTGTTACTGTTCTTCTCTATTCTCCAGCTAAGAGGATGACTCCTCTCTTTTATGTACATGGGAACTGAGTTCAGAGTGCCAATAAGTGGTTTCCTAAAGTAAGGCAGTATCAACAGAATAATAGAACCTGGGAAAGACCGGTTCCTTCTTGAGCTTGTGCCGTTTCTCCTGGATTTAGGCAGACTTCCATCTGGCATCTAGGTCCTAGGGCCCCTTTGTACCACAGAACCTTCTTTCTGGTAGGTAATTTAGTGTGTGTGCTTGCACGTAATCTACAGGGTTCTTTTTATTTTTCAGGATTTATTTTTCTTTTTAATTACGTGTCTCTGCGCAGGTACATGCATATGAGTGTAGATACCAGCAAAGGCCGTAAGAGAGTCGCGAATCCCACCAAGTTCTAGGCTGTTCTAAGACACCTGACATGGGTGTTGTGAACCAAACTCAGGCCCTCTAGAAGAACAGCAGGAGCTCTTAACCTTCAAGCCATTTCTCCAGCCCCATGATCTACAGTTTTTAAGCCTTATATAGATTTTAGTCGATGCTGGACCTTTATACAATGAGATGGCAATCTATTAATTTGAATTTTTCTAGTCTTTAGTCAAAGGGTTTCTTCCTTTGAACATTGTCTACTTAGCTGCTACCTGAGACTAACTCCTGCTGCCTAGTGTTTTCTGTGTGTCAGAGAAGGAACAGTGTTGGCTCCCACAAGGACACTAATGTTGCTTTTTAAAAACTCATTAACACAACTGAAGTGACCTCAAGGGACCTTTCGAGGTTTTTGTGACAAGCTTTGTTTATTGGTATCCTGCTGCATTAGTCAAGGGTCTCCAGAGAGAAGGAAGTAAGAGAGCTACGGAGCTACAGACGGATGAGGGGATTTGTCTCCCAAGACTGCAGGCTGTGACAGCCCACCACGGGCCGTCTTCATGTTAGGGAACCAGGGAAATCAGTAGCTCTGACAGACAATACAGAGCTTCAGTACTAGGGAAGACTAAGGCGGGCTCCTGAGCCTGGGACGGAAGACCTAAGTCTCAGTGTACACGGAGCTCTGACATCCAAAGGCAAGAAAAGATGTACATCCCTGATCCGGAAGAGAGGAGGAGTTCACTCTTCTGCTCCCTCAATGTTCCAGTTACACGTCCAGTCGCCTGGATGGTGACTGTCCACAGTAGGGTAGATGAACCCCTCTCATCAGACCTCCAGAAATGATGCCCCACCAGCTCACTAGGTATCCCTTAATGCAGTAAAGTCGATGCCTAAACTGACAACGTCCCGTTCAGGAGACAGATGGAGAATGCGAACTCCGCTGTCGTGCAAATCCTGCTCGAGGACTTTGGGACTGACCTTGGGCAGATTTTAGAACCTCCTTAGACCTCAGCTCTTCACTAGAACATGAGAGTAATGTGTACTCCCAAGTGACTGGGCGACTGTGAAGATAGCATGCTTCAACATAGATATGTGCCTGACGTATCGCGTGTGTAAGATCCTGGGGAGAAGACTTAGCAGTTCAGCTGTAGTTGCCTACGTGGGATCTGTCCAGGTAAAGATAGATAGTGGGATGGAAGGGGCTCATGAGCCTCCACTCCAGCCGAGGAGCAGTGACAACTGATGACTTCTCTGTGAAGGGGAGTCAGTTTTTTATAAAGGGTGTGGCCCCTGGTAAATGAATGACTTCATACCCGTGATATGGACAACACATACTGGACTTGGTGGATCACCAAAAAAAAATTACATGAAGTTGGGAGGGGGTGGGAGTATGTCTAAGAATTTTGGGGGGAATTAGGAGTGAAAAACATCAAAATATATCGATTGTATGCATGTATGAATTAATTAAAATATTTTAAAGGGGGAAATAAGCATAAGTTCCTGCATATTGAAGGTTCTAGGATTGGAAAGGTTTGGCTGCAGAGACATAGTCTGTTCTGGTAGGAATGAGCAGAAGAAAATGTGGCCTCTGTGAGTGAGGGATAGAAGCAAAACTCAAGTAAGTCTCCTGAGATTCTAATCCCAGATTGGTAGGTAGGTTTTCACGTGTAATATTTAATTATGCACTGCCTCATGAGTTTCTATTACGACTCTACTTTCTGATGCTGTAATAAATACCTGGGGTTGGATATTTTGCAAAGAAAGAGGCTGATTTAGTTCATGGTTTTAGAGGCTGAAAGTCCAAGGAGGGGCAGCCTCTTGATTCAGCCCCTGGTGAGGGACTTGTGGACATGTTACATGATGGGAGTGTTTGTGACAGCAATCATATGACAGGACAGGGAACAGAGAGCTTCAGCAGACAGCTCCCTTGTGAGACTAGCATTAATCTCTTCTGAGGGCAATGGTCTGCCCCACCACTTGACCCACTTACCTCCCATAAAAGTCTTAAAGCTGAACCACCAAGCCTCCTATGTGTAAGCATTTGGGAGACAAAATCAGACCATATCCAGCCCACTGCAGATTTGATCCACAGGTGCTGGGAGTGGGATGTGCTCACCCCAGGCATTTATTGAACACTTCCTGCTACCAGGCTTTCTGCAGGAACTGCTGTCACAGGAAACTTGTCTGTCTTGTTCTCTCCTTTTGGCTCTTGTATCTGACAGTGAGACAGAACTGCAAACAAATGCTGTTTGCTTCAACATGATGGAAGTCCTGTCACTCAAAGAAAGCTGTTCTTTGCTACCACTTTATTTCTGAAGGTGGGGACTTTCTAATAACAGGAGGCTGGTCTCTCAGTTCAGTTCATTATTTAGGTATGTTTTAATCTAAGTTCATTAGGTGTTCTTTAGGTGTTGTAACTTTGGGTAGATCTACTGGAAGAAACCATCCTAGTTTGCTTTTCTGTTGCTGTGACATTGACCAAAAGTAACTGGGGGAGGAAAGGCTTTATTTGGCTTAGATGTCTCATTCCAGTCCATCACTGAAGGGAGTCGGGGCAGGAACCATGGAGGAAAGCTGCTTGCTGGGAAGTTCTCTCTCGTCTGCCCTGTCTTCTCCTCTCCTTCCCCCCCCCACTCCGTTTCCTTCTACTTAAATAACTTTCGTATGTGGCTCGGGACCACCAGAGTGGACCGGGCCCTGCCACATCAATTAACAATGAGGATAGCACCCCAAAGACACCCCCAAAGGCTGCTCTAATGGAGACAGTTTCTCAGTTGAAGCTCCCTCTTTCCAGGTGTGTGAGCGTGACAGTCACATCAGCCATCAAAGAAGTCTATATTTAAATTTTTCTAGTGACATTTATGCATAGACTACAATTTAGATTACAGACAAAACCTTGTGGTTACATAAGGCCTACTCCAGGCTGCAATATGTAAATGGGCTTCAAATGCTTTTCTTGATGTTCATTTATAATCATGGGGAATATTGCTGGCATTTCTTGAACTGAGTCTAATTGAGCTAGCATAAGAATTAAGTTAACTCTTAGAACATGACTAAATGCTGATAATTTGAAATTTTGCTATTAAATATTTAATGTTAGGTATTGAGAATAATGCTGCTTATATAAAATAGTAAAATATTTGAGATCTGTCATATATATATATATATATATATATATATATTGTTCCATATTTAAGCATGATTGCACACAAGATGGTGAGGATTCTATTGTTGTCCTCTGAATTCTGAGTCACCACATTGAATGCTGAATCACCACATTGAATGCTATGTCACCATGTTGAATGCTGACTCATAACATTGAATGCTGCCTCATCACACTGAATGCTGACTTACCACATTGCATATTGACTTACCACATTGAATGCTGAGTCACCATATTGAATGCCGACTCATTAAATTGAATGCTGACTCATCACATTGAATGCTGACTCACCACACTGAATGAAAGAAAAATTTTCCACACTTGCAGGTGAAAAATCTAGAACTTGCTTGAGATAATAAAAAGCTCATAAGGGGTAAGACCAAAATTGGACTTCAAAATCTTTGTTCTTTTCACCTTTTTATGTACAATTCTAGCTCATCATCTCAGACGGGTTTATAATAATTTAAATGGCAAATGCATTATGGAATCGTGAAGAATGTAGATCATTACTTACCACTTAGTTCATCTTGTGTCCTCCAGTAGGTATTCTGTGCCAGTAAAAGGTGACTAAAATTTTTGGAAGTGAATGGCATCCACAGGGGTCGGAGGCGGGGGGGTGGCTTGGTGGTTAGGAGCACTTGCTGAATTGATAGATGATCCAAGTATGGTTTCCAGCAGCTCACAACCATCTGTCACTCCAACTTCAGGGGCTCTAGCACCCTCTTCTGGCTTTTCAGGTACCTGCGTTCACTTGTACACATTCTCTCACGTAGATACACATACATACATATGAAGAAATAATAAAAACAAATCCTTTAAAAATATCAACCACCAACAAAACCAAACCCCTAGAGCCTAGCAATTTTCTGTTGGTTTCAAACAGCAATTACTTGGCAGTGAAATTGCTGTTTTTGGTGTACCCATATTCATAATAAGACATCAGCTGTTACTGCAGGCAAAATGCAGCACATCAAGTGAGCTATTTCAAGAAATACCTTCTAGCTGAAGAGTTGGTTACTGTTATTATTTAGTGAAAGCAAGTATTTTACCTTCTGGGAACATGTGGTTAATTTTTAACTTATTTTTAATGTTTCTATTTTATTATGTGAGGTACCAGTTTTTGATGTATATTTCCTTGTTTTTTAAAAGTCTATATCATAGAATAATTCATATATACTATATATATTTTAGAATAATAAAATGAACCCAGTGTAAGCATAGCTTTGAAAGGTTGCTAATCCTTGACACTTTTTGCTTTGTTCCTGACCTGCTTCAGGTGGTTGTTGTTTGTGTTTGAGTCAAGGTCTCACCGTGTAGCCCAGGTTGGCCCTGACCTCACAGTCCTTTCTCAAGTCTTTCCAAGTGCTGGAGTTACATGTGCTATCATTTCATATATGTTTTCCTTTATGAAGTCAAACCAATTTCAACAATATTATTATTTTTTTTGTGAATGCTTTGTGATTTGACTCTAATTTGATTACCACAGCCCTAAGATTCCCAGGTATTAGTTAGTGAACAGCATGTTAGTAGTTTCATAGTGGTCTTCTTGGCATAGACTTCAAGCCACCATCCTGACGCAGCCCCGAGTCATATGAATTGGAAATGCCTCTCTGCTTTCCCTCCCCTCTATTTTTCCCATGGTCCATTTGCTGAAGCAGCTTCATTGCGCTGTGGAATTTCCTAATACTCAGTGATTCCAATCACCCCTTGAATAGTTTAACATGCCCCTCTGTCCTGGGTAAAATGTGTGTGTGTGTGTGGGGGGGAGATTGTAAAAAGATCTAGAATTGAAAGCAAATTTGGGTTCTTTTTCCTTCCTCTTTGTTTCTGTTCACCTCTTTCTTCCTCTTCATCTTGCTTCTTTCCCTCCATGTCTTGCATCGGACTGTAAGTACAATACCTGCACAGTGGATGCCTCCTTTCCCAGAGAGAAAATCTTGTGTGGTTGTTTTCCTCTATCAGATGCTGTCTACTCTTCTGCCTAAATACTCAGGCATTAGGGGTTGCCAGTTTTGATATAACCATTGCCAAGTTAACTCATTTTTTTAAGCCTGGAATATTTTCATAGAAAACCTTATTATTATTTATCATTTGTTTCAGTAATATACAACTTATAAGAAGGAGAATTGGATACATGCTTGACTTTTCTGAGTTTTTTGTGGTAGGGGGTATGTGGATCCTGACGTGTTTATGAGAAGCACTCACAGAGTAAAGTTGTAGAGTGAAATTCTCTGTAAGGGTGTATTGATAACTGATAGGACCCTGGAAAAGCATTGGCTCTGAAGGGGCATGAAATTGGGTTGATAATAGCTTACCAGTCCACTCGACGTGTGGTGAGGAGCACAGCTTCTGTAAATACAGTGACACTGCCACCTACTTAGTTAGCCCCAGATCCAACTGTGGAAGCATGAGTTCTGAAGACAGACTGTCCTGCCTTCACAGTTTAGTTCTGTGGTGACCGTGGCCACTTTAGACATGTGACTTAATGTTTGCATGCCTCATTTAGTCCTTGGCCACATCCGGCTAATTAAAGAGTGTAGTAAGGAGGCCGCTTGTTCATCCCAGCCGCCCAGAACTGAAATAATCACACAGAAACTGTATTATCTAAATCACTGCTTGGTCCATTAGCTCTAGCTTTTTAATGGCTAACTTTTACATATTAATTTAACCCATCTCCATTAATCTATGTATCGCCACATGGCAGTGGCTTACTGGCAAAGTTTTGGCATGTCTGACTCTGGCAGCAGCTCCATGGCTTCTCTCTGACTCCACCCTTCTTTCTCCCAGCATTCAGCCTAGGTTTCCCTGCCTAACTAAGTTCTGCCTTGCTATAGGTCCAAAGCATTTTCTTTATTCATTAATGGTAATCATAGCACACAGTGGGAACTCCCACATCAAAAGAGCCTCCTGCCCAGGGCTGTTGTGGGCACGATGGAAGTCATGCATAGTAAGCATGTGGGGCTGAACCCACACAGTACCATACCCAGTGTCAGGTGCCTTGTGGAATAAAGACAGGGAGCCTCTGAAGCTTGATTTAGATGTTCCAGCTTGCTTAATGCTGCCATTTGCAACCCATTGAGTTGAAGTTTGTAGACATTGACTATTAGTAGCTGTTAACACTGTTGAGAGATAAACCTCAGGCAGCCTCTTGCTCATACTCTATTATAGTACCAAGAAGTATTAAAATTTATGTATTTATGTCTTTGTTTGGCCGTATTTGTTTTTGTGCTGTGAGCTATTTTGGGGGAGTCTTTACTATAAAATTGTTTATACTGCACTGCTGATTCTAGTCATCGAGCTGAGTTCCTGTTAACTATAGTAATGTCTCATTTTCAGGTTCATCTAGTAATATGATTTTTAGATTTACAAACAGGTAGATTTTCTAGGTATCAAGCCATACAAATTAAGGTAGGGTTTTTGAAATATGAGAACTTCAAGATGATAAATAGTTTTGGATGCGTGTATGTCAAGTGTCTTTCTTGAATACTTTTTACCTTGTGTTTTAATACAGAGTTCCCAAACCTGGAGCTCACTGAATTGGGGAGACTGGTGGTTAGCAAAACCTAAGGACCTTTCTCTCCATCTCTTTCACTGAGTCCACAGCGTGTGTCACTGTACCCAACTTTTACATGGGTGCTGGGGATCAAACTCAGTTTTTCATGTTTGTATGGCAAGCATTTTACCAACTGAGCTGTTTTCCCACCTCCTTAAAATATATTTTATAATATAAATTACAACAAAATAGCATGAAATTTTGAAACAATGATCTGTAATTTGGATAATTTTGTTGCTATGTTTGTCTAAAGGCCTTGGGTTGAGCACACCTGTGTGGTTGTACGTGGGACATATGTAAATAGACCTTTTTTCAGTTGATAGAATGCTAGGAAACACTGAAATATGCAAATAAACTACCTGCTGCATTTAGGGTTAGACATGCATCCAAATCGCCCTTTAAATCTTAGTTCATATGAAACATCTCAGATCCAGTAAGGATCAAGTCAGAGAGGATTCTGCGGTGATGAGCTAACCCTGGTACCTCACCCTTCATGCTCTCTTTCCTCATAGTAGAAGAGAATCAAGCACTTATCATGCAAAAGCAATTATTATTTGCATACTATCTTTCAAAGTGATTATTTTATCATTGTCTTTTATTTTCATATGCAGGCCACCTATATATGATACAGCGCTCCCTGGATTGAAGGAGAAGCACAAGAATTGGAAATTCTTTTCATCTTGAGGTGAGTCTGCTTATGGAATAATTGTTATATTTTCTGAAAATGTAGCTCGGTGGGTAGAGTGCTTACTTAGCGTATGCCAAGCCCTGGACTCCATCGCCAACACCGCAGAAACTAGGTGTGGTGGTGCATGCCTGTTATCCCATCAATACGGAGATAAAGGTCAAAGGACCACAAGTTCAAGGTTATCTTTGGCCACATAGAAAGTTGGGCACACTCATGAGACCCTGCCTCAAACCGTAAAAGCCACTTGCTATTTCTTTGTATTTGCTTTAAAATCACTGATGGCTTTGTTCGTGTATCTAATGACCTTCAGTTATCTTCATACCCCCGTTAGCCTCTCTCATCCCCTCTGCCCCTCCCACTAAAGCCCCTTTTCACACCAGTCCCCACTTATCTTCATGTATGCCATGTGTCACCACTTCTATGAGCATGGGTGGGGGATTATTTACTGGAGCACGGGGAACTTACCAGCAACTACACCACTGAGGAAAGTGACATCTTTTCCTCATCATCCCTCCAGAGGCAGTGAGGCCCCCTCCTTCACCCCCATCTGTGAGGAAATGTTGATGTTGATGGGCCCAAACTTATTTTCTTCTTTGAAAAGTTCATACATATACGCAGTGGATCCTGATCATATCTACTCCTCACTCTTCCCTGATCTTCCTCAGAATATCTCATGCTCAGCTTCATGTCCTTTCTTTCTTTATTAAAATAAAATATAACTGACTGAGTCAAGTTGGTGCTACCTGTCTGTTCAGGGGTGAGGCCAAGCAGTGGGTGTAGACAGCTTATTGGTGGTCACAGCCCCAAGGAAAAGTGAGTCACCAGTAGGCATGAACTACCAACAGCTCAGTTGGGGCCTGTGTGCTCCTGCTCCCTCTATGCTGAGCTATAGACTGGGCTGACTGTGTATGAGTCTCATGCAGGTAACCATAGATGCTGTGATTTCATGTGTGTAGTGGTCCTGTCCTGTCCAGAAGGTGTCTCTTTGTGGGATACTTCCCTGCCGTCTGATTCTCGGGTTCTCCCACCCCTTCCTTTTCTGTGTCATGGACGAATCTTTAGACTGCTTTGTTATTTTCATGCACTAAAGAGCACATTCCACATATCTATAGGATACTGGTATGTGGATGCAGATGAGTGCTGCAGGCTGAGGGTCCACAGCTCCTCATTAGTACCTGCCTGGCTGCCTCAGATGCTCCTGGCCGTTGTCACTGAGGGATGCTGGCATCTTTGTCTCAGTGCCTCTGTTTTTAACACGGGAGGGATATGGTCATTCTCCCCATTTACCTTGATAATCTGTGAGAATAAACTGATACTATGCATTGGTAAAGCTGAGAGGTGGAGGTATTAACATTGCGAATTGCACAGCGGATCCAATGAGAATCAGCAATTATATGCAGAGAATCTTTTTCAACATGAAAATTTTAGTGTTGTTTTATTCTATTACCCCTGGGCTAGTAGTGAGATGGGGTGTCTAATGCCCACCACTGAGTGTGTGTGTGGAGCAGAAGAGGGCAAGTGTGAAGTGGTGTGAGGAGAGCAGAAGAGGGCAGGTGTGAAG
>JABTXL010001457.1:3724195-3782810 GCA_025134845.1 Neodon shergylaensis | reverse complement strand
GCAGTGCCAGTGCAGCAGTGTGCATGCAGTGCCAGTGCAGCAGTGTGTACTTACAGTGCCAGTACAGCAGTATATTTGTGCAGTGCCTCACACATACCCTTGAACATGCACTCCTCTTCTGCACACATACACACACACACAGCCTATGAACATACATCCCCTTCAATAGACATACATACACACTATACACACATACATCATGAACATATGCTCTGCTTCAGACATAATACCCTATATACACATACACCTGTGAACATACTTTCCCCTTCTACAGACACACACACAGAGACACACATAGACACACATATATACATACACTAAACCAAATTCAAATGAAAGCAGGATATACCAAAATTACCCAGATCTGTAGGATAGAATTAAAGCTGTGTTAGAAATAACAAAAACGCTGTATCAGAAATGCCCTGTGCTTTTGACTCCTTTGCTTCCAGAAATAGCATGCTCGAAGCTGAAGAAAGAATCCTGGGACGTGAAGAAGGAAATGGAAACTTTCCAAACTGAGAAGCAAGGAGAGAAATGAAAAAAAATATTGAGCAGAATGTCTAAAACTTTGAGAAACCCAGAGAGGCACACCCATGTATAATGGAAATATAAGGGGGGAAAAAAGAGTCAAAGAAACATTTGAAATTGAAATAGCTGAGAATTTCCCAAAATCCATGGCTGTCATCAAGCAGGGGGCGACGCCCTAGCATTCACAGGTAGCATGCATTCTCCAAGCGACAGAAATCCCCCAAAGAGAAGCTCTTGAACAGAATCAGAGGGGATAGGAGACAATGCCATTTTTAGAAGGATAGGGTGAGAATTTCATACTTCCATGTTTTCAGAAGCTCTGAAGAGTGAGGCTCTATAGTATCAAAACCAAATGCAAACTGGTGGCGTAGAATTTGTTATCCAGCAAAATTATACCTCAGAAATGACAGAGAAATAAGAACTCCTTCAAGGGGCCGGCAAGTTGTCATGTGACCTCCACGTGTATGCCTTGCCTGTGTGTCTACACACATGCACACATACAAAATAAATACATTTGAAACTAATATTTAACAAAACCTCTCACAAACAGGATACTAAAACTACATTATTGTCGTGCGTGGAGTGTATTCCACCTGGGGTGAAATGCTGAAGGAAATAAGATTTGTCCTCATTTTCTTCCGCTCTGAGCCGCGTCTGTTTTGTTTTCTTAGCTGCCTGTTTCCAGCACATTTTATTTACTTGTAATTGACTTCCAAAGCCTGGTAAACAAATACGCCATACATTGAGCATTTCCGTGTGCACCGTCTCTGCAGCGGAAGTGATCACCTCCCTGGAATTCAGATATTAAACATTGTATTCACAATCAGAATAAGTTCACTGGACTGAAATGCAAATAGGAGAAGCAGTGTCCTTGGGCTTTGTGTTTGTGTAAGAAGTTATGTGTTCTCCTTGGAAGGATCCTGCCTTCTGCTGGGAGTGAAGCTAACCCTCCAGACTCCCCCTCAAGTTCAGAGGATCAGTGTAGCATCCAGCAGGGTGTTCCCAAGGATCCTCCAAGAGTCTTTCTAGTAAGAAGCCAGTCACCCCTCAGGACCTGGATTGTTAGAGGGTCACTGCTGTGGCTTCTTCACCTTCACCTCCCGGGTTGTCTGTAGTTTGGCCCAGGGTACTGTGCGAACCACACACACACACACACACACACACACACACACACACTTCACTCCCCGGTTTCAAAATGGTGCCTGTGAGCTGAATTCTGTGTCTGTTTTTGAGCTTGTTACCATAGTGATGAATTATCTGCCCAGTTTATAGTTGGCCTGATTCTCCTGGCTGAGGTCACCTGTGTTTTCTTATTACCAGTTGATCACCCTTTGGGCAACAGTTAAATTTCCATCACTAAAGCACAAGGAGGCAGAGGGCCAGGCTAGCGATTTAGGAGAACTAGCTGTGCCAGTGCCTTTAATTCCTTGATTATTTCTTTTCAGTGGCAACTCGCAGGAGCTTCACACTTCCCGTGGTTCCCAGCAGCTCAGAGCAGGTAGAGGATGGTCGTTCCCCACAGCTGATACAGATTTGCTCTTCTTTGTAGAAGTCTTAAGGGAGAGGCAAATGAAAGCTGACAATGGCGTTTGAGACAGGAAACTAGATGGCCCACTCTTTGTTTTAATGAGTCAACACCGAAGTTTTTGCTTTACCGTGTTTATAAAAGCGGCACTAGTGAGTCAGTTGTCTATGTCCACAGTGTTAAAACGCATGTTAAAATAGGATGTAAGAGTGAGAGGTGTGAGAAGTGAGACCAGGCCTCCGAGAGGACGAAATGAACTGTTGAGTTTGGGAGATGTGTTCATCCCATCTGCCAAAGTGAGAGCTACCTGGCCAGTCTCACCCGTGGTACAGCTGGGCTGCGGAGACCTCTTGATCTACATTCAGACAGACACTGGATGATCCGGGAGCCGCAGGCGGCATGGGAACTTCAGCAGGACAGGTGTGGCTGTTGAAGGGTGGCTCAGAGTGAACCGAACAAGTTTTAAAAAGATTTGCTGGGCGCGATGGTGATTTAAGGGAGCTGGTGAACTTTGAACCCTGAAAAATGTCACCCTCTGAATTACAGTCATTGTTGTCTCCCCATAAGTCTGTCTCTATTAGTCCATTGTGGATGTGACGCATCTCCTCCGGCTCGTAACTCAGAGCACACACAGTGGCTTTCCTGTTTCCCGTGCTGCGTCATGGACACTATTCACCTTTACCTTCATTTCTGCATCATCCGTGGAATGCAGCAATTATTTCTGTATCCAGGACGACCATGTGACTTCATCGATACCCAAGGCAGCATCAACCCAAAGGACTATTTCTCAGGACTCAGAAATTTAGGCTTTTGGCCAAACCTGGCCCTCCCCCCACTTTTTGAATTTTTAACACTTTTTTTTTTTTTGAGACAGGGTCATTTAAAAACCAGGTTGGTCTTACTGTGTAGACAGAGGTGGTCTTGAGCTCTTGATTTTCCCACCTCCACTTCCCATGTGCTGGGACTATAGGCATGTGCCACCACAGCTGGCTTCTGGATCATTTTTGTAAACCATCTGGCTGGTGTCATCACTGTGGGACATCACTCAGGATGTCCCTGGAACGTAGGCAGCTGTCTTAGGAGTGTTGAGTCTGTGCTGCCTCATTCAGGGCTCTGTTTGTAAGGCTCTCTGTGCTGACATCCACAGAGGCGGACTTAACTATCCCTACAAAAGAGGAGGGAAACTCCAGGTCCCTCTCCTCTTGAGCCTATCACTGGCAGTTCCTGTCCTTGCCATTGTCCCTCTTGTTCATGCATTTTTCTGTGTATGTTCTTTGTCCTTCCTATGAAACACCTTTCCAAGCTTTCGCCTCGTTCAGTTTTTTAGTTTCTGTTGGGAAATAATCAGATATTGACTCCCTACAGTGCCTTCCTAAGCTTACAGGAGGAGACGGTTGGCTTCCTTAAGGCCAACTTGACTGTCCACTTTGGTTTCATGACCCGTTCTCAGTAACCACTGTGCTAAAGGCACTTCTGCTGTCTCCTCCTTCTCACCCTCTCTTTCTCCTCCTTCTTTGAGACAGGCTCTCACTAGGTAGCCCCTTGGATGACTCCAAATATCTGGGTCTTTTTCTGTCTCAGCCTCCAAAGTGCTGTGACTGATGTCATTTGTCACAATGCTAAGTGTCAATTTCTTCACCTTTCTTTATTTGAAGATTTTATCCTTATGTTTTATTTGTAGGCGTGTGTATGATATGTGACTCTGTGTGTGTCTGTGTGCATGCATGCGTGGGCCCCACATGTGTACATGGCCTTGGAGGTGTAAGGGAGCTGGAGCATAGGTTATTGTGAGCTGCTGGGTGTGGGTGCTGAGCTGAACTTGGATCTCCTGGAAGAGAAGAAAGCCCACTGGACCGTCTCTCCAGCTTTACATCTAAATACAGTTTCATTAGACTGGTGCTTCGTTGACTCTTTACGCTGCCCAGTGTTCCCGCGCTGTTTGTGTGCATCTCTCTGTGTCTTTTTGTCTGTGTTTGGTTAGCCTAAAGGGTGATCCCGTGTCTTGTTACTACAGCAGTCACCCCACTCATAGGACAATCTCAGCAAATGCTTAGGATGCGCGTGAAATAAATATACACTAAATCCACCTTCACTAAGGGAGCTGTGTATTTCCTCGTCCATCTCTTGTCTTGGAAAGTGATGAATCAGGGCCGTTGTGATTACACATCTAATGAGCAAAGTCAGGGCTGCATAGTGCATGAATTGCTTCGTGACTAAAGGCCATCACATAGCAACCCTACTTTGTAATCTTTTATAAGGCCAGGTATATGAGTCTTAAGAATAATTGAAATGTGGGGATAGAGATGTAGCCCAGTGGTGAAGAACTGATTAGCAACGCAATGCCTTGACACACACACACCTACACACACGCACGCACGCATGCACGCACGTACACACACACACAAATAATGAAAAGGAAAGTGCTGTGTATACCCCAAGATGCATGCCCACACATGCACATCTTTTTGTTTTTCCTTTTTATTCGAGACAGGGTTTCTTTGTGTAACTTTGGAGCCTGTCCTGGAACTCGCTCTGTAGACCAGGCTGGCCTTGAACTCACAGAGATCTGCCTGTCTCTGCCTCCTGAGTGCTGGGATTAAAGGCAGGGCCACCACCACCCCGTTTGCACATCTTCTTTTGAACCCTCTGTGATTTTCAGCAGTGCTGTGGGGTTCCTGAAAGTCTCCACAGAACAGGAATGGTCTTAACTGCCCAGCAGAGGAGAGCTGCCACCTCCGTTCATTTACTGGCATGGATCCGAGGACAGTACTAACCTACTGGAATAGAGACTAATATTTGCCTCACCGTAAACAAAGTCCTTTTAAAAAAAAAGCATTTCCCACGGGAATACTGAGTTACTAGTGGTCCTCTGTGGATGGTGAGTCTTACTTCCTTGTCATGAGTCAAAGTGACTGAAAATGAACTGGAGAGAGATTATTTTCATGCACTTATGTTATTTTTTAAGCCTTTGGAGAAAAGAACATAGAAGGTTGGTAGGTTTGTAAGAAGGAAGCAGTCTGCTTTCTCTCCATACTGTGCCGTCTCTGAGTGCATCACCTCGCGCAGTGCAGTGTTGCCAAGAGAGTTGTGTGGGTGTTCCATAAGTGCGCATGGAACCAAAGAAAAGCCTTCTGAAAACTCCACAGTGGCCATTTAATAAGTACTTACACCATAGCAGTGGGCAGCCACAGTTTAAAATAGAACTATTGCTGTTTAGATCAATGCCTCTATTAGTATTTAAAGACACAGCAACTCAGACAGAGCTTATTCATTTTCAAAAAAGCAAACTTGTTTTTTCTTAACCTAATCTTTAAATCTCCAAATTTTACATTTGAATCATGGTAATATCAATGAAAAGACACATTTCAATGACATTTAAAAATTACTATAAAAATTGACTATTGACATCAGATTCTCTAAGTTCCTAAATCTGAGGATTGACAGACTAATTCATGATCAAGATTTTGATTTTAAGTTATAAAACATTTCTGTTACGTCAATAGACTAGACTACTCAAACATAGTAAGAGATAAAATACAGCCCCACTGTCTTTTTTATCTGCTCTCCCCACCCTGTCTTTAAAAACAATGTGGAAAAAGGACTGAGGACACCTGACATTGACCCGTAGACTCCTCAAACATGCACACACATGAACACATAAACACTCAACATCCAAAACACAAGGCTTCCCATAAGGTCTTGGGTCTGCAAGCTAACCAAGATCGGCAGTTGGGTGGAAGAGTCACCATTTTATCTCCTCCAAATAAACTTGAAAGCAATATTTAATATTTTGATCTCAGGGAAGTCTTTGCCATATTAACTTCCAGCCAACATTCTGCTGCCTGAGCAAATCTGGTAGGGTAGCCTCCGGAGAAGTCCTGCCACTTTCAACCCTCCTGTGTTCTGTCTTCTTTTGGGTGACAGTCTTGTTGGGCTGCCAACTTGGCTTCTCTGATTTAAGCCTTCTCTGACTCCCTATTTATTAGTAACACACAAGCTTCAAGGACCATTTGATGTGCAGATCTAATGACAGGGTTTATTTTCAAAGGATGGCTTGAGTTATATTGTCCAAGCAACTATTGACACAACTGTATCTAGATTATTACTCTGAAAGCAGGTGTTTTACTTTGTTTGTTGCAACACTACCTGGCTTAATTTTTCAAGACCATGTGCATGAGTATATCCACATAACGATATTTTGCAGTGCTTCAGTTGGTTTGTGGTTTGAAATTAAACTTGGGCACTTTGCGTGTTTCTTCTTCTTCTTCTTCTTCTTCTTCTTCTTCTTCTTCTTCTTCTTCTTCTTCTTCTTCTTCTTCTTCTTCTTCTTCTTCTTCTTCCTCCTCCTCCTCCTCCTCCTCCTCCTCCTCCTCCTCCTCCTCCTCCTTCTTCCCCTTCTCCTTCCCCTTCTCCTCCTCCTCCAACTTATTCTCTCTCTCTCTCTCTCTCTCTCTCTCTCTCTCATCTCTATCTCTCTCTCTCTCCTAACCCCACCAGCACGCACAGGTCCCTTTTGTATTCACTAACCGGCCTCTCTCTCTTCCTCTCCTGCTTCCCTTCCAGTGCTATCAAGCACATGATTGCAGACAGAAGAGGTTAGCGCTCACTGTGCAGCTAATGTAACACCTTTCTGACTGGATGAGTGTTGAGGTAAAAATACCGCAGCTTTGCTAACCTGTGTAGATGCCTTCGCTCCCCAGAATCTGCTCAGGGCCTCAGAGCACTTCGATTTTGATGGGCCAGAGTCGGAACATCTATCATTGTTTAAACACCTTTAACATTCTGCTGAAAGGATGCATTTAAAGTGATCGTGTTAAACATGTGATTTAATATGGGGAGTTCTGTCGTTCTTTTGATGTGCGTTCCCTGAGCCAGCTGCGGGGACACGGCCACCCTCTGTGTCCAGTGAGCTGAGGAACATGAAAGGAAAGGGGCAGGGAAACTGTGATACTGTGTCCCTGAAGCTTTCATTTTCCTCCTCTCAGAAGTCCTTTGTATGCGGCCTGTTTCATCAGAGGCTGTTTAAAGGGAAATTCTCAGCTGAAATGGGAGGGTCTGTGAAAAGGGTTATTTGACCATTTCTGAGGTGAATTTATACATATCCTCCTTATGTGTTTTCCTCGCCTTTGGCTTTCAGAGGATTTGGTTATTTCAGGTTTTTTTTTTCCCTTGCAAAACTACAGTTTGTTGAGAAGAGTAAAATTGCCAACTATTATTGCATTTATCACAAAATCTAATGTAGCAGATTTTCTCTTTTCAAAATTGAATTGAGAAAACATCTTAGAGTGTTAGCACTCAGTAAGGCTTACCAACCAGTATCGTATTGCAGGAGAGGAATGGGAGCTGGTAGAGGGCACCCCCGTTTCCCCAAGGTTGCAGATTGCTGACGTAAGTGTGGCCTTGCTGGGGCTGAGCCTCTACTTTCTGACCTGCTGTAGCCACGGCACACAGGTGGGAGCAAGGCTTTAGTTTCTCCTTCATTATCACCACTTAAAGAGTTGTTGAGTTCGGTTGAAATTGCTCTACGAGGCCCTCTTAGCTTGCTGGGCATGTACTGTGACTCTAAGGTTGAAGGTGGCTTTAAAGTCCTCAGCTAACTTTACACTGGATTTCCCTGCAGAGGCGAAATTACCATCGTGTTCACATATGTACGGTCATGTGACTTTGCGGTTCAACTTCTTCAGTGTCTTTGTAACTTATAAGTCTCATGCTTTCTGTAGACAAAGATTTAATTATGATTTCACTCTTCTGAATAATGTGTGGATTGCTGAATTACAGTTTTCCTCCTCCAGGAATCTGTATATTAATGTATGTAAATATAACCAGAAACCTTTAATTCAAGTTCTACAATGAAACACTAGCTCCAAAGCCGTTGTGACTTGTCTATTCTTTTTATATGAACATATTGGTTCTTCTT
Organism: Neodon shergylaensis; assembly: GCA_025134845.1. Taxonomy (NCBI): domain Eukaryota; kingdom Metazoa; phylum Chordata; class Mammalia; order Rodentia; family Cricetidae; genus Neodon; species Neodon shergylaensis. The sequence goes on along the minus strand of JABTXL010001457.1, from coordinate 3,774,840 downwards.
ATTTATATACCATATGTGTTTGTCCTTTTTCATGTCTCTAGTATATTCCTACCTAGAGATGATTCTCTCCAATTGTAACTTGCATTGGATATCCATTTATCTTCAGATAAGTGGCATTTGATTTATTGGTCAGCTACCTAAGGTGAATTAGGTCGTTTGGGTAACATTGAAAGCTGGCAAGTGTATGGTGAGACTTTCTCCTAGAAACCTCTTTTATGTTCATTCTCTCATTTTATTAGTGCCTCAGTTTCTTAGTGCCATCCAAAGAGGTTTTAATGTGGGATGAGAATTAGAAATTTGTTTTCTTAACTCTACTTTATTCTCTATGTGTGCATGCGTGTGTGCATGTGTGTGGATGCTTGTGCATCATGGCATGCAAATGCCACTCAGGGCATCCTCAGGAGTCAGTTTTCTTTCTACCATGTAAGTTGTGGGGATTCAAACTAAGGCGGTCAGACTGGGCAGCCAGCACCCCCCCCCCCCAGACACACAACACCACAGGCCCCTAAGGTTAGAGAAGACACAGCAGGTAGTGAATGTGAGGGAAGAGGGAGTGAGGGACAGTGGTTAACTAGGGCCAGACCCCCAGGAGGGAAAAAGGGGGTGTGCTTGTCCTGATGACAGGCAGTGTGTAGCCATTGTCCAGCCATTCTGCTGGGCTGTCTTTTTTTTTTTTTTTGAATTCTAAGGTTTTTTTTTTTCTTTAAAAGGACTTGTTACATTAAGTTAAATTGCATTGAATTAAATGTGAACTAGGTAACAGAAAACATTCAGGACAGCTGTGAAACTCCCTGGTGTAGGTGTTCTCTGATGACTTCAGAAGTGTCTCTATGCTCTTGATTCATTTAGAAAAAGAACCTGTAAATACTAAGATATACCATACTTTTGGTTTATGGAAGAAAGATGATGTAGAGGAAAATAAACACCATTTAAAACAATATTTCCCAGTTGAAGATAAAATTGTGGCAGGCCACTATTGCGTCTGTGAGCTCTCCTACCATGCAAATCATTACTACAGCCTACAGGGCTCAGCGGGAAGCCTGTTGGTTAGCCACCCTCCCCACCAGTGGCTGGCACCACTCCTGCCACTGGGAAAGCTGGTCACCAGGAATGGCGCTCTCTTGTCAGGACCAGTTTGGTACCTCCATGTCCTTAACCAAAATGTGTGGTGTCTTCAGTAATTGGGTCTTACCAGGGCATTCTGGTGGGCAACCGAGAGTGGTGAGAGTAGAATGTATTGCTTTGAGGATGTGCCTGGGGCATCCTCACTAGCAGCTTGTAGGGAGGTTTCCTAAATACCTGGTCCAGGATTTTTCATTTGAGCCTATGGCTTTTTGAAGTATCTTTATTCCTTAAATTTCTCTCTTTTATTGTTTTTATTGAACTATATATTTTTCTCCACTCTCCCTTCCTCTCCCCTCCCCTTCTACTCTCTCCCATGGTCCCCATGCTCCCAATTTACCTAGGAGATCTTGTCTTTTTCTACTTCCCATGTAGATTAGATCCATGTATGTCTCTCTTAGGGTCCTCATTGTTGTCTAGGTTCTCTGGGATTGTGAATTGTAGGCTGGGTTTTCTTTGCTTTATGTCTAAAAGTCACTTATAAGTGAGTACATATGATATCTGTCTTTCTGTGTTTGGGTTACCTCATTCAATATGATATTTTCTAGAACCATCCATTTGCCTGCAAATTTCAAGATGTGATTATTTTTTCCACTTTGTAGTACTCCATTGTGTAAATGTACTACATTTTCCTTATCTATTCTTCTGTCAAGAGGCATTTAGGTTGTTTACAGGTTCTGGCTATGACAAATAATGCTGCTATGAACATAGTTGAGCACATGTCCTTGTGGTACGACTGAGCATCCTTTGGATATATACCCAAAAGTGGTATTACTGGCTCTTGAGGAAGGTTGTTTCCTAATTATCTGAGACATTGCCACATTGACATCCAAAGGGGCTGTACCAGCTTGCATTTCCACCAGCAATGCAGGAGTGTTCTCTTTACCACACAACCTCTCCAGCATAAGTTGTCATCAGTGTTTTTGATCTTGGCCATTCTTACGGGTGTAAGATGGAATCTCAGAGTTGTTTTGATTTGCATTTCTCTGATGACTAAGGAAGATGGGCATTTCCTTTTAAGTGTCTTTCAGCCATTTTAGATTTCTCTGTTGAGAGTTCTCTGTTTAGATCTGTACTCCATATTTTTATTGGATTATGCATTCTTTTGATGGCCAATTTCTTGAGTTCTTTGTATATTTTGGAGATCAGACTTCTGTCTGATGTGGAGTTGGTGAAGATCTTTTCTCACTCTGTAGGCTGTTGTTTTGTCTTGTTGACCACGTCTTTTGCTTTACAGAAGCTTTTCAGTTCAGGAGGTCCCATTTCTCTCAGTGACTGTGCTGCTGGGGTTATATTTAGAAAGTGGTCTCCTGTGCTAATGCGTTCAAGTGTACTTCTCACTTTCTCTTATCTGAGGTTCAGTGTGGCTGGCTTTATGTTGAGGTCTTTGATCCATTTGGACTTGAGTTTTGTGCATGGTGATAGACATGGGTCTGTTTTCATTCTTCTACATGTTGATATCCAGTTATGTCTGCTTGATTGTCTTAATATCACTTGTAATTGGCCTCCAGTCATTTTGATGTGATGGTTTCAGTTGCTGTGTCATACTGTAGTGATCTGTGTGCCTCTACAATACAGTTGCAGAGGAGGAGGTAGGCATGGTTACCAGTAAAGGCATGTGTATTCAGCTTCCAGTACTTTCTAGAAGGAAAAGAAACCTTCAGTAACCAAACCTGTGACATTCCAAGTAAGTAATATTGCATATGATGTCTTTCGGTAAGCAGTCTTGTTTATAAGAAAGATAAGGGAGTCAAGAAATACCGTGAGGTTTGTTTGTTTGCCTATGTTAGCCTTCTGAGTACACAAAGGTGTGGTTACCAATGGTCTCTGCCTCTGTGTTTTATTAGTATTCATGACAAGGACAGCTATATACCACTCATTTGCCGTCACTAAAACATCACTCACTACTTCCTGCTGACTCAGAGGCAGAAAGTGTACCAGCGTTTTATCACTTTCACGCCAGTGGGTTGATCCTAAGTCATTATTAAAAATCTGCCTATTTATAGTTGAAAACATGTCTTTAAATATTATTGTTTTTATGTGTATTTTTCTGAATGTCTTTGTAGATGTGTTTGTGGGTAAGGTCCTGTGAAGACGAGAAGAAGGTGCTGGATTCAGCTGCCTGATGTGGGTTCTGGGCACTGTACTCAGGTCCTCTACAGGAGCAACACTCTTAACCTCTGAGCCAGTTAACTTGCAGTTCCGTGTCTGTTTGGCATTTGACAAACTGAAGGGCCGGTGAGACATTTTGAAAGTGACTGGTAACATTTTGAAAGTGACTGGTAAATTTTGGGGTAACATCTCAGATCTCCTTCCGATCTTAAGTGTGTTCATGCTCTCAGATGTCGACTTGGGATGTTTTTGGTTCTGCTGAGCACCCCAAGTACACCATTCATTTCGGAGGCCCTCTGTTACACTGCTTTTAAAATTGTTCTCACCAAAGAGACCATGTTGGTGCTTTATGTTATTCTCCACATTGCTTTCAAGACTCTAAAGGTTCTTTCTCTCTGCATGTGAGTTATTTGTCCTTACAGCCCTCTGTTGTGGTTTGTGTTCCCCAGGACAGACTTTGAAATAGACGTGAATGTATGGGAAGTTTATCCAGAAGGGCCGTAGGGATCAATCCCGTGGAAAAGAAGGAAGGAAATGTTACAGGGGTGAGGGGGCAACTGGACTACTGTGTAGTGACAGTCATATCTGATCATACTGGACTACAAAGCCGGGATGGTTCTTTGCCACTGTCTTCATTCAGGAGAAGGGACCATGCCTTCATATTCCATATGACAACCTCCCTCAATGACTGACAAGCCGTTGCTGGGAAGGGGAAGAGGACATGATGTTGTGTGAGGCTGCTACAAGCCAAGGCTGTTAGCTAGAGGCTGCAAGCTGTGTGCCTCCTGCGGGTGGTGTGCAGACAGCCTGTAGCTTCTGGGGAATAAGTCCTTTCCTAAATAGGAACCTTAGAGGCTTGTCAGAATGGTGCAGCACACTGGCCTTGGGCTGTACCACAGATTTTAGGAATGAGGCAACGGAGAGTAGAGTGGACAAGAGCTGGGAGCTGGTGCAGGGAAAGCAGGGAACGCAGCAGCTCGTCCAGACAGCTCAACTGTGGCTTTGATGGTTGCTTTGAAAGTTCTATGTGCAGAAATACAATTTTATGTCACACAAACCTGGTAAAACTCGGTGCTTTATGTGCAAAATGTTCTGTTATTTATGCAGACAAATTCTGTTCTGTAAATAAACTGACTTTTTCAGATTTTTGTACATCACTGTTTTCTATTCTTTTTTTTTTCTTCTCCCATATCTTTAGTAATTTATTCTTTTGTTGAATCTTCATAGCACACAATCAGGTGAATATTAGTTTGCTGGGCATATCTGCCAGTGCTCAAGCACAGTGTACCACTTTTCTCATTTAAAAATGTTTATTTATTTTTATAAATTTTATGCTTATCTCCAGGAACTTTAGCTTTTTGACTGTTTTGGTTTGGGTTTTCTGCCCATGGTATGCATGGTCATTTATGTCACTTTGAAATGGTTTTACACTTGCTCTTTGGGGGACAGCCCAGGGATCATTTGTCATTGACTCCATTTCTAGCATGGGGAATTTTAGCTTCCCAGCTTTGTCATCTCATATAGACGAGGTTTACACTTTAAAACACTTATAGTACAGGTTGGATGTAGCATTTCTCTGCCTTCCCCACTTCTTAGAGATAAGCACTCATGAAACATGACAAAGACAGTGGGGAGACTGTTCTGTCTTCTCACCATATTTTAGTTGTGAACACAGCACCTCAAAATCGGTCCTGTTCTATGGACTGTCTTAATCCCAACTTTACATTCCACATGCCATCTATATATTTTTATTTATTTATTTGCTTACTATTTTTTTATTTTCTGTGTATTTTGTATATGTGTAGGTGTGTGTGTGTGTGTGTGTGTGTGTTTGTGTAAGCCATAGGTCAACCTTTGGTGTTGTTCCTCAGTTGCTACTCACCATGCTTTCTGACGTGGACTCTATCACAGGTCTGGACTTGGGTAATCTGGCTAGGATGGCTCCCTGGACCCCTAGGAGGCAGCTGACTCACTTGTCTTATGCTGGCCTTAGAGGTGTATACTATCATAGTGGGCTTTAAGCAAACAAAAAGGTTGACTTATTTGTTTTTATGTGTATAGTATAGTGTTTTACCTGCACAAATGCATGCATGTGTACCGCATGTATTCCTGGTGCCCTCGGAGGCCAAAAGAGGGCATTGGATCACATGGAACTGGGGTTACAAATGATTATGAGATACCGTGTGGGTGCTGGGAACCAAACTTGGTTCCTCTGCAAGAACAGCCAGTGCTCTTAACTTCTGAGCCATCCATCTAGCTCCTGTCTGACTTTTACAAAGTAGATTCTGGGGGTTCAACTAAAGTCCTCGTGCTTGCCCAGCAAGGACTTATTGGTTTCGCCATCTCACCAGCCTGTAGGGCACCAGGGCCTCTATGTGCAGTAGAGCAGGCTGTGCACCATTTGGATGGAAAATAAGGCCAGAAATCTTGTGTTGTTTTACTTCCTTGAGTAAGTGTTTCAGGAGACATGTTACCAATTTGAATGCAGACTTGAGTGTTCTTATATGGCCTGACTGACAGTGTTTGCTCTGGGTGTACCACTTTGGTCACTAGATCTAGCCTTGACATTAGATGATTTTCTCTGTCATAAGGAAAGATTGTGTTTTTAGATACGCACATACGAATGTGACTTTGTGCTTGTGAGTGCAGTGCCCTAGGAGCCCAGAAGAGGGTGTCACTTGCCCTGGAGGTCCAGGTGACTGTGAGCCATAGGATTTTGATGGTGGGAACTCAATCCAGGTCTTCTACAAGAGCAGCAAGTCCCCTTACCCATTTAGTCAACTCTCCAACTGCCCTGTACACATTTTTGTTGTGCTTGCGTTTATTTTCCCATAGTTCTGGTGCGAAACCCTTTTCATTAGCTCACCTTGCCACCATGCTGCCCCTGGGTTACTCAGTAACCCTCAGTTCCTTCGACTCTGTCTCTGCAGTAGGGAAGTGTCCATAGTAACTACATCTAGCTTTAGTGCAGCACACAGAGTGAGTTCTTGATCAATGCTTCCCATTGTTGCTTGCCGTTTTGTTAGTCTCCACACCTTGGGCAAGCGCTCTATGTTCTTCGTGGTAGCTGTTTCCTTATTAAGAAGAGGAGGAAGTCTTCGTTAAGGCTTGGGAGAGTCCAAAGGAGACACTCTGTTGAGTATAGTGGAATACTGAAACCGAAGCAGAGTCCCACCCTCTCTGTGCCTGAACCAAAGGTCACTTGACATAGCCCTGAATGAGCGATGCTCTTTCAGCTGTTGCCTTGAAGATCGCTTGGAGGAGGTTTGCCTGGACAGTTCAGCGGAGAGGGTAAGTTGGAGTTTGTGAATATTTTCTTTGCTAAGGATATGTTTCAAAGGCATACTTTTTACAGAAGATGTTTGTAGACCCTGAAAGGTAGGTAGTAGTTTTTTTGTTTGTTTGTTTGTTTGTTTGGTTAATAGGCCCTCTGAGAGGTTTTTATTTTTTTTTTATTTTTTTTTTTAAAGTCACTTTGACATTCCTATTGGCTTCTAAACCTGGTAAAATCTTGGGGGTACTTTGCTGTCCACATTATCCTGCTCTTTCCCTCCCTGTTTCATCGCTTACAGGCTTGTGAATTTAGAGGCCTTTCTCATGAGTCGTGGAGTTCAGGAGGGTAATCTCCCTGTTCACCTCAGAGCTAAGAAGGGATCCAATGACTGTTAAGTTGGGAACCTTCAGACAGAAAGTAAATCTTATGTGCAAAACACCTTGATTATCCTGTAAATATTAACTGATTTGAATTGTTTGTACAGTGTTAGTTGTACTATGAAAATTTGCTTATTACTCAAATTTAACCTTCATAGGTTGTTGTTGGCTCTGGGCCCACAGACTGAACATGGCCAGATTTTTATACAAACATTTTCCTTGGGACTGAAACTGTAGCTGGATATGTGTATTTGGAATTTTTGTTTTTTAAATCCGTTGATATTAATGGAGCTTGCAAATGTTTAAATAGTCAATTAGTGGAAGCTTTAAAAGAAGAGCTGTTTTTAAACTATCAAAGCTTATAATTTTGGTATTTTGGTATTGCATTTGAGTTTAGTGACAAGAAGGATTGTCACTGTGTAGAGGCCTCTGTGTGCTTTTTGCTTTTGAGGTTCTATTGGCTTGTCACACTTCATCTGATTGGAGGAAAACCTTTTCTTCTTGCCCTATTCCCAGAAGTTAAATACAAAGCTAGGATTGATCCTATGTGAAAACAGTATTTACAGGTTACTCAAGGTATTTTGCATGTAAGATTCGCTTTAGGTCTGTAGGCTCCCAACTATTAATAATCCTCTGATCCCTTCTTAGCTTCGAGGTGGACAAGGCGATTACACACCCAGCTGCTAACAAGAGAGCAGCATAACTGAGTGTTCCTGACAGAGGGCAAAAGTCAGTGTCTGCCTGAGTGACTCTGGTGGAGTGGGAAGTCACATTCTCACTTTAAACCGTGGTGTGCGTGCGTGTGTGCGTGTGTGTGTGGTGTTGTATGTACATAGTGAGCCCCTGCATGTGCAGTTATAGGTACAAACAGAGGCCAGAGATTCCTGTAGATGTCTCTCACTGTAGTGTTCTGGTTCTCTTAGATTGGCTGACCAGTCTGCTCTGGGGATCTGTCTGTCTGTCTGCCTCTAAAGATCACAGGTGCACGCTGCCCCCTCTGGCTTTTCACGTGGATGTTACGTGTTGAATTCAGGCCTTCATGCCTGTCTGTCACACTCTTACTCATCGAGTGAAGCCCCCAGCCCCTAAGTGTTGTTCTTTTGAACAGCATTCTCGCATGTGTTGATTCTCCTGTAAAGGGTCTGTCATTTATTTGCCATTAAGATGGTAGACATTCCAGTCTTTGCTCACGTGACCTTGCAGTAATGCACACCGCTGTTCAGAGCAGAAAGAGGGTGAGGCTCCTGGGGATGTTTATGGTCTGATTTGTTTTTATCTTGGTTATAAACTTTTGTCCAAATTCTAAGGCAGATGTCAGTGGCATGTGGACTTTAAACTCCCTGTATATTCTGAGAAAGGAATGTAAAACATTTTGTTCTTTGACCCAGCCCTTCTCCTCCCTGTAGGAGGACACGTGTGTATAGCTTGTGCCTGAGTTTGTTTAAAAGAAGTTTCTGTTTTTCAGCAACTCAATATGGGCACTGTTTTTCTCAATTTAACTTAAGTAAACTGTGAATTGGAGGAAATGACCAGATACATGGATATCTGTTGAGTCTCATTTCTAGTTTAGCAATTCTAAACTGAAGTCTGTAGAGACGTGCCTGTTAGATCACAGTCACTTTGTCGCTCGTCCATTGAGGTCAGTATGAAGCGTGTGTGTGTGTGTGTGTGCGTGTGTGTGCCTGGAGGTCAGACAGTGTAGGGTATCATTTTCTCTCTGGTGCTATCCATCTTGATTTTTCTTAGATGGGATCTCTCACTGGCCTGGGATGAACAGATTTGGCGAGGCTGGCTGGGCAGTGATCTCCGGAGAGGATGGCTGGGCACTGATGTGTTGCCATCACAGGTCCATACTCAGCTCTTGAGCATACAGCTGGGAGCTGAACGCAGGTCAAGCATTGATGACAAGCGTTTGACTCACCAAGTCTTTGTCATAAACTCCTGTAAATTTCTAATTTAAATGACTAAAAAGTTTCAACATCTTTTTTTATGATTTGTTTGTTCTGTTTTTTGAGATAGGGTTTCTCTGTGTAATAGCCCTAGCTGTCCTAGCACTCTCTTTGTAGACTGGGCTGGCCTCGAACTCAGAGACCTGACTGCCTTTGCCTCCCAAGTGCTAGGATTAAAAGCGTGAACCACCATTTACCAGCTTAAAATCTTACTGTGTCTTCATGTGGGTTTGTCATATGGCTGCAGTGCCTGCAGAGGCCAGGAGAAATGAGACTAAACAGATTGTCCATGTATTTGGCCATTTCTCTAATACACAGTGGGCGTTGGGTGCCCTGGAATTAGACTTATATGGAGTTGTGAGTTGTTGGTTGTGGGTGTTGACAACCAAGCCTTGGTCCTCTGTAGTAGTATGTGGTGTTGATTACTGAGCCATCTTTCCAGATCTTCGTTCCCGCAATGCCACACCCACCCCATGTTTTAGAGTTTAGTTTTACATATAAGGGGTGTGTGTGTGTGTGTGTGTGTGTGTGTGTGTGAGAGAGAGAGAGAGAGAGGCCTTTGAGCTGTGTGCATATAGAATCTCATGCTCAGAATAGGTTAACTAGATTTAGAAATGTGATTATACATAACTCAGTTTTAATTGCAATATTCTAAACCATCAGAATGATTTGTAAGCTAATTTTATTCTGTAATTAGCAATATTAGATTGACCAGAATGGCATGTGAGTTTCTTACATTTGCTTTCTAGCGCATGTCAGCATTGGTCTATGAAGGCTTTGGTTTAAGAACATGGCTGTACATTTTCTTTTTATATTGAAATTTTTTTCTTTTTTATTGTTTTTAATTGAGGCATATATTTTTCCCACTCCCCTTCCTTCCTCCCTTCTTTTTATTCTCACCCTTCTCCCTTCCTCCCATCACTCCCAATTCTCTGGAGCTGTGGATTATAGTGTGGTTTGCTTTGCTTTATATCGTCTATCCACTTACGAGTGAGTACATACCATGTTTGTCTTTCTGGGTTTGGGTTATCTCACGATGGTTTTTTTCTAGGTCTATCCATTTGACTTCAAATTTCATGATATCATTGTTTTTTACAGCTGATTAGTTCTCCATTGTGCAGATGTACCACATTTTTTTTTTGTCTATTCCTCAGCCGAGGGGCATCTAGGTTGTTTCCAGATTCTGGCTGTTACGAATAATGCTGCTGTGAACACTGTTGAGCAGGCCTCCTTGTGGTATGAATGTGCATCTTTAGGGTAGATGCCCAAGAGTAGTATCACTGGGTCTTGAGGTAGATTGATTCCCCATTTTCTGGGAAACCTCCATACTGATTCTAAAGCAGCGGTATAAGTTTGCACTCCCACCAGCAGTGGAGGAGTGTTCCCCTGACTCCACATTCTCTCCAGCATAACCTATCCTCTGTATTTTTAGTCTTAGTTATTCTGACCATTTTCTTAATTATTAAAAGAACATTGTGGGGTGCTGGGATGATGGCTCAGTTAGTAAAGTGCTTGCCTAATGAGCATGAGGATTTGAGTTTGGATTCCCAGAACCCACATACGAGACTGGCCATGGCAACACAAGCCCATAATCCTGGCAGTACAAGATGGGAGGCAGATGCAGGAGGATCTTGGGAGCTATCCTGGCTACCTAGTGACATTACAGGCCAGTCGGGGAACCTGTCTCAACAAAAGGGGGAGGGCATGAGGATCACTGAGACTGTTCTTTAGCCTCCATGTGTGTATGTATACATATACTCATACCCACATGTATGTAGACATACATGAACACAAACAACATAAATATATTGTGTCAGATATTTAGATGTAATTCATGGGTGAAAAATTCCACGCAAGGCAACACGGGAGAAATCAGACCAAACCCCCTACAACCCATCAAAGTAACCAAGAGTAAGATGATGTTGCTGTTTAAAGTCAGTTAACACGGGAAGAGCAAAATATCAGAGAGCACAGGAAAATGAACACAACATAGGACACGGGGAGCAAACCCAGAAGCAGAAAGCATTAGACTCAATCGACGGAAACAGGACCAAGAGAAACCCAACAACGGTGGGCAGCAGACATTGAGAAAGAGCTGGACTTTGGTTATAAATGAGAGACGCTGAATAAGAAAAGGGAGGCAGGAGGTGGAGGATAGGATAAAGGCAAAGCAAGTACAACAGGTGACCACACATGACAGAGAGCCACACAGTCCATGATCATTACACAGGGGGAAAGACAAGGCCACAGCAGCTTTCTGCCTGAGGGGGGGATGAACTGAAAATGGGGAGAAGGAAGTGGGGGGATGACCTGAAAATGGGGAGAAGGAAGTGGGGGATGAGCTGAAAGTGGGGAGAAGGAAGCAAGGCTGGAGTCCGGGAATCTCGGCCTTGAGTTAGTGAAGAGGATTCATTCTGAGTCTTGAGAATGCCAAGACGGAGCGGCAGGAGAGCTTTCCAACCCCAGGCCCGGGCTTCCTGTTCAACACTGATGAGTGCTGCTCTATCCAATGCAGACTATGCCGTTTAGCCTAGCAGATCATATGAAACTGTGAACTACATGGCAATTATCTGCATATTGTGGAAAGCTTTTTTTTTTTAAAAAAATGGCAGAAAGTAATGACTATGAGAGTCGTAAGCAAGGACTTCAAAATTGTAGATTTATATACAATCTTAGCAAATTTAATATTATTATGAATTACATCTAAATATCTGACACAATATATTTATGTTGTTTGTGTTCATGACGCCATTCTCAACCACAGTTTTGGTGGCTTCAGCCATATCTCAGAAAGTCACTCTGCATTTCTTTAGATGAGTCCTCAAATATCCACTCCAGCGGAGGGCACCCACTTTGCCCTCCGCTGGAATGGCGTCAGATCTTGCTGTGTGGTGCCTCGGGTCTCTTTCTAGATACAGGCCAGGCAGAGAGGAATTGGGAAGTCACCCAGGCTGTGGAAGCCCTGACCTCAGCTCTGACTCACAGGACATTTCCATGAATTCATAGTGGAAAGAAATAGGGTTAGGCTAGAATGCTGGTTTGGGGAAAGAGACTGACATCGTGGATGTAGTACCTGCCTTGTTGCTTGACAAAATGCCGAGAGACACAGTTAAGGAAGAAACGGGGACTTCGTTTCGGCTCATAGTTCGAGGACACAATGCATCTCAACTAAGAAAGAGTGCCGTGAGGGGAGAGGCCCTGGCTGTGGCAGCAAGGCCCAAGGTCCATCACTCATAAAAGACAGGGTTGGCCCTGAATCAGGTGTCGCCAGAGCTGAGGTCTCCATGGGCCCTGAGAGTGCCGCGTGGGTTGTACATTAACAATCACGCCTACATTATCACATCCTGTGCCCTCGGTGACATTGATGACTTCATCAGGCAGGGCAAGAACTGAGACTGATCCTGACACCCAGCCTTGAGCTTCCCAGGGGCTTCTGTGTCAAAGGTCAGGACGTACGGCAGAGTTGGGATGGGTCGGCGAGTGAAGCTGCAGACAGGAAGAAGTGATTGTGTTGGAATGGACGTGGGAGGCAGTGGTGGGCAATGTTATCTCAGAGTGAGAGTGAGAGGCTGCTGGAGAAGGGCCTCCTGTCTAGCCAGGAGCTGACGTCAGTGTGAGACTCAGGACAGGGGACCAGAGGCCACCAGCCTGAACTGTGCTGTACATCTGGAAGAGTATTAGGCTATGAAAATCAGAGGGAAGAGTGAGAGGTGTGGATGCCATGGGCAGAGCCATCTGAGAGCTTTATGTACAACGATGTGTCATACACGCAGTGATGGCCCCAGAAGATTATGATGGGGCTGAAAGTTCCTGTCATCTGGTCCCGGTGGTGACAGTGGTGTGAGCAAGCCTGCTGCCCTGACAATCATCATAAAAGTAAAACACAGCCAGGTGTGGTGTTCTGTTCCCATAGCTCTAACAGTGATGATGCTGATGCGGGAGGGCTGCCCAAGATTGAATCCAGCCTGGGCTCAATAACAAGATTCTGTCACTAAAAATATCAAATCCCAAATCGACAGTACAGTTGCAGGTGATCGTATACAAAGCTGCTTGCTATCAAATGATTTAACTGCTGTCTGTATCTCTGTATTAAGCCTTTCACAGCCCCGTGGAGGGCACACCTTCTCGCTGTGTTTGTATAAGAAGGGTTGCTGGAAAGGCAGGCTCAGGTGGGTCCTCATGTGGATTGACAGTCCCATGCCTGTTGCTGTCTGTCAATACATTTAAGGGGACAAGACATAAGGGACAAAGAGGATGATATGGGTACTTTGACCCTCCTCTACCACCAGTGTGTTTAGTAAGAGACATTCAAAAAGCAGAAACAAGAACATGTGCAAAGCTTATAGGATAGGGATGCAGAGGAACATTTTTATAAAGCTGTATAGTGTGTTTTAGGGTAAATGTTACTACAAAAGACTCAGAAATTTAAAAAACTAAAAGGTTTATGAAATAAAATGTTAAAAAGTTATAATGACTAAGGTTAATTTATTATTGAAGAAGGCATTTTTAAAAAAAAATGGTGAGAGAGGAGAGACGGTTCAGAAGTAAGAGTTCTCTTTCTCCACCATGTAGCTTCTGGTGATTTAACGTGGGTCTCAGGCTTGGAGGTAAACATCTTTACCACTGAGCCATCTCTCTGGCCCATGATTGTACGCTTCAGCACGGACGGCATCTTTATTTTTCTAGGTAGTGAGTTGTCTCACAGGGCTTCACATATAGAGAAGTGTGTAGTCAGTGTTTCTTCAAGCTGTGCAGCACTCAGCGAGGTGTGGACTGAAATGAAGCAACGATAGAACAGAACTGGTGGGTATTTGTGAACTTAAAGTAGAGGGGAACAAGCAGCCAGTGCCCGTTTTCCTTCTGCAAGCCAAGAATGTCTTTTATTTTGGGGGGTGAGGCTGGGGGATAGATGCACAGGATCCACGCTGGCCGCAAACTTACTATGTAGCTGAGGATAACTCCTAATCCTCCTGCCTCTACTTCCCAAAGGCTGAGAGTATCGGTTTGCGCCACTACTCCCGGATGTATTTTTCTTTTAAATTTTTGTTTTACATTTTAAGTAGGTTATTAAATGCCAAAGCAAGACTGAAGAATGTAGATAGAGATAGCACAGCTGGGCAAAACCTGAAATATTTACAGCCCAGCTTTTAGAGATGGTTTGTTGCCTCTGGATGATGCAGAGGAGTTGGGATGTGCTCCCTTTTGGGAGTGTGTGGATAAGACACATAGAGGGTCACTTTCTCAAACTTTTACATTTCGCACATACAGAGAGGAATTGATCCTTCCCATATGCTTTTCTGTGGGGTTTGTGTCTCTTCCACTCTTCATGCCCTCCAGAAGTGTTTCAGCCTCTGTGCAAATGACGGAATGAGGCTCATTGGAAAATCCAAGCAAACTTCAGATGTCACATTTAAACATGAAAGTGTGCATGACTTAAAACAGTAGTGAACAAAGTTTGTTAAAATGAGCTTGGACTTAGAAATTTTGGGTTAAGTATGGAAATACTGGTGATTTTACCTTGGTCTCTAAGTTAAAAACAAGAGAAGTTATACAGTCAGGATGTTTCTAGAGAACTGTATAATTTTATTAAAATCTGTGCACTGAGGAATGTCTTTGGTATGATGTATAAACAGTTATAAAGAAACTATGGGATATATAGTTCATAACTCATTAAAAAGTGAGATATCGTTCACCTATAAGAAAAAAGAGACTTAAAATTCTTAGTATAAAGAACAAAATGGAACATGGACTGGAGAGCTGCTCAGCGGTTAAGAGGACCAGCAGCTCTCGCAGAGATCTGAGTTTGGTTCCCAGCATCCACATGGCAGTTCACAGCAGCCTGTGATTCTAGTCCAGGCCCCAACACCCTCTTCTGACCTCTGCCGGCTCCAGACACACATGTGGTAGACAGGTATGCATGTAAAGACAATTTTATGTTGCTAAGAAAGATGTCATCTAAGAGAGACTGGAGTTCGGGATGAGCTTTTAAGCTGGGAGTCAGGAATTAGGGAGGAGGAGACGAAGAGGTGACTGTTCTAGACAGGGCGGATAGTTGTCGAGGAGGCAGGTGTGGCTGAGGAAATGTCACAGAAGCATCATCGTGCAGCTCACATCTGAGGACGGGCGTTTCCCTTGTCCTTCTCATTGTATGTGCAGTGTGGATAGCACACTCCCTGCTGCAAAGGGGTGAACTTTCAGCAAGGCTGATTGAAAAAGCAAGAATAAACGGGCATTTTCTGGGGATTCCTGACATGACCCCAGGTACAGGGATTGCTCAGGGAACAGTGCTCCCCTTCTCTGAAGCCAGACTTGTCCCTTTACCTGAGAAGATGACAGTTGCAGGAGGCCGCTCGGAGCACTTGGGACATCTTCCTAAGCCTCTGTTGTTCCAGTGTCTAAGTGGAGTTTGACCCAGAGGCAGGAGGCTTAGAAAAGGCAGGAAAACAAAGGCAGAGTGGTCTGGCTGGATCCGGATCTGCTCTGAGAATGCACTATCAGGACCAATGTGAGACAGGATGAGTGTGGCCACGTTGTTAATTAACCGTCTGAGGCAGGGTTGATACCCATCATCCTGGGTACCCTGGGAGCTCGCTGACAAGCAGACAGCAAGGGTGAGCAGGTTTCGAGCCGAGTAAAGCTCAAATACAACGCTGAGGAGTGCCTGTCTTTTCGTAAGCGAGTGTGAGCCAAGTTGCGATGACTTCATCCTGGCTCCATCTATAGGCTTAGGCTCACGAGGGTTTCATCAAGAAGGGCGAGAAGCGGCATGTTCCCCAAATCTGTGCAATAAGATTGTGGCGGCCACGAGAAGGACTATTTTAAAAGATAGTTGCCACAAAATAGAGGTTAATTGTGGATTTGCAAAATTAAGGAAGAAGGGAGTAATTTAGAAGAAAGGGAAAGCAGTCTGACACAGAAGGGAAGGAAGTATACCCACAGTTTCTCCTTTATCCAGTTGCTTTAGTTGGCTTTGAGACGGGCTTGAGCTACTTCAAGCCGGACATGAACTCACTCTGTGTCCCAGGCTGGCCTCAAACTAGAACAGTCCTCCTGCTTCAGCTTCTGAGTTCTGGGATTGCAGGTATGTGCCACCACATAAGATGTCACTGTTACTCTTGTGTGTATGACAGGTACGTGTGTGTGTGTGTGTGTGTGTGCGCGCGCGCGCGCGTGCATACAGACTGCAAAAGGCATTTACGCTCCATATTTTTTTAGGCAGGGTCTTACTGAACACAGAATTCATTCATTAGTTCATGCCTTTGCTGGTTAATTAACAACGTGGCCACACTCATCCTGTCTCAGATTGGTCCTGATAGTGCACTCATGCAGCCTCCAGTTCATCTGGTTAGGCTGTCGGGCCAGTAAACATGGAAACTCAACTGTCTCTATTTGCCTGACACTGGGGTTCTGGGTCCACACAGCCATACCCAGGTTTTACATGGGTGCTGGGATCTGAACTCAGGTCCTGATGCTCGTACAGCAAGTTCTTTACTGACTTGAGCCATCTCCTCAGTCCCCGTCACCGATTATTAGGGTGTGTTTAATAATCAACTTGTCACCGTGGAAGTGACATAGGTGTGCTTTAGTTTGTTTTGTTTTTGAAAGTAATACATAGAGTAGAATGTAGTTGGGGTGCTCCCACAAAAATTAAAGAATTGGATAAAATTTTCTCAAGTTTATCCAACTCTGAGCCCCTGAAACAACCACCCCTCCCAAATACCCCCACTGTTATTTTCTTAAACACTAGTAAAAATAAATAGATTGATGGTTGTCATTGGCCTTAACGTTTCCAAAGATGTTCCCCAGATGTTCTACAAGGTCCCTCATGATCAGGCTTTTCTCCATTCTTTCTTTCCTTTGTAACTATCCCTGCCATGGCCACACATAATAAAGTGTCTCCCAGATCCCTGGAGCTCATGTCCCTAGTGTACACTGTTTGGGATATACCTGGGATGCTCTGGGACTGGCCATATCTATGCTAATGGGAACAGTCCTGTGCCTTCCAACACTGGCTCCTCTCCCGCTTCCTATAGGATAATAATCTGACATTCCTATAGGATATAATCTGGGTAGACAATTTCATAGGCTGTTGCTGGTATCACGGTGACAGCATTTATTAACACATGCTGCCCTTATCTGTTTGCATGTATGCTTTGCTAATCCGAATGTTCCTGCAGACAGTAAATCATGTTTGCTCTGTATGCCCTCATGCAGGGCATGTCTTGTGGGCCATACATTTCCCCCAAACAAGGTGGTTAGGGTACCATGTAGTACACTTCCCTTTGGTAAACAGTCATTCCGTGTATAAGCTGCCATTCCTTTTACATTTTCCGTAGGATTTAGCTGCTGGCTCTGGTGGAGAATATTAAACAGGCATTTCTTTTTCTTTTTCAGTAGCTCACTATTACATCTGTTGGAAGCATATTTCATCTTTTTCTAGTGACACTGGCTCCATAGGCATTTGCCCCCCTAGAGTCCTCCTATTTTGGCAAAATTATCTGATAATTCTTACTTACATGTTTATGGCATAATGTATTACTGCTCTCAGGAGCATTTATGGTTTAATAGCAGTTCCTAGGGACGAAAATGTTTAACTTGAAAGAATGAATTCATTTCCTTGAGCAGATTTGCATCCACTGCGCAGCTTGGGTAATTGATATGTTTTAAGGAAACAGGGTGGCACTCTCTTGGCCCTGAAATCACACCAGGCATGCTGGCTGACAAGTACCCATTTATATATTTAGTACTTCCCTCAGGAATAGGCTTTTCTTTCAGCTGCTGCTCTGAAGACTCCCGCCACCTTGGATAAATTGCGTCTATTACGGCACTTGCTCCCTATTAATCTGAAGGTCTCCAGGCCTTGGCGTAATTCAGAGCACTTCTGCCTCACCTCCCCGGAAGTTCTTTCACCAGTTTGGTTCTAGAAATGCATAATCATATAAAGTTTAAGCCAGTTCCTGTGAACTTGTTAGAGATACAGACGGCTTCTCCGTTGCTGACTTGATGTGTAAAAAGATAGTTTTCCTGCTGAAAGTGAAGTTCTAGAGGACTCAGATGTTTGAACTCTTTCCAGGGCGGATTGCTCAAGAGGAAGCAAACAGCACGATCCTGTATAATTGCTTGTTGTTTGGAAGGCGGAAATGTTATGTGTATTTTTCTTCCCCAAGGGCTGTGTTGAGGACAGGATCCTGTCGGTGTTTTTAATAGGTCTGTGGGATATTGCCAATAGGTGGAACTCACAAACAAGCGAGGCTGATATCCACCCATTTGCCTGGATGGTGAGGCATTCGGTTCCTAACTGACAGAAAAGTCACATGGGAATTTTTAGACGAATGTATGGAAAAATCTAATGAATCTAGGCTTGTTTTATGTAAATATGAAACCCAGCTACATCTTTGTGCATGTGTAATTGTGTGTATCCTAAAAGGTGCGGCTCGGAGACCAGGACAGAACATGGAGACTAGGGGCTTGGACTTTTACATTGATCTGTCTGTGTTACCTGTGCCCAGCCTATGTGATGGTGGACTAGGTAGTCCCTTGCCTTGTGCTTCAGTTTCTTGTAAATAGAGATAATGGTTCACACTTTCTAGAGGATTTGTTATTATCAGTCATATTGACACATGGCTAAGCAGTGTTTGCCACATTTGTGAATTTAACATATATTGTTTGTTGTTGTTACAAACTGTTCTTAAATAGTAGCATTACATAGTCAATTCAGAGAGGAGAAAACAATTGCTTAGAAAGTAAAGGCGAATATTTTGGGGTCCAAAAATATAGATAGCTCATTTGGCAAAGTGTTTGCAGACGGCCTCAGTTTGGTGCCAAGAACCCATGTTAAAACAAACTGGGAGAAGTGTGTGTTTGTAATCCCTGCTGGGAAGGTGGAGATAGGTGGATTCCTGGAGCCTGCTGGCTGGTCAGCTCGGACTACTGGATGAACTCCAGGCCTGTTGGAAACCAGTTTTCCCTTCACACAGACATACACACACACACCACACATACACACACCCTAGCATATACGTACGCCTTCCCCCACAAAAGAGTAAATCTTTTGAAGCCCAAAGCAGTGTTTAATTTTGATGGCAGACATGGTATGGGTGTTTCTTTATCCACGAGAAACGATTCTGTGAAGAGGGGAACACGTGAGGACCCGCGAGGATCCCTTGGTTGTTCGTGTTTGACTGAACGTCTTCCCCCTCAGGACCAGATAACAGCTGTTTGTGGAATGCTCTCTGCTCTGAAAGCCGGCTGGCCTTGGGGAATTCACATCTTGGGTCCGTCTTGTGTCAGGATTCCATATTGTCTAACCCAAGCTGGATGGCAATGGCATTGGGGTGCCGAGTCCCTTCCAAGAAAAACACTGGGCGTTTCAGGAAGTGGGCGGGTGAGTCAGAGGACAGCACTTTTCCTCTTAGTCAGTCTTGAACTTGCTGGAAACAGGCTGACTTTCACCCAGAGTTCTGCTTTTCAGATCGGATGTTCTGTCGTTGGACAGCACCATGCTGACAGCGGGACTCTGTTAGTGTCTGCCCTCAGCCCACACAGTGAGTCTTAGCAAGCGTGGCTGGCGAGTTCTTTAAAAAACATCTCAGTTCAGTTCTACACCCTTAAGCTAGTTTCTTCTCCAGGACAGTTGTGCTTCAAGCAGGTGTGACATGAAGCAGCTATCGGTGTAAATTTTAGAAGGAAATTGGTAGTGACACTTGTTTTGATCACAACGTATCCCATTGGTCTTAACACAAATATCCTTCCCTTTATAATATTCTGGCAGCATGGGGATTGCTTTTCCGAAGACTACACTAGACTGCTGCACTCTAGAGTGTGTAGAAGAGAGGTGAATTCCTCAGAGTGGTTCTTCATAGTAGCATTTAAAAATTCTAAGTTCATGCTATATGGTTACTCAAAGAAAAGATGAGGACATGACCTCTCCAAGGTATGGTTACGAAGGTTTTATTGTAGCTGTGAGGAAGAGCAGTTACCAAATGACGAGGTGTCCATGTCTTTGAGTTGGTTAGGAAAATATTTTATAGCAGAGGTGGAAGCAGGTGGAGAGGTGGCTCATCAGTTAATAGCACTTGCTCCTGCTGCTCGTCCACAGGACATGGGTTGGATTCTCAACACCCACACTGGGCAGCTCACAGCTTCCTGTAACTCTAGCTCTCGAAGATCCGGTGCCCTCTGGAACTCATTGTGTAGCCCTCACACTCAGAGAAATCCCTCTGCCTGTGCTCCTGAGTGCGAGGATTAAAGGTGTGCACTACCATGCCTGGCTCTGGTCCCCCATCTCTGTCCCAGGAAACAGCAACAGTGCTCCAGGTGTTTTCTAAGAGTAAAGTGCTGAAATTTGAGCCCTTCTAAGGTCTGTAGGGCCAGGCAGATAGGTCTGGGGCTTTTTTGGTAGTGTCTTGCCTGTCTTTTGCCAGTTTACATTTATGTGTATATATATATATATATATATATATATATATATATATATATATATATCAAGCACTCGGGCTTGGATTAGCTGGAGCCATTGATCTTTCTCTCTGGCGCTCAGTCACTGTAGGTTTTATCCTGTTTCCTCTCAGGCAGGGAACATGCTGGCTCTTGGCAGCCCTGGGCGTCTCTGAGATCTCAACAGTTGTTTCTGTTGAGCACCAAAGAATGCCTCTCATATCTTATAAAATCCAAATGCTTGTTTCCTAGAAAAAATTCCCCTTTATCATCCTGGAATGGAATGGCTCTGCCCTTGGCACAGCAGCGAGTTCTCAGCTAATGACTTCGAGCAGGGTCCTGCATCATTCTCGGGTCTGCTGAGGAGCGAGGGTTTTTGCGAAAGCAAAGACGGAGTCCCCAGTGGCCACAAGCTTTGTGTTATAGGCTAGCTTTGCGGAGACCCAGGAGAAGAACACTGTTTATGTTACTCCCTTGCTCCAGAGATAAGATATTTTTCTACTGTGTGTTCTCTTCCTGCTCTCTGCTGGCAGGTGATCTGTGCAGGTGAACTCACGTGCAAAGAGCAGACCACTGGGTTAGCAGTGTGGCTTTTGCTCAGTCTAATGACGTGCATTTGGAGGCTGCAC
The DNA here is from genome assembly GCA_025134845.1 of Neodon shergylaensis. Lineage (NCBI taxonomy): Eukaryota > Metazoa > Chordata > Mammalia > Rodentia > Cricetidae > Neodon > Neodon shergylaensis. Next base: position 3,753,941 of record JABTXL010001457.1, on the reverse strand, counting down.
AGCACCTGTGCAGAGACCCTAGCATCCTGTTTGATCCACACTGACTGGAAGCCCATGAGTGAACATGACACATCTATGAACAGAGATGGGGGCATACTGGAAAACCAGGGATAGTACTGGCTTCCACATCCGCGTTCTTTCTAACCTCAGCAAACCCATATCACCCTGCTGTCTGGGATGTCCTGTGAGGGTTCAGTAGCAGCTTTCCTCTTGTGATGCTTGCTGCTGAGATGATGCTGTCATCACACAGCAGCGAGAACTGGAGAGGGGAGAGGATATAATTGCAGGCGCCTGGTAGTTACTTCTGAGCCACTGTGACTATAGTATCCCATTGGACCTACTTAAGGAACGAAGGGTTTACTTTGGCTCAGCGTTTCAAAGCGTTTCTGTGGGCACAGGGACGGCATGCAGGAAGAGCTCAGTGTGGGAGTCTGTGGCGGAGAGTGTTCCTGACAAGGAGGGCCAGGAAGCAGAGAGAATGGCTAGAGCCAGGACTGATACAGCTTGCTTTCAAATGCACACCCCTTATTGCCTACTTCTGCTAGCTAGGCTCTGCTTTGTAATAGTTCCACAGCACATGCGTGTGAGCATGCGCGCGCGCGCGCGCGCACACACACACACACACACACACGAACAAGTGTTAAAAAACATGCACCTGCAAAGGACATTTCTGTTTCAAGCCATAATAATGAGTTTATTCTAGAATGAGGAAGGTGGCTGACCAGAGCAATCCAGAGAGAGGCAGCAGGAGGGACAAGCCTTGTGCAGCGTGGAATAGAATTGACAATGCTGATGGAGTTCCTGATTGACCTTGTTCAGCCAGGTTTTAAATGTATTCTCTTTATAACTCAACTCAACATTTCCTCATACACACACACACACACACTTTTTGAATACTTCTACATTCTGTCTCAGAAAATTTGAAATAAGTAAACATCTTCACTTGGCCAAGTAATTTGGTTAAGTAACTCATGGAAATAATTTTTTCTCTTCTTTAAAAAAATTATTTATTATTCTCCCTTACAATACATCCTGACTACAATTTCCCTTCCTTCACGCCTTCCAGTTGCCTCCCTCTGCGCACACTGCCCTTCTCCTCTACATACTCCCTGCCCCCAATCTCCCTCCAGAAAAGAGCAGGCCTCCCAGGGATATCAGCTGAATGTGGCACAACAGGATGCAGTAAGACTAGATGCAAACCCTCACAACAAGATGCGGTAAGACTAGACGCAAACCCTCACAACAAGATGCAGTAAGACTAGATGCAAACCCTCACAACAAAGCTGGATGAGGCAACCCAGTAGGAGGAAAGGGATCCCAAGTGCAGGCAAAAGAGCCAGAGACACCCCTCCCAAGATAATGTTCAAAAAGGCTGTTTAACCTCATTTAACTAGTGCCATAAAAGTTTTAAATATGTATATTGTTCATATACATTGCCAAGGCTAGATCAGGGTGGCACATGCCCTTTTAGAACTCTTGCTCTTGCAGGACTTCCGGGTGCATGTCCTCATCCTTCCCACCCTTGCCCTTACCCTCATCCTCTTTCCAGTTGTCCTCAGTGTCCCTTACTGCTCGCTGCCTCATAAGATTGCTCAGTCTGGAGCTCTGTTCTCCTGACAGCTGTCAGACCCTTTCCAGGCAATCTGTGGGATTTCATGTGTAATGAGCGTATCACAAAAGGAAAAGATTCTACAATTATTGATCTTTTTTTTCTTAAGTGAGCATGAGGTTTGGGGAACAGGGCAAAACCACCTCTGTTAGTTTCCTCTGTGTGGCAGACGGTTGAGTTTACCCCACCTTCCACCTCTAGTAGTTTATTAGGAACTCCAGGCATTTCTGGTTCCATGGGCCTGATTGAGCTGCTGAGTGCAGACAGTGGCTTTCCTGCTTATTGAGATTACGGTGACAGTGGCAGACGATGGTGTCTGTGAAGGCTTCTGACTGACGAGCAGTGTGGCTCTTCCTCTTCCTCCTCAGTGGCCACTCCTGTGGGTAACACTGGTAAAGTTTAGTCCCCTTAGTGCGTTGATTTTTATCAACTCATTGGCTAAAAATGGGGACAGTTTTCTTACTAAACAGTGGAGAGTTGGAATTAATTTAGAGAGGTTTTTATGTAGAAATGTCAAAGACAACTTACTAGTCTTTTAAAAAAATGACTTACTGCTTTAAAAATATTTATTTATTTATTTTATTTTTTTATTTTCTATTTTTTTGGTTTTTCGAGACAGGGTTTCTCTGTGGTTTTGGAGCCTGTCCTGGAACTAGCTCTTGTAGACCAGGCTGGTCTCGAACTCACAGAGATCCGCCTGCCTCTGCCTCCCGAGTGCTGGGATTAAAGGTGTGTGCCACCATCGCCCGGCCTTTATTTTATTTTTAATTATGTGTGTATACATGTCTGTGTTGGTACCGGTATGTACAGACTTCAGAAGAGGGCATCTGATCCCCTGGATCTAGAGTCACAGATGGTTATGAGCTGCCACGTGGGAGCTGGGAATCGAACCCCGGTCCTATACAAGAGCAGGCAGTGCTCTGAACTGTTGAGCCATCTCTCCAGCCCTGACTTCTTATTTTTATATACCTCATTTTAACTAAAATGTTATGTGTTTCTTCCTAGGGATTTTGTTTTTGGTTCTACATCCATTTTCTCAGTAGCTTAGAGATGGGAATTACAGGAATAGAGAGAAGGACTTGTCTGTCCCATGTTCCTGACCTTGGAGAGATTTTTCCGTGTTTCCGTCTTCATGCTTGCTCGACAAGTCCACCTTCACACCCTGGACAAAACCCATGCAGTATGACCAGGAGCGTGCCATGCCTTTGTGCTTCTCTCTCTTGCTGATCCAAACGCCTCTCATTTTGTATCTTTTAAAGAGCTGAGGAGTGTTGTGGGTTTACTCTGTTAATCCCCTGTGCTCAAGTTCAGAAATGGAATTCCTGGCAGATATTTCTCGAGGGCTTATGAATTGACACTGGCTGCGGGGTGGACACGCTGCCATGGAAAAACAGTTCCATTTCTGCCCGAGGGGAACAGGAGGTTGATTGTCTCCAGTTTCCTGATTCATCAGACCCAGACACTTGAAGGTGATGTAGGCAGAGTTAGTGTTTCACATTTAACACTAGCTTTTTGTATGATTTTTCACCTCCATTTGCCTTCATTCTGTTGTTTATTTTCAGACAAACACCAGAGATCAGATAAAGAGCAGTGCTCTGCACCTTAACTGTGCATTCATTTCCTCCTCAGCAGAGTTTCAGGTCTGTTGTGCCAGCTGAGAAACATCGACAACATAATAAATACATGCATTCTTCATGCCAAAGACTTGCTACTTATCCTGAATTTGAAATGGGCAAATTCTGAAATACGATTTTCCGAATTCCTTTCTCAGTTTTAGACTTGTTTAAAGTCCGTAGCCAGATGTGCGTCAGCATGCATTTGTGTATTCTTATCACGGCTGACTTTTATAGTTCTTCTGCTTGTAAGAAAACGAGACTATTTTCAGTGCTCTGTGTGGTTATGTAGTTCATGCTGCTCCCTAGCTAGCTTCTGAGTTCCGTGAAGACAGGAGCTGTGTTAGTGCGTTTCCCACTGCTATGACGAAGAACCTGAGATAATCAGCTTACAAGCAAGAAAGACTGCTTTGGGACTCCGAGTTTCAGACCGTGGTAATTGTCTCTGTTTCTTTTGGACCTGGTGCCTGCACTAGTCAGGTTTTCACTGTTGTGACAGAAGAACCTAAGGGTAGAAGGGTTCACTTTGGCTCACAGTTTGAAGGTATAGTCCATCCTGGTGAGGAAGGCATAGGAATGTGGGGCAGCTGGTCCCATGGCCTCTGCCATCAGGAGGCAGAGAAGAGATGGCTGCTGGTCCTCAGATCACTTCCTCCTTTTTACTCAGCCAGGAACCATGGCCATGGACTAGCCACCTGCATTCAGGATGGGTTTTTCACACTCAGTTAAGCCTCTCTAGACTGCCTCACAGGTACAATGAGAGGCAAGTCTCCTAGGTGATTCTAAATCAAGATCAACCACCAAGATGATGTAGTCCACTGTGCTTGGAGCATGTGGCAGGAGATGACTGCCCCCATGCTGACTAGAAGCAGAGGGAGGAGCAGGAGAGAGCAGGTCTCATCATGTTAAGAAAAAGTTCAAGGTCCTGACCCTAGTGGCCCAATGTCCATCTATCACATCCCTCCTAAGATTCCTACCATCTCCTAATAGCGCCAAAGGCCAGTGGCGGTGCCTACACACGGGAACCTCTGTTGGGAGCACTTACCTAAACCACAGCAGAAACCATGCCTGTTTTCTCTCCTGCAGAATAAATGTATAGATCTTCATGGTAGGCATTAGTCATATTAGCAATTTATATTTAAATTTATGCTAACCTGGTAAAATCTAAAATCCAGTTCCTCACAAAATGCATTGAATGGTGCTAAAATAATTAATACACCAATTAAGAGCCTGTCATTGAAGTTCATACCTATAATCCCAGCACTCAGGAAACAAGGAGGAGAATTACTGAGAGTTCAAATCCAGCCTAGTGAATTCTGGGATAGTCTGAGCTACAAAGTGAGACCCTGTCTTATAGAACAGCCACAACAACCACAGCCACCACCACCACCACCATCACCACCACCATGGCAGCAGCAGCAGCAAAACAGGCTGGAGAGATAACTCAGTGGTTAAAAGGACCTGTTGCTCTTGCATGGAACTAGAGTTCTGTTCCCAGCAACATCAGGTGGCTCACAACCATCTGTAACACCTGCTCCAGGGTATCCAATGCCCTTCTGGGGCTTCTGGGGGCACTGAACCTATGTGTTGCATATACATACATGTAGACAAGCATTTATACATGTAAAATAATAAGAAATAAATCTTTAAAAATCAAGGAAATAACACACGCACAAAGTCTATCCACTAAGAAAGCTGTATTGGGCAGCGTTTGTCTAAAGCTCAGGTAGGCACTTTTTTTTTCTTTTTTTTTTTTTTTTTGGATTTTTGAGACAGGGTTTCTCCGTAGCTTTTTAGTTCCTGTCCTGGAACTAGCTCTTGTAGACCAGGCTGGCCTCGAACTCACAGAGATCCGCTTGCCTCTGCCTCCCAAGTGCTGGGATTAAAGGCGTGTGCCACAACCGCCCGGCTCAGGCACTTTTGATGAATGGGTGAGTGAGGACTCCAGTTGACTGGTGCCGATCAGGGCTGTGTGAACGTCCTTTGAGCACTGATTCACAAAGGTCATTTTGACTAACGTTTTTGCTCTTGGCGTTGCCCTAGCCAGTGTCACAGTATTGGATTTGTCATCAGCAAGAAGAAAATACCAGTTGTTAATAGTGCTTAAAAGCATGATATGGCCTAGCCCTCTTATAGGACAGCTATTGACATCATGGCCAAGCTATTTTTTACTTATATAAATAACTTTTATAAACCCCAGATTCTTCATTAAAATGAGAATAAGAAGTGTTTATGACCCCTTTCAGTTGGTAAGAATTAAGTAAAATAGCACAATTTAAGTACTTGGCCCAGTGGCTGGCATACTTAAATTCTAAAGAAACGAGCCTTAATGGGCTTCCTCTAATGAAGTGGTGAGCTGGGCCTGTGTTTACCTCAGGTCATGTATGTGGAGGTTTCTGCAGATGTGGTAACTTAGAAGTGTGTTGAAAGGTCTATCTTCCTGCAGTATTAAGGGCCACATTTACGACTGTTTATAAATAAATAGAAAATGTTCAGTAGTTGAGACTTTATTCTTTTTTCTTTATTTTTATTTGTGTGTGTGTGTGTGTATTCATGGGGTCTTCACCTGTAGTTAAAAGTGGCTATGAGTCACCTCATAAGGGTGCTGGGCACCAAACTCTGGTCTTCTGCAAAAATAACAAACACTCTTAACCATTGAATCAGTTCCCTTTCTTCAGACAGTTTCATATATAAACATAAACATATGTATACATGCATACATGTATGTGTATATACACACATACATACACACAGAATGTCTTGTATTATATGGGTTGTCTATTACTGTATGGTATCCCTGTCTTTTCCCTCAGAACTTTCTCTTCTCTGTTAGTCCCCAGTGGCTATCCTGATGTGGGATTCCCCTCTGTATGCTGTGAATGTCTTATTACCACTCGTTAATAAAGAAGCTGTTTCGGCCAATGGCTTTAGCAGAGCAAGGCCAGGCAGGAAATCTGAATAGAGATGTAGAGGGAGAGTAGGCAGAGTCAAAGAGACGCCATATAGCTGCAGAAGGAGGACACACTGGAACCTTAGGAACCTTACCAGTAGGCCACAGCCTTGTGGTGATACACAGATTGATAGAAATGGGTTAATTTAAGATGTAAGAGCTAGCTAGGAATACGCTAAAGTCATTGGCCAATCAGTATTGTAATTAATGTAGTTTCTGTGTGATTATTTTGGTCTGGGCAGCCTGGAAACGATCGAAAGAGCGGTCTCCTACTGCACTCTCCCGATAGAGAAATGACACCCTTTCCTTCAGCAACCATTAACAGCCATTGCCTCCTCTGGAAGGGGTGGGGTCTCATGGGTACCTCCTGTATCCATTGATGGGAAGTTGCAGGGCCCAACCTAGTGCAGGTACCATAGCTACTGTGGGTTCATGGTTTCAGTAGTCACGTGGTACTGGACAGCGGCATTTCACAACACTCTTCCCCATCCTTCAGCTCTGAAGTTCTTTCCACTCTGACTTTCCTGGGCCTTGGAGCAGGGTGAGTGGGGTGTGATGTATCCCCCTGGAGCCTGAGTGCTCATCAGTCACTCATTCCATCGCTCAGACCAAATGCAAGTCTCGGTGTCCACCATCACCTTCTGCTGAAAGGAGTCTCTCTGCCCCAGGCTATTCGCCTGTGGCCAGGCTCATAAATATTTAGAAGGCACTTTTGACCTCATACTCAAAAGGCTTTAATTTTTTTCTTCAATTGTTATGACTGTATAAATAAGGAAATGGCCTGCAAAGATTTTCATGTGACTTTGGTTGGCAATGTAATTTTAAGGTGAGCTCACCAAGATGTCTGTGCTTGTTTTGGGTTAACTCATGAAGAATGTGGGCTTTTCCTGACACACACAGGCAAACCAGCAACAAACCTGATAATCAGAATATGTAAATTAGCAATTTGCTACCCAGGGGTGAATTTCAGGTTGCATTTATGCTCCCAGCTCTGGGGCACATTTAAAGCTATGATTTTGTTTCTAGTAGAACAGGAGCTGGAGCTTCTTCATCAGCAGTCATCCCAGTTTAGCTAGGCAGTGCCTCACATGTGCCCTTAGCTTTCTCCTGAGCTCTGAGAGCCGCCTCTATTGACATAACAGCAGAGGGTCGTTCAGCATATACTAGCGTCAGCTGACTCTGATGAATGAACCGTCCTTCGCTCTCTGTGTTCCTTCCTCTGGTTGCTATGGCACCTTTATTTTTAGTATAAACTTGCACTCCTGTTTCATAGTCCACCTGAACTGCTCAGGTTCATAGGAGAGGTGACTTTCCTCCTGAACTTTCTGTGAACTACGAGTCAATGTTTAGACTACCACAATATGCTGCAGAAAAGGGGTGACTAGGATCATAAAAATGCAGGAACCCGGCTGGGAACCAGAGGGAACTGAGGAACCTCTGGGTTGTTACAGTAAGACTGGGTAGCCTGGACTATCTCTGGATGATCAACTGAAGAAGTGACCCAGAGAGTTGAATAAAGACACTAGGATGTTAAAGCAAGAGAAAAGGTAAGCATCATCGGCACTCATTCCGAGAGTCTTTACTCTGCACCTTGGAAAAGTTTAAGAAAAATTACAATGAGGAAACAAAAAAGAACCATAAAAGCATTGCATTTTAGGGGGAAAATAAAGGGAGGTTATTGATGATGCATAGAAAAAACAAGAAATGAGGAGCAGATACCTTTAAAATAAAGGGAAAGACATCCTATGTGAAAGTGTGGCTTTAGAATATGAATGAAATTCCCATGGGAAAGCAGACGCTTGATTTTCTTAACAACAACAACAAAATCTTTCTGACACACTTTTGGCTGTTTCTAATTGTGTTTGACACAATTCCTTTTTAATTTAGTCTAATGCAGCTTTGACCTGACTGGGGTTTGCTCTCTGTGGTGCTTATTCTCTCCTACCCTCCAGCCTCACCACTGGCTTCCTGGAGCTGAAGTCAGTCTTCAGGGATTACAGTGGAGGTGGGCTCATTCTCTTCCCCATTCTCCAGACTTGAGTCAGCTCAAGACTCATGGCCTGTGCAAGGAGGCTCTTCAGACCCAATGTCTGGCCCTTCTCAGCTTCAGGGTTTCTCCTGCGTTGTCTGCCATCAGTGCTTGAATGTCCTCTCGCTGTGTGTTATAAAATTATCTTGCTTTTTTTGGTTCAGTTGTTTTTTGAAGACTGTTTTGCTTCTAGATCCATTCTTGCTAAGTTCTCCTTGAATTTTGTGCTTTGCTCTCCTTGATTATCTTTAGTCTTAAAATGTGTGTGTGTGTGTGTGTGTGTGTGTGTGTGTGTGTGTGTACTTGCCCACAGAAGCCACAAAAGGTATTGGGTCTCCTGGAGCTGGAGTTATAGACAGTTGTGAGACGCCTGCTACGAGTGCAGAATTTGATCATCTCAAAGAATGGGATGTGTGTGTAAAAAAAATCAAAAGATTTATTTTTATTGTTTTAAAATGGTATGTGGGGGGTATGTATATATGTATACGTAGTTGCAGTTGCCCATGGGGGCCAGAGGTGTTGGGCAACCACCCCATTCCCCCAAGCTGGGGTAACAGATAGTTGTGAACCCCCTGACATTTGTGCTGGGAACCGAGCTCAGGGCCCCTGGAAGAGCAGGAAACTTAATTCCTGAGCCATTTCTCTGGCCTGCGGCAAATACTCATAAAGGCTGAGCAGTTTCTCTAGTCCCGACACTCCTGTCTCTGACCCCTCCCCCAGCATTCCTTCATAAGATAAGAACATTTTAGAGGAGCCTGTTTGCAGTTCTTAGCCCTCGGGGGAATGGAGGTACTGCCTTGGATTTGATTTCTTAGTAGGAAGAAAACTTGCCCACCCCCCTTTAACCTAGCCAAAGCTAAATTAAATAAGGTGATTCTTTTTCTTTTTTCCCCTTTGTTTAATCTTTATCATACTAGTCTCTTTCTCCCTCTCTCTCTCCCCCCACCCCCATTTTAACCACCAGTTTCCTAACCGCTGAACTTTGGAGCCATCACTTGGTTTCTTTAAAACATGTAGTGAGTGTTATTTTGTGTACGTGGGTGTACTGTTTGTGTATTATATATGCATGGAGGGAACATGTGTGCTGTGGTATGTGTGTGTGATATCCTGACAATGTTTGGTTGCCCATGGGGTTCAGAGAACCAAAGGAGGGCATGTGACTTGTGGGGCTGGCATGCATGCCTGCTGAGACATCTCCCTGGCCCCATGTGGATTTCTAATGGCACACTGGGACTCCTGGATACGTGGATGTCCACGGACTTAGAACATTAGACACGCTGGGCTCGGCACATGGATATCTACAGATTATGCTCATAGAGCAAGTGCTGCCCAGCATTGCCGCGATGCCAGCGGCTGTCCCCGTAGAGCCACGTGCTGCTGAGGAGGGGCAGAAGTAGCAGTGGCGACCTACTCTCTCATCAGAATGGTTAGTGTTTGAGTAGGATGGCAGACAGGAAAAGATGAAGCTGAGCCACAAAGGGCAAGGAGTCTATACCGTGCTCTACCGCTGAACTACCTTCCCTGTCGGGACCCAGCACCCCTTTACATGATCTATGAGAAGTTATTGTGGGTGATGTGCACATTGTATTAGGATGCTATGTAAGGCCTTATTAACATTTTTAAAAGATGGAATTTTGTGCTTTGGAAAAAGAAGTCTATGGTCTAGTAATTGAGTTTTAAATTGAAATAACCTCAGGGGAGTACACTCAGGATTTAGAAAAATGGAAGGGATTCAGAATACTAGCAGCTTAAAAGTGACAGGAGCCTCTCTGTAGGCTGTGATCATTTGTAAGAATGCATAGTGCAATCCAGGCGATATGGCTGTCTGCGATCCCAGCAGTTGGGGAATTTCTGTAGCAGGGTCAGCATGAGTTCAGGATTATCCTGGGCTACATACTGAGTCCCAGGCTAGCATGGGCTGTAGAGAGAGAAAGATTTTTTTTGCTTTGTGAAATGTTGTGGTCACAACAAAGAAGACCTGTGTTCGCAATGTCCTATGAGTTAAGACAATGGTTCTCAACCTGTGGGTTGTGACCCCTTTGGGGGTTGTATAGCAGACATCCCATGTATCAGATGCTTGTGTTAAGATTCATGACAGTGACAAAATTACAGTTAGGAAGTAGCAATGAAATAATCTTATGATTGGGGCTCAGCACAACGTAAGGAGCTGTATTACAGGGTCACAACATTAGGAAGGTTGAGAGCCACTGCTAAGGTCCCTTAGAGGACACAGTCATTCGGAGAGAGTAGATTGATAATGCCTCTAATGGCCTATGACTTGCTCTGTTAGAATCCATTTAGTATATCAGGAGGGGATATGAATTCAGGTTCTTCAGCCTCCATGAAGAACTTCTTCGAGCATGTTGCCCTGCCTTCTTCCCTCCCTGTCGTTCCCTGTTTGCCTTTGTTGAGGGAGAATGTTGAACTGTACAAATGTAGTTTGTGTCATTGCCAGGGAGAAGGTGCCCCCTAACAATAATGTTGTGTCTTAGGAGATCCCTGGTGATATTTGGTGTGTGCTGCTCAATGACATGAAGGTCAATGGTAGGGCCTCTGCAAGGGACCTCACATCGAGCCAGTGAGTACTGTCCCTCAAAGCTGGTTACAGAGAGCAGAGATTGAAAACAAAGCATTGGAGGATGAGTTGGGGTGAGTGGAGGTGATTTTGCCCCTACTTCTCAGTCCTAAGTGCTAGTCCCCCAAATATGTGTGGTTGGAAAATGAGTTGGAGCAAAGTCTCTCCGTCCTCTGGGAGAAGACGCCCAGTGTGTGTCTCTTGCCTCCTTGGGAAGCTGAACAGAAGAACTTGTTCACGTCTGGGAGAGTTGAGCTTCTTAGATGAAGCTTCCTTCTTAAAATTCTGCTCGTCTCGTGGTGGTGCTTGCCCAGGTCTTTTGTTCGGGATTGGGTCTTACCCATGCCCCGGTTCTCCTCACTGCCGTTTGGAAATTGGTATTCCCTGCCTAGTGCAGAACTAAAGTATAGCTCCGTTCCTTCCTGAACCACTTGAAATAGGTTTCTTTCACAGGGGAGAAATAACTGGGTTTCCAGCCAATGAATCGGAGCCCTATTTTATGCATTTTCATTATTTCAGCTTAATTTGTAAAGGCCCAGAATAAAGAAAGAAGTGGGTGAGAATAGAACAACCTCTCATTGAAGAATTCTCAGGAACTCCCTCATCGAGTAGTGGAATCTTCCTGCGAAGCAAGGGGCTGACTTTCTACTGTTTTGATCTACAGAGTGACTTCTTCCCGAGAGCCATGCAGTGGGAAGGCGGAAACCCACTTAACAATGGGAACCCAGACAACACCTTAGTCAGTGACTGATGTGACCATGAAAAGCCATGTCAGGTCAGTGTAGGTAGTGTTGACATGATGAGGTGGGACTAACATTCCATATCTCTGTGTTTCTCCTGCGTGGAGCCCTATAGACTGTCAGGATACAGTATTCCTCATCAGAAAGTCAAGGTCATTTGTATGGGTTGATATGGTCACACTAATCTCTCTATGTGTATCGTCATTTGGACAGGCATGTTGCCAATGTAGTTCAGATGAAGTCAAACCGGGTCAGCATGAACCCTAGTCTAGAGACTGCTATCCCTGAAAGAAGGGGAAAATTTGGACAATGACAATTTAGAAGTTCTATAAAGATGAAGGAAGTGATGCACCTACCAGTCACAAACTCTTGGAAGCTCAGCCTACAGAATCTTCCCTTTCAGATTTTGCATTTTCTTAAGGTGTTTGGTAATAAGCTGTTTCTAACAGACCCATGAGGCTAACAGAGTCTCCAAAATCTAAGGGAAAGGAGAGATACCTGTCTACAGGAGTTAAAGAAAATGTAAGGACTGAGTGTAACATAGCACAACTGAGATAGTCCTGGAACTGATGGAGACTCTGGGTCAATAACAGAATGAGGTTTTGGCTTCAGTGAACAATCAACATTGGCTCACTGGTGTGTTTCAAGCAGCTTGCTAATGTAACACTAACAATAAGGCCACGGCATACAGCAGAACTCCATGGACTAATATCTTTATAACCCTGATAAAACAAAAACTATTTTAAATTATTTAAGGTTTATTTAATAATAACAATTTATCTACAGCTTGAGTAGACATTAATTTGGTTTGGTTTTGGTTTTGTCTCATGCTGAGGACCAAATCTACAGCCTTGTATGTCTACATAAGCACTCAGCCACTGAGTTACCCTTCCAACCCCTTACAACATTTTTATATTTGTTTTAAGACAGCTTTACTATGTTACCTAAGCTGTCCTTGAACTTACTCTATGGCCCAGGCAAACCTCGAACTCTCAGTTTCCCTGTATGGCCAGTCCAGGCTTCATCTTTTAGGTTTTAAGTAAAACCATTGGTAGAGAATATCATAACGTTTGGGTAGAAATTGGTGGGATGTAGTTAGTACATAGCTTTAATTTAGTACTCTGGGAGTAGAGACAGGTGGATCTCTCTGATCTAGTGAGCTCCAACCTAGCAGATATACTTTCTTCTATGGATTTAACTTGTTGGTTTAGTTTGGCTGTAACCCCATTTCTTTCTTCTTGGAGTGGATTTTCATTGACTAAATATTGTAGTCTTGGGCTTCTTTGGTGTGCTGTATCTTGCAGTTGTTATTCCTATCTTTACAATCACCAAAAGGTGTTATTTTGCTTAGAAAACAAGGAAAGTTGGAATAACTAGGACTTGAGAAAAGTGTTTCATGGGGAGATTGAAGTGACTATCAGATCCGACCCTTGGCAGCTATTGTGATGGGTTTTTAATGCTCCTCAGTAGAAGGAAATCTATAATAAGCTGCATCTGTAAGTCTATAAAGTGATAAAGACTGTGAAAATAAAAACAGCCTGTTTTCTTGGTCAGAGCTGACTTTTCTCTTCTGTCCAGGTGCCACCAAGGCATTGAATTGAGCATATCTTTAAACGCCTAGCGGAAAAACCCAACAACACAGCTTCCTTTTGGAGGAGTGTTCTGTGATGGCTGTGTTTAGACATCCGAAGCCCCCATGTGGGACACCACCTGACCACAGTGACAAGTGGAACTACAGTAGCCCAGTGGGACGACGTTCTATATTTGAAATTCAATTTAGCAAATTGACGTTTTCTCTTCTCTTTCCTAATGCTCCCCGATTCTGACAGATCGCTCTTTTAACCCAGAGCACAAACCATGCATTTATGAGACTCCTAGGAAGAAGCAAATGCAGGAGAGGGGCTGCCCAGGCTACCACTTTTCATTAAAACCAGCTGCTGAGGTTTTGAAATGCAAACCAGATCAAAATCAGCACGAGGCCCAGGGGTTTAATTTATATTCTGAATGAAGCAGGCTGCTGTGAAAGACTATTTCTTCTTCCTTTCTCTCTCTCTCTCCCTTTTAAAGAAAACTTCTGAATCAACTTGTGTCTGCCTCATTTGATGTTTATACCAGCCACATGAACTATGAAAAGAAGAATCGCCTCTGTTTGTGACAGGGCCCAGAGCCGAGGCAGGCTTCATTGACTTGCCTGAGCCAAACAGTAGGGGAGAATATATGTTAGGATTCCAGTCCTCTGTGGCAAATGCCTGAATCCAACCCCTTCGTTCTAGATCTGAAGGGCTAGTCACAACCTGGAATGCAACGGCCCAGTGCTCTAGTTGTATCCTGGACACTTCTGAGAACAAACTGGGAGATGCTGAGCACTTTTGTAAACTGCTGAATCACTGATAGGGTGGGTATGGATATTCCTAGTGTGAAAATCAGTAAGCTTCTTCCTGATTAGCTTACGAATGTACCAAGGAGTGAGTCAAAGTCAAAGCCTAACGGGGGAAACAAACAATAGAAGCAGAAACAGCCACACAATGTAAGTGTAATTTTATAAGAGTCGTGCTCACCTAGCATAGATGTGAATATTGTGTCTGCGTGTGTATATGTGTGTTCACGTACATTCGTGTGCACCCGTGGGCATTTACATTTCTGCTTGTGCCTAGCTCAAAAGCCATCCTCAAGTCCTGTCTACCTTGTTCTTCTGAGGTAGCGTCAAGCCAAAGGGATCCAGTTATTTCAGCTCTCTAGCACCGGCATGGTAGACATGTGCCTCTTGTCCTGCTGTCTCACCTGGGCTCACTCAGGTCCCCGTGCTTGCTGTGCAAGGACTATATGGCATAAGCTGTCTCCGTGGCCCCTGTGGGGGGGCAGCATCCCCTGGGCTTTTTAGTTCTTGAATGAACTCTTTGCCCAGATCTTGGAACCAAATTAACACACAAGATGAAGAGCAAGAGAAAACCCTAAGGTTTTATTAGCTTTGCAGTGCCCAAGGGTCTCACAAGAGAGTGACATCAGAATAAATGACCCAAGTGTGATGCTTTCCTACTTGTGCTTCTTCCCGTTGCTCATTTAGAGTCACCGAAATGCCAGTTGTCAGCATCTGGTGGTCAAGGCTGTCCCCCATCTTCATATGTTAAATCCACCCCTCCCAGAAGGGGAGGGCCACTGTGATTTGCTGCCTATTGGAAAATGCAGATCACAGGGTCTGCTGTGTAGCTCACTTCCTCAGAGAAATTCAGCTTGTGAGTCAGTGTGACCCTTTGGTGTGCTTTGAGGTGACACTTATCTAACTTTCTCCCCGCTCCTTTATCTAGACGCATGTCTTCAAGCAGTAGGCAAATAGGAAAACATTATCAGGGAGCTGGAATTCACGTTAGTGTTGGGGGGGGGGGATCTATAAATTCTAACCTTTGCTTAAGTACAAGTTGGGCCCTTCCAAAAAGTGTGTGACTTTTTCTCCCAGGAAACACTGCAGGATTTTAAGCGGAGCCCTTTGAACTGGGACCTAATTACTTACGTCATTCTGTACAAAATTAACATTGTCTAAGACCATATGTTCTTTGGAAAGAGGGACTCAGGCTTGTCTTCCTCCTCGATTTGAACAACTGTCTAATGGACACCTATTGAATGCCTAGTGCCCTCTTGAGTGTTTGAACAACAGCGGTCTCAAACAAAAGTCCTTGCCCTCTGAGAACTGGCAGTGTGGGGAAGTCAGGGATTAACTAACAAGTGAGAAGCTACAGCTGTTGTCCCAACTTTGAAGGTTTGTTTGTAGTGTGGGGAGTATCTGATAATGTGGTCTATTTATTCAGGAGAGTCAATAAGAGCTCCCCAAGGGCATTGTGATTGACTGAACTGAGATGAAAGAATGAGGAAGAATTAGCTGGAAATTGCCAGGTCTTGAGTATGATCTCTTTAATATCATTTTGATCTGAATTGTTCCCTTCTTATATACGCCTATGATAACCCTGGATTTTCTTCACGGTGGCAACTACATTTTATAATTCTATCTTTTTTCAGTAAGGGTCTGTCTGCTTTTATCACCAGACGTGTGGCTGAGGCCACATCTAATGTGTTCTCCAGAGGAGTCCTAGGGTCTATCTTAGCACCTGTCACCAACTCAGCACTCAGTGGCTGCCTGCATCTCCCACCCGGGCCCTTGTTTTTTGGTAAAGCTAGGGGATGTGTGTCCCCTACCTGAAGGTTGACTAGAATTAGCAATGTCAATGAAAGGACAGGGTAGAAAAACAAAACAGGATTCAGGGTGGGTGAGGGGCAGAGAAGCCAGGGAGGACTGTGGATCCAGTAGTGGGAAGATACTGATTAGCACACCAACATTTTCATCTTTCTAGAGAAGAAAGAAATGGCCATTGTACTGATAACAGAAGGATTTGATTTGTTTTTACTCATTTGTCTTGTTTGAAGGCAATTTTAAAAAGAATCATATTATTATTATTTATCATTAACTATGGTGGGCATGTGGCATGTGTGCATGTGGCAGCATTGTGTGGAGGTCAGAGGTCAGCTCTCTGGAGTCAACTTTCTTCTTCCATCACGGGTCCCGGGCATAGAACTCTGGTCCTTGGATGTGTGCGACAGCGTTTTGACCTGCTGAGTCTTCTCTCCCACTCTTTTGAGGGAAATTTGTTCCATTTAAAAATGCACTTAAAATGGTTTCTGGAGTTTAATACTAGGGATTGATTTGGACAGTTATTTTCTCATGAGAAGTATAAGGAGTGTGTAAGGGAAAGTGTCTTAAACAAGCGATGAATCCAAGTGTGTAAGAATCACAAACGAGGCGTTAAATGTGCAGGGAAGGAAGGGAGAGAAAAAGGAAGGAGCTTGGCGTGTGCCAAAAGGCAGACAGGTGACCCACAGGCTACTGCATGGCTACGTTGGATCGAATCTGGTGTTGTTTTGGTGCTAGGGGTTGAACCCAGGGCCTCACACATCCTAACTCAGGATTATCCGTGGTTATCTTTAAAGGGTCTGGTTGCCTCTGGGTACTTTTCTGTGTTCTATACATTTTCATCAATCGAGTCTATACTTCTTTTATGTGCAGTAAGAGAATGACACCTTACAGAGCTGACTGGAATGGGCAGAATATGGAATTATGCCATTCACTTAGATAACTAAAGATTCTGTTACAGGTTTTTCTTCAACTCACTAAATTAGCTTTTTTATTAGTCATAAAACCCAGCTGGGTCCTCATTTACGTGCCCATGCCTTCCTCTGAGCCTGCACACTTGAAGGCAGAGACCTAACTGTTTGCCTTTCTAGTATCGGTCTGGCAGTAAACCGAGATGTTCTGACTTCTTTCTTACCTTTGACCTGTGTGCCTTTCTATTTTTAGAACCGAGGCGTGAGAGCCAGCATGAATGGTCATATGTCTAACCCTCCCGGTGGTTATGGAGTCTACCCTTCTCAGATGAAGTAAGTTGAAGAGTTCATGTATAATTTGGGCAGGGGTTTGATGTGGTGTTTGCTTATTTTAGGAGATGTTCTTACTCTGAAACACAGACTAGCCTAGAACTTTCTGTGTAGTCTGATCTAGCCTTGATCTTACAAGCTTGGCCTTTCAAGAGATAGTGTTTCAGTCATGTGTTACCATGCCTACCTACTTTTAAATATATTCTAAATGAAAATATTATTTATATTTCTTTATGCAATCCATTCCTAATTCATTCAGAAGCAGTCTTTTTTGTTACTAATCTGTGTTATTATGAAAAGCCATTGTTAAAAAAGGCTAAGTAAACACAAGCCTCAGGGATACTGTCAAGGAGTCAAATGATATTTGAGGCTGAAATTTTATGTCTTACTGCCTTTTGTCATCAAATGTGTATCATACAGCAGCTTCGGGTATCTCTGGAACATTCTGTTGTTATTTGTAAAACAGAGCCGAGGAATGTTCATTACCATTTAGTCCATAATATAGAGATATTTGCCATCGTATACAAGAACATAAAGCAAAATCCAGTCAGAGCCATTCCTCAAGTCTCCTGCTACCAATTGAAACCACAGGACCGAATTGAGGGGCTGTTACCTTCTATGGCATGCATAATATAACTTTCTCATGTCTGCCATCATGACCCATGTTCCACTCCACATTCTTTAGGACAGGTTATATTTACTGTATGTAGGAAAACACATTTAATTATTAAATAGGACATAAGAGGTTTCCATCTACGTTGCTTCTCCAGTATTCCTTTCTCCTCTGTGGTTGAATAGCAGAGGTTTGTATTCTAATAAGCTGGTTTCCAGCCCTGGTTCGCTTTGCTGTAGTTTGGACTTGGCATTGAGAATGGGCTGAGATGGGCACCATGGTCACCATGGGTATTACCTGATTTATATTTCTGTTTATTCATGACTTGCCTGAGCAGGAACTTGTTCCTATTGGCTTACTCAATTAGTGTAAACTCAGTATATTTTTTTTAAGAAAAAAAAAAACAGTTGGTGCTTATGGTACATCGACATTTTAAACTCTTGGTTTCTGAATTTTTATTACCCACGGTGGACTTTAACCCAAGACAATGAATGTTTTTCTTTTATTATTATTACAGTGGCTACGGATCTTCACCACCCTTTTCCCAGATGGACAGAGAGCATAGTTCAAAATCAAGTGCAAAGGCCCTTTATGGTACGTATGTCTATGTGACAGGCTGCTTCTGTGTCTAACTGTTTAGAGATCCATATTTTTAAGCTCAGAACCTGCTGTCATGTTTGAGATGACAGAGCTAGCTAGATAATACTACTTTAGAATCTTTACAAAGCCTAAGCTATGAACTCTTTTCTTTCCTACAACCTGAAACTTTGTCTGCAGTGTGGTCAATGATTTAAAGAAGTCTGCTGCGTGGTGCTGAGGGGTTTCTTATGTATTATTTGTAAAATGTATGCCAACCTCTGTGGCCAATCCAGCTGATGATTGTGGGTCCGTAGATGATTCACTGTTCCGCTTAGAGCTATTAAACATTTGTGGTAGTCAGTCCATATGACTAGTTACCTTGATAGAATTTCTCTCTAGATCACAAACTAATAAGCTGTTCTCCTCAGTCCTTCTGGGACTTCCGTTAACCTCTTTAGTTTGTTTTATAGGTGCATAATTTTAGTTTTGAGACAGAGTCAAATGTTGGTGTGGGAGAATTGTCTGTATTCTGTCAATCATGTTATAAATAAACGCTGATTGGCCAGGTAGGAAATATAGGCAGGAAAACCAGACAGGAAGTAGAAATGATGTAATGAGAACAGGAGAATTCTGGGAAGGAGGAAGTTGATTCCTCTCTCTCCTGCCCAAACCACCAAAGCAGTAGAATGTGATCTGCCCCACCAAAAAAAAAGGTACTGAGCCACATGGCTAAAATATAAATCAGAAAAATGGGTTAATCAAGATGTGAGTGTTAACTAATGAGAGGCTAGAGCTATTGGACCACTCAGCTTATAATTTATGGAGACCTATGTGTGATTTTCTTTGCAGTTAAACAGTTGTGGGGTACCGGGCGGGACAGAAACCCCCAACAAGCAAGCCAACCCTCCATATTACAAAATGTGTCCCAGGTGGCTTTGACTTCACTAAGTGGCCAAGAATAACCTTGAACTATTGACCCTCCTGAGTCCCACCATTTGCAGTCATGTGTCACCATGTCCAGCTTCTGTAGTGCCCGGGACTGAAGCTGGGGCTTTGTGCAAGCGAGGGAAGCACTCCACCCACTGAGCTGCATCCCCAGTCCTCTCTACTGTTCACTACAAGTTACTAAGAAGAAGCTGAGTACTCTTGAGGCACATCACATAGGCATTGGAAGTTTATCGTTTATAGAGGATTTGTGTGAGCTTTATTATTGTTTAGCAAATAAGCTAGAAATATGATTGACAGCAGAGGCGCCACGTCCAAATACATTTCTTCCACACCGGAGCTGTGTGGCCTTGAGCGAATGACTTCACCTGAGTGTGCCTCATTTTCCTCACCTTTTCCATTAACACTGTAACAATAGCTAAATGATCTATAGTAAACTGTTTCCAAAGTAGTGTAGGAGCAGAGAACCCTGTAAATATTTCCTATTATTATGCTTATTATCATAGTTACTCTGTGTTATAGAAACAGTAGCATTTTCTAAGTTTGGGAATTATTATACATTATCTGGACTTATGACCTTGGTGGTTAAGACTTACCAATCCTAAAGTTTTACGATTTGTTTTTGACAACTCAAATCATGCATTCATAAAATGGATTTAATACTATATATATGTGTTTCTCAGTGGCTATGATAATGCTGCTAATGCTGTTTTCAACTTTGTTTGTGTCCTATCGAGACATCCTTTCTTCTTTCTTCGTTCCTCACGTTCTGACTACTCTCCCACACCTTCTCTTATCTCCCTCCCATACTGTTTACATCTCCCCTACTCCCTACATGTCCCTCTCCCAGGTTCGTGTCTGTGGTTGTTTTATGACCCATTTACTTTAACCAGGCCATGTGGGTGACCACTACGCTAGAACTGTCCACAAGTGGGTGGATATTCAGGGGAAGACAATGGCTCCTATCTTCCCAAATTTACCAGTAGCTAACAGTTGAGCAGTGAGGGCTGAGGCCCCTGAGGCCCTCCTCCACCCATGCCTGATTGTCGACAGGCCTGTTCTTGTGCCAATTCAGTGTAGACATTAGCAGTTACTCTGAGTTTGCCATCACGGTGGTTGCGTTTCTCACAGAAGATTGCACTTCCCAGCCCTTTTCCCTATTGTTCAGACCTCACGTTTGTTCCTTTCCCTTGCTCATGCTGTTCCCCGAGCCTTAGAGGATGTGGTATAATTGTTTCAGGCTGAGCCCTTGCTCTCATGATTGCACCTGTCCTTGTTCTCAGCACCTTAAGCAGCTGGGAGTCTGTGCATCGGAAAGAGAGGTTTCTCGGATTAGTTGAGAATAGCATTTGTCTACGGATAGAAACCACATTGAGACATTCTTACCACAGCTTAGTCACTTGTGGTCATCTTTAGAGGATGTACTCAGCACATACTTATTTGGTGATTAACATGTGCTCAAACCAGGACCAGTAAAGTCTGATTCCTGGCTGTACGTGTCTTGTAATATAGAGATTGGCTTGAAGAAACTGAATAAATGAAATGGAGTTTGTAAGGATAAACAATCCCTTCAACCTTTCCTTTCTAGACTGACATTTATTATTATGGACATTATATTATGGACTATGTAAATCCATTGGTATGCTTCATAATCATCATTATCTCTGTTTCCACGTCTCTTGAGTCATTGCAAACATCAATGACAGATGATTATAGCCAGTGTGAGTTATGGTGAGATAGACTAGCAGGAACTAGCACAGAAGAGCCCAGAAGCATATGGATTCACTTTTGAATTCTGTTAGACCTTACAAGAATTACCACCAAGGCTCCCCACACTGCCCCCCAAGCAGAAAGGGAAGGAACACCATCAAATTATTTTTATGAAGCCATTGTCATTCTGATAATAAAATTGGAGAAGAAATAACAACAATGAAAACTATAAGTCAATTACCTTATTGAGCATAGATGCAAAATTTCTCAATAAAATACTTGCAAAGTAGAATTTAGCAACACAGCAAAAAGATCATGAACCACAGCCATGTTGGCTTCATCTCAGGAAGCAAAAAGGTACATATGTACATAAATACACATAAACCAACACATAAATAGAATCAAAGGGAGAAATCAGAAAATTGTCTCGATAGATGCAGAACAAGCTGTTATCAAAATCCATCATCATCATTCATAGTAAGAAACAGTAAAAGAAAGGAGTGAAAGGGTACCCATGCAAGAGGAAGAAGGCGAGGTATCTGTATGTGCGAGAGAAGAAGGCGTGGGGTCCACATGTACTAGAGAAGGTGTGGTGTCCGCACGTGTGAGAGAAGATGGCGATTGCCCATCAACACTGCAGTGTCACCCTTCAAAGACAAGGAAAAGCTAACCCTAAGATTCATATGGAA
The DNA here is from genome assembly GCA_025134845.1 of Neodon shergylaensis. Lineage (NCBI taxonomy): Eukaryota > Metazoa > Chordata > Mammalia > Rodentia > Cricetidae > Neodon > Neodon shergylaensis. The sequence continues at coordinate 3,732,468 of JABTXL010001457.1, read as the reverse complement.
GCATCAAAGACTCCAAGTATCCAAAGCAGTCCTGAGAAGCAGAACAAGATAGAGATAATGGAATTCTTGAAATCAAATTATACTATAGATCCATAGTAACAAAAGCAGACATGTGACCCAATGGCTTAGAGTAAAGAAACCATAAATTAATCTCACACAGCTACAGTCATCTGAGACTCAACAGAAATGTCCAAAATATACACTGTGGTTAAGACAGACTCTCTTAACAAATGTTCCTGGGAAAACTGTATGTGTATCCATATATAGAAAACTGTCGTAATAAAAGGCTAATAAAATACTAATTAAGTATATTAAATAAATACCAATTAAATATATTGACAAATATATGCCACAATATATTCATATGTAAGACAGTATAAACTATATAGGTGGATACTGTAAGAAGCAATGTGAATCTCGCGTATGCAGTCAGCCCGTGACGGTGGCCTCCATTTGTCCTGTTCACTGCAGGGTTCCTGTGCTTATTGATCAGCGCAGTGGCTAATGTATCGTTCATGCTCGATAACTACTTGTAGAATGGATATAAAGAACTAATGAGCTGCTCAGAGCTTGGTGTTAGCTGGAGAGTGTAAAGTAATGCGTTCAGACATAGGATGAGGAGAAAAGTGAACACTACCGTGTTAAGAAGAATACGAACTAATTTGAGGGACGGAGGGACGGCTTAGCGCATACGAGCTGCCTCTGCCATGACTGGAGATCTGGGTTTATTCCCGCGGATCCACATAGAGACTGGAGAAAATGGGCTCCTGCAAGTCGTCCTCTGACGGTCACTTTTGCCCCCCTCCCTTTTTATGCACGCGAAAGTTTTCAAGCCGTAAAAATGATGTGAATATTATTTCAAAATAGCAAGCAGCCCTTGGCAACTTTCAATTGGGAAAGAAAGGTGAACTTGGTCTTGGGTTATGTATGCTTTGACCGAACCTGGTGCATCAAAAGTTTAAGTAGTATGAATAAATTAGATGTCCCGGGTCTGGAAAGAATTCTCAGTGGTTAAGAGCGTTGTAGATCTGGCAGAGGACCTGGGTTTAATTCCCAGGACCCACAGGTGGCTCAGAACCCTTCATAATTCCTGTTCCGAGTGTTCCGTTGCCCTCTTCTGGCCTCTGCAGGCAGGAGGCACACATGGGGAGATGTAACACACACAGCTACCTATATGAGATGTCTACTGACACCAGATAAGGAACTCTTGACAGACCAAAGTACAGATACGGCCGAAGTCCCGTTTGGTGAGCCATGAGTTTTATTAGGATTCCCCATAGGAATATGGGTGAGAGGTTACTTCCAGCAGCAGAAATGACTCAAAGACAGCTGCATTACCCCAGCACTGGTGACAGCTCACAAAGCTGGGAACCTGGAGCATACCGCACAGCTACAGGCAGCTTAACAGGTCAAGGAGTGTCCTTTCCAGGGGCCCCATTGGTCTAAACCTCTTCCAGGCAGCTAGACTGCTTTCTGCCTCTTCCCACCAGCTGGTCTGGTCTCACTGCCTCTCTTGCTACTTGGCTTGTTGTCTGTGCAGCTCCGCTTTGCTCCCGTGAGAGAATTTCAGCTTTTCTTGCTTACTCTGACAGGGAGGGGCCTAGTGAATCTGGTCGGTTTCAGGGACTTCCTGAAGCTGTTTAGAGGTGTTATTGGTTGTCTTGTTGTTGTTAAGACTATGGCAGTATGAGCCGCAGTCCCATGTTTAATTTAGGTCAAAGTGTTCTCTGTAACTGTTCTTTGTCTTTTTGTTGAAAGGTTCAGGTCATTACTTTCTGAGCAATGCCTTTTTAAAGAAAAAGTAAACGTTCTTTAGTCTTAGCTGTGTGTCTGAATATTAGCACTTTTAAATGAGCAAAGTAGATTAAAAAAAATAAACAAGCTTCACCATTGCCTGCTTACCTGAGTAGGTGCAGTTGTACGAACTAAACAGTTGAATGAACTTGCAGTATAATATATCTGGCCTCAAGATGGCTATCAGTTTGTGTAAGAGCATATCAGCTCAGTGCTAAAGTGATCTGCAAAGAATTTTCTCATTGGTTATTGAATCTAATCTGTCTGAATGTGCTTGTGTGTTCTGTTCTACAGGATTAAAGCTAATAGCAAAAAAAAAAGTTTAGCAAAACTAGTGTTACTCAGAGAAAATAAAATTGTACGTAGGTTTTAAAGGGGACCAGTATCAGCACAACACACCTCAAGACCAAGTTCTGAGCACAAAGGAGATGTGTTTGCCCCAGAAGGACAAAGGGCAGGGATAAGGGACAAAAACAGGAGATTGCAGACAAGGGAGAGGGGAATGGGATATTTGCTGGGGGGAGGGTTGAACAGACTGCCTCTGGATAAAGAGACAGTCTTGACCCATGGACAAATGGCAGTTTATAAACAGAAAAGGGGAAACTCTGTGTTAGGATGAGGTGTTTAATTGTAATTGGGCATGTTAATTAGGGCAGCCTAAAGGGGGCTTTTGGTTGCTGGCCTTTAGTATTGTGATAGCTGGACCTTGGTGGTCTGCCTCAGGAGGAGGAAGTGGCCAAATAAGACTTTGAGGACTAGCTTTAGAAAGATAATCTAATGGTTTTTAGCAAGGCAGAGGACCTGCCAGGGCCATATGTGCCCACTGGGGCTGGCTAAAGTCCCTTCAGGTATAATTTATTTTGAGATAGAGAAAGTGGGGCATGGGGAGGGAGGGGGACAAAGAAAGCAGAAAGGGAAAGAAAGGGAGATGGGAAATGGAGAGACATACTTTTGTATGGCTTTTGTATGGGTAGTTGAGAAACTCCAGACTGCACACCCAGAGTTGTTCAGTTATTATTTGATGTGCCATTCGACTGTTATTTACATCCCAACATGAACAGCAGTAGCATCCCTTGAGGAGTACACAGCCAACGAGCTGGCATTCTTATGGATTCTGGAGTGAGGTTTGCATCCCAGGCGCCACATCACAGTTTCTCTGGGACCTGTGTAGATCCCAGTGGCCTGATGAACCCTAGACCAGTACATGGGAGTCTTTAGGGTGGGCTCACAGGTGTTTTTTTAAAAGCCCTTGGTCATAGGCAGCCGAGGACGAGAACCACTGTTAGAGAAAGTGGTGATTTTTCGTGCCTTCATTCGTTCTGAGGCTTGGAAAGTTTTCACCTTAGGATCCAGAGTGCTATTACCACTGAACGTATCGGTGTATGGGATTCTCATCCAAAGAGACACTACTGTTTGTCTTTGCAGTGTGTCCTTTCAAAATTGCCTGTTAAAGTGTTAATAATGGACTTTGTCTCTTGACATTATATCACCACAATTCTTTTCTTTCTAAGTCATTTTTAGGACATTAGTACACTTTTAGGGTCCTTCCAAGGTACTTTTCTGTGACACGTATCTTATTTCTTGTGAAGCGTGGTAAGGAAAGCAAGCTAGGAATATTGGGAATGACAGCTCACTTTCTGGCAGTCAGTCGGAAGGAGCAGTTGCCATCACCACCAATCATTTCTGTTGCTATGAGTTTTGTTTTCCTGGGGCTGAAATACTGTGTGTTCTGAGATCTGGGGGATGAACTTTTACTTCTTCATAATAAAAAGCCTACGCAGTATTTTGACCCTTTACTTGTATTTGCCAGTCATTTTATCTGGAAGGCACAGGCAAGCATTTGAATATGCTGGAGCCACTGTATCATCTTGCCATCAGGTACCATGGCAACCGCAGCCATTCCCTCTGTTATCCGAAGGTCACATCAGAGGAGACAACCACTGTTGTGCTCTGGGGCTATGCTGGAGAGTTGAGCAGGAACCTGATGAACCTGTGATGCTGAAGTAGTGGTTCCTGCTAGAAGTGCTCCTGTCAGATATCTTCATGAGTCATACGCTGTGTTTCAAGGGTTACAGAGGGTTTTCCACGAACAATTGATCATGTATTAATATCCCACATTAACCCTCAGCTAATAGAAAAATAATGGACCTCTTTGCTACAGATGTTAGGTCTAATCACAGGGGAAGAGGTGTGCTTTGAAATGCTTGGGAAAATGGTAGGTGAACCGGATCTTTCTTGTGACCACATTGTTTTGGTAGGAACAGACGGAGCGTACTTCTTCAGATCATCCTCCAAACAGAAAAAGAAAGGTAGCCGTGGTTGGACTTTGTGGTGTGTGTGCTTTTATTGAGTGACTTTAATGCTGCAAAAACAAAACCAGAATAGAACATGAGAGGCGATAAGAGGGACACGGAGGTTTTCCTGGGTAAATCTGGATGGAAAGATCATGGCTTTCATGTATTTGAAAAGCATTCATTTGTTGTGTTTTTAAAACATTGGACTCGAATGTTTTGGGTCTGCCTATGTACTTTATATTTTTCTACTTGTTCTTCAATTTTTATAACCTTTTTAGTATAGAGACATCTAAGAGTGAAAAGAAACATGTTTATAGTTAAAAATGCTGGCTGGTAGGAAAACTATACATATCTAGTGTCTATCTATATTTATATAGATATTTTATGTATGACAATATATATGACATTTATCTACACACACACACACACACACAATCACAAACCTAGAACAAATACTTAAGTATGCCAAAGGTTTTCAAGCTTTAAGGACATTACCTTTAACTTGTTTAACTATTTTATATGTAGTAAATCTCTGAGACCCAGGCCCTTAAGATTCTTGCCTAAATCTACTTTCTTACGTACGGACAAACTCAAAGCTGGGTCTTGGGTCACAGAGTCCCCTGATCACCCACTAGGTTCCTTTCCATCCAAACATTCTGCCTGAGAAGAAGTAAAGCAACCCTGAATATCCAAAGAAAGTACTTGATTGGAAACTAACAAATACCAAATACGGATAATGCCTGGACTTGGTTTATGTTTGGTTTTGCAGCATCTTCAAAAGGAAAGGTCTCTTCTGCCTGCTGAGTGGTTTGATGCAACAGCTGTCTACCTAGCTGCCTCATTCTCCCTGCCTGCTTGTCTCTGTAATTCTGAGTATCTCATTTGTGTGTCCTATTGATGTGTGACGATTGTTAGTTTATGGCAGTCCTTGGAACTGAATCTGTTTGGGTGTGTCGAAGGAGATGGTCCTTGCTGTGTCTGTTCATCGGTGTCACCTCCCTCATGTCAGTCAGTACCTACAACAGCGTTCACAGATGCATTTTGACCTTGGTGCATCCGCAGAGGAAATTTGACAAATACTTTTTAAAAATCTTTTTCATAAACAGTAGGTTCCTGATTAATAAAACCTGGATATTAAATGCCTTTTTTTTTCCTCTTTGAACACTTATAATGTGGGGGCCGGAGGGACGACTTTGCCGGCAAGCTTGTGTATCGCTCTTGTGGAGGGCCAGAGTTCAGTTCCCAGCACCTACACTGCACAGCAGCTCACAACTGGCTGTAACTCCAGCTGCAAAGAATCCAGTGCCTTCCTCTTGTCCTCTTTGGGCTCATGCATTTATGTGCATATATTCTCACAACCATACCTGCATATACATAATTAGTAAAAAAAATGTTTAAAACCTAGGATATTTATAATTTTTTAACTCTGATGGTTTAAATTTGGGTCTAAGGGCACTCGCATGGTGTTAGTCTTTCTCGTGACCTTGGGATTGGCTGTGAATAAGGAGTGTTTTCAGGCACAGGGCACAATGGTGACTTGTCAGTGTCTGTATTCATATGTGAGAGAGACTAGCTTCAGAGGTGTCATGTGACTCCAGCTATGAACTCGAGCCTACTGGTAGCTCAATCATGGCTTTTCAATACTTCTCTTTCAGAGCAAAGGAAGAACTATGCCCGAGACAGCATCAGCAGCGTGTCAGATGTGTCCCAATACCGGGTGGAGGTGAGAAACGCTGCTCCTGCCAATATGTAGGATGCCTCTACAGGGGCAGAAGTACAGGGGGAGAAATCAGAACTGTGTTTCGATTCATTCGAATAGAATGTATTTTCAGATTTTTTTGTTTGTTTGTTTTTGTTTGTTTGCTATTTCTGGTTTTTTGAGAAAGGGTTTCACTGTAGCTTTGGAGCCTGTCCTGGAACTCACCTAGACCAGGCTGGTCTTGAACTCACAGAGATCTGCCTGTCTCTGCCTCCGGAGTGCTGGGATGAATATGGATCTTTCCTTTAGTTTTTTTAAAAACTGAGATGTTACGTGTCAAGCTATTGAGAAAGTTTATGTTCTAGTTTCATAATAAATACATTAAAATCACAGCTGCTGTTCATTGGTCTTTACCAGCCCAGTTAAAACAAGAGAAAGGCTTCCATTTCCCTTTAAAATAAGCTGTGGTACACCAAGTAGTTCAGTTTTATATTTGGTCTCCTCTAATGCCATTATTAGCTCTTATTAAACGCTAGCTTCTTTTTAGTTTTGAAGATATTTGCTTTTCATCGGAATCAAAACGACCCCAGTTTATAGCTGAAATATGTAAGCAGGGCATCGTTTTTAAATTGCCATTTTCAGTTTGCTGCTTATCTCGAGCACGCTTAATTAAATCTAAACCACTTTGTTTCGGTAAAGTGGTTGCAGGAGAGGGCAGACTTGACAGCTGTTACAAAGTTGCACCATAGTGGGGCTCATGGGTAGGTGTCTAGGATGTCGCTGCCACTAGGATTGTGCCGCATTTCAATAGCTGTGTGAGTAAGGGGCATTCTTAGTTTAAAGGAGAGTGCTGTTTATGGGTTTTACTGCTAAGGACTTGTTTTTATTCCTGTTGTACCTCCATGTGACCCAGCATGAAACAGGTTTAGAGGTCTTCGAGACAAGACACCCTGTTCTGTGTACAGCAAGGCCCACTCAACTCCATCCTCTGTGGAGTTACTGAAGTTGTGGTGTGCTGTGCTCGTCCTTTGATGCGCTGACAATTAACTTCCATTAGGCCAATTCTTCCTTTGGGGAACTATGTACAGAGAACGGTTTATTTGTGTGCCAAAAGTTTTTCTTTTCTTTCTTCTTTTACTGACCATAAGCACCTGACCACCTTCGTGCTGGACCGGAAAGAGGCTATGATAACTGTCGATGATGGGATAAGAAAGCTGAAGCTGCTTGATGCCAAGGGCAAAGTGTGGACTCAAGATATGGTTCTGCAAGTGGACGACCGAGCTGTAAGCCTGATTGACTTAGAATCCAAGGCAAGTGTGCGAAGCTCATGCTACTTTATCCCTCAGGAATGTCAGTCGGGACAGGTTCACGGATGAGTGGAAGTTGGACACTATCAAATACTTACTTTTTTTTATAGAATGAATTGGAGAATTTCCCACTAAACACAATCCAGCATTGCCAAGCTGTGGTGCATTCATGCAACTATGATTCCATTCTTGCCTTGGTGTGCAAAGAACCAACTCAGAACAAGCCGGATCTTCATCTCTTCCAGTGTGATGAGGTTAAGGTAAAACAGTGATTCAACCTTCCCGTTATTTGTGTGTGTGTGTGTGTGTGTGTGTGTGTGTGTGTGTGTGTGCGTGTGTGTGCATGTGCAACTGTGTGCATGTGTGCGTGTGTGTGCAAGGTATCAAGAGAGGTACCTAGTAGAGGGTGTCAGATCCCTAGGAACTGGGATTATAACTCTTTGTTAACTACCTGATAATGGGTGCTAGGTGCCCAGTTCCTACTCTCTGCAAGAACAGCAAGTCCTCATAACTGCTGGGGCATCTCTCAGGTCCCAGTTCATCCCACAACCCTCTCACACAATGCTCTGCAGCTGCCAAATGACCCGTCTTGGTCATACAACTATTAGGAGGTAGGGTTTAAGATACTGAGACTGTGATAAGGAAAACTCGTAACTAAATGTCTTCCTTAAGTTTCTACTCAAGTAAACAAAAGAGGAGATCTGATTGCTTTTTTTAAAAACACAAGGTGTGGTATGATAGTTTCTACCTGTAATTCTACCACTCAGGAGGGTGAGGCAGGAGGATTACAGAAAGTCAGAGGCCAGCCTGGCTTGCAGAGTGAGACCCTATCTCAAACTGTCAAACATAGATGTGTGTTGTTTATCTTTGTTTACAAAGTATAAATGATGTATTAAATTCTCATAGGACCTTGCACATATAATTAAAATTCAATTGTTAAAAATCATGCTGGGCAGATAGACAGTAAATACTTATGTTACAAGTCTATTTTGTTCATCGCTAACCTCAGAGCTCGTATTCTTTCAGTGAAATAGTTAGATTGTCCCATGGTATTGATGTAAAATTTGCCATTTAATTATGTGACTTGAAAAATTTAGTTTGTAATTCCTAAGTGAAATGAGAAATAGTTGAGCACAGTTACCAATAATAGGCTAGAGCCCCCCAAATTTATATTTAGTG
>JABTXL010001457.1:3707824-3724185 GCA_025134845.1 Neodon shergylaensis | reverse complement strand
AGTTACCAATAATAGGCTAGAGCCCCCCAAATTTATATTTAGTGTTTGCTAGAACACAGTTACCAATAATAGGCTAGAGCCCTCCAAATTTATATTTAGTACATGCTGTAATTTCCAGATGATTATAATTTGTGATGCTTTATTAAGCCTTAGAACTTATCTTCCACATTGGTTATTGTTATTTTATGAGTTGGTTTCTCTTAAAGAGAAATTACTTTGGTTGAGGGGCACCTTAGTTTCTCTTTTGTCACTTGATAAAACACTGATCAAAATCGACATAAGAGAAGAAAGGGTTTATTGAGGTTTAGGGTTCCAGAGGGACTGGCATCTGTCATGTGGGTGTTGTTGGTCTTTTACTCTTTGGGCTCTTTGACTCTTTTGGGGGCTGCCACCCAGCTTTTAAATAATCACACATGGAGTCTTATTCTTACTTATGAATGCCTGGTCATAGCTTGGCTTGTTTCTAGCCAAGTTTCCTTAACTTAAATTATCCCATCTACCTTTTGCCTCCGTACTTTTTCTTTTTCTTGCTTCTGTATGTCTTTCTTTCACTCTTACTCCATGGCTTGCTTTATAGCTGGGTGGTTGTTCCCTGGACCATGGTATAAGATGAGGGACATCACCTGAGGTTATCCTCTGACTTCCCTATGTATACCACTGTGCAAACGCACCCCCCACACATCCCCCTCCCTACCTCTCTCAAATGGATCAGATGATTTTGAAGGTTCCCATCAGTTTAATTTTTTTCTACTCACCAATGCTTACTGCTGAAGAATATGTGACTCATATATCTGAGAAAAATAAGCATAATTACACAGAGCGAGAAAGCACCGAAATAGAAGATGAATACGTGAGCAACAACCTCATATACCGTGATAATTACTGGCTACAAATAAATTCCTTAACCAAGCAAAATTAACCCCTTAGCTACAAACCTAACTTGGGTTCCCAAGAAAATCTAATCACTGGTCTTGTTGGAAAGCTCGTGAAACCAAAAAAAAAAAAAAAAAAAATGAAGTGGTTATTCAAATGGATGTAATCTACAGCTGAGACTCCACCTGTTGATGGAGAGCTATGTGAACTTTCCATCTCTGTGACAAAACATGCAAGCTGGAAACGTTATAGAGGGGAGAGGTCTGTTTCCCTTGTGGCTTCCGGGGCTGCGGCTCATGGATATTTGGTACATTGCCTTTGGGCCTGCCGTGGAAAAGTCCATGATAGCAGAAAGTGTGTGATAGAATTGCTGTTCACTTCATGGAGAACAGGAAGTGAAAAGAGAGAGACAGGAAGTACCCTGCAATCCCAATGTCCTTTTTAAGGGCACGTCCCAGTGACTTCTCTTCCACCACCTCCCAATAGAAGGCTGGTAACCAGGCCTTCGGCATGTAGGTCTCCAGGGACACTGCAGACAGACACAAGCCATATGAGTAGATTTACCTTAAGCTCAGAGTGTCCACGTTGGGCCTGGTGACTGTTTTGGTGAGTTACAGCTGCCCCAGAGGAGGGAGGAGAAAAGGACACACCAGCCATGTCTGTCTCTACCTGCCCCCTTTCTTTCTAACAGAGTAGAGACACTCACCTGTGTCTTTTGTGCATTTGCCTTTTTATATTGGGCTCTTGGGCAGGAATCTGTAAGTGCAATCTGGACCTAGATTAACCCTAAAGATGAGTATTTGATTTTCTTATTATAACATTCACCACCAAAAACCAGAGTCATATTTTTAAGGCATATGTTTTTTAAAAAGTCTTTTTATTTGCTTTACACTGTGAATCTAAATAACTTTTTTCTGTTCCTATCTTCCTGTCAAAACCCAGACAAGCCTATGGCCTTCCATCTAACCCATCTCTCCTCACAGGCGAACCTCATCAGTGAGGATATCGAGAGTGCAATCAGCGACAGTAAGGGCGGGAAGCAGAAGAGGCGGCCGGAGGTCCTGAGGTGAGAATTAAAAGAAATTGGTGCGCGGGAATTTGATGGTGTGTCTAGTTTTTTTCTCCTGAAGCTGTACAGAAATTATGTTCAATAGAGGTGAATTATTCTGTTTTCCAAACTATAACCTTTACTCTCGATTCATTTGCTCTCGCTGGCTTGTCGGTCCGTGTGTGTCCTTTCCTGTTTCTCCGTGTATCTATCAGTTGTCTCCCACAGAGCTTCTCCCACAAGTGTAGATATCCCGGACAGTTAAAACAGTTGTATGGTGTTTTAAGAGATGACGCAAGGCCGCCCCATGTATAAACCATGAGTCTATTGTCTTTTCAAATCCCATGTGACCCAGAGAAAAAGTCAGTGTGGTTTCCCAGGGAATTTTAATTTCTCTGTATTTCTGTATCTCGGGAATCTATAGGCAGACACAGTAGGGCTAGTCGGGAATCCTTATTTCCTTGACCGTGACTCCCAGGGTTGAAGGGCAAATCTCACCAACTGAGAGAATGGCTGTTGCAGAAATGGGGATTGTAAAAGCCCAATTTGTTTTTCATTCTTAGGATGATTGCCAAAGCAGAGCCCGGCATCCCCCCTCCTCCCAGAGCTCCTGCCCCTGCACCGCCAGGGACTGTCACTCAGGTGGACGTTAGAAGCCGAGTGGCAGCTTGGTCTGCGTGGGCCGCTGACCAGGGGGACTGTAAGTACCTATGCTGACCCTACTAAGGATCCAAGTTGGCTCATGATGTCATTCATTCATTCAAATTCTCATGTGGAATTGTGGATTAAAGTTAGTTTTAAGGAATCAAATCTTGGATACTAGAAAGTTAAGTCTGGACTGCTGTTAAGGCTGTCCCTGAGAATTCATGCCAGTCATTGAAATAGATACTTTAGGATTACAGTTATTTCTTTAATACCAAAAGAGGAAGCTTTACCTGACTCACAGTGACAAACATGGCAATAGAATATATACCAAAGAGAAGCCCATTGGGGTTTTTCTTTTCTAAAATATTTTGCTGCAGAGTCTTTCTATTCATTGGATGTTCTTACATGTTTGTAGAAAAAGTGTCAGTAAGGACGGTAGCAGGGAAAAAGGATCTGGCCTTGGCTAACCTTGTCATATGGACCCTAAGGCTTTGCCATTTTATTATTGTGACAGTGCTTGCAAAAAAACAGTTAAGCCTGCCACTAAGTAAAACTTCAAAAATATATTTATTGAGTATATGTGTATTGTGTGAGTGCAAGCTTGTCACCATGTGTGTAGAGGTCAGAGGACAACGTGTGGCCTCGGTTTTTTTCCTTCCACTGTGTGGGTCCTGGAGACTGAAGTCAGGTTGTGAGACTTGGTAGTGAACATGTTTACTGCTGAGCCATCTCACTGGCCCAAATGTAACTTCTTAATGTCATAATATTCTCCCAGAGTCTGGAATCCTTAATGACTCTATATATGATTGGTTCATTCTCATAATGTCCAGGAGTGACCTAGCAAGTCCAACTGGATGATTTGCCTTATGCCCAGAGGGACATTTGTGTGCGTGTGTGTGTGTGTGTGTGCATTTGTATATGCATGTTGCGTGTGTGGACACATGTGTGCTTATAGAGGTCAACACTGGCTATCTTCTTCTATTCTCCTGACGTATTGAGGTAGGGTCCCTCACTTAGACCCCACCATTTCAGCCAGTGTAGATAATAAACCTGCTTCAGGGGTCCTCTGTTTCTGTTTCCTGTGGACCCAACAACAGCCCCAAATTGATGTAAGTGTTGGGACTTTTAACTCTGTCCTCACACTCCTGTGGCAAATGCTCAACCCACTGAACTGTCTCTCCATTTCTCCAGTGGTATTTCTTAAATTATTTATCTGTTATCTTACCACGTATAATTTAGTTGATTAGTTGCTAGTCAGCAATGTAAGCCATTTGCCAAGATGAGTTATATTAGACTGTGAACATTTTCACTATTTTTTATTTGATAGAGTCTTTGTACGTTTATAACCACAGCCGCTGTGAGCTCACGAGTAGGTCAGCTATGTTATGTCCAGAAGGTATCTTTTCGCTACCCATCTTTCCATCTTCTGTCTCACATGTTCTTCCTACCCCTTTAATAATGTTTCCTGAGATGTGGAGGAACTGATTCCTTTTAGAGCCAAGCTTTTCCACCACCACTTATTCTTGGTACTTTGGCCAGCTTTGCATTTCTGCATGAGCCACCACGTGCTGCAGGAGAAACTTCTCTAATGAAAGCTTAGTATACCACTAATCTATGAGTATAAACAAGGATATTTAGAAAGCAGTTTGATAATACAGCCATTTAGCAAAACAATAGTAGTATGTTCTATACCAGGGCTATGACCTCCCCAGCTATGGGCTCTTGACCAGATTTATAGAAGCAGGCATGAGTTCCCGTCTGTGGAGCAGGAATCATATCTAAGCAGAAAGTGGTTGGTGGTCCCTGTCATTTCCATGCCACTATTGCCATAAATGGCACATTGTGCCTGAATGGTCATTCTAGTTCACAATGCTATTGCTGACTTCTCTCCCCCAGCAGCCTGCATGGCTTCCTTCTCTTCATGTGACAGGTAGGGAGGAAACCTCCAGCTTGGTTTCTCTGTGTCTTAGGACTGAAGTGTGCAGTGGCTTTATTTTTATTTATTTATTTATTTTGGAATTTACTCTTTTTTATTTATGTATTAAAAATTTTCACCTTTCCCCCTCCTCCCATTTCCCTCCCACTCCCCCCACCCCCTTTTCCCCTCCCTCTCCAGTCCTAAGAGCAGTCAGGGTTCCCTGCCCTGTGGGAAGTCCAAGGTCCTCCCCCCTCCATCCAGGTCTAGGAAAGTGCGCATCCAAACAGACTAGGCTCCCACAAGGCCAGTCCATGCAATAGGATCAAAACTCAGTGCCATTGTCCTTGGCTTCTCAATCAGCCCTCATTGTCAGCCACGTTCAGAGAGTCCAGTTTGATCACATGCTCCATCAGTCCCAGTCCAGCTGGCCTTGGTGATGCAGTGGCTTTAATAGAAGGTGGACTTTGGATGATGTGGGTCAAAAATCGAGGCCTGAAACAAGACCTGCATCTCTCTATCCATATGTCCACGGGAGATCCTCATTTCCCACTTCAGCCTCTTCTGTAAAGTGGGCATAATGACTCCTAGGTTTCTGTGACTCCAAAGGCGAGCGATACTGTCGTCCTATGACTTCATAGGAACACAGGCATCATTGGCCAAGCACATCAACATCTTCTGCTTTAGCTTCCTACCGAGTCTCTTTGCATTTGAGCTGGTTTTTCAAAGACTAGGGTTTATAATGACCTGTGCTTGTTGTGGACTTAAGGTGGGTTTTGTCAGTGTTGTTTTGGTGGAAAGGGTCTGCATAGTTGTTCTGTTGTTGTTGTTGTTGTTGTTGTTGTGTGTGTGTGTGTGTGTGTGAAAGAGAAAGGTGTCAAAATTGTCTTGACATAAACAGAAGACATCTTAAAGACATCCTGAACAGAGTTGTAGGAATGGATATAAAACTTAATATAATGTTACAATAAAAGAATTTATACCCAGGTGTTTTTGAGCTCCTCTTAGATGTTGAGTAAAATGTTCCTGGCATTGTCGTGTGTCATGTGTTAAAATTGCAAAGATGAGGTTCCAATTCTTACCGCCTGTCCAAACAGAACTCAAGACGTGATATACAAAGTTCTGTTTGAGCGCCAGAGAGTCTTATTAGCAATCCCCTAAAGGAAGCGATCTCGGCTCCCTCTGAAGATTTGCTCAGCTCTGAGTGTTGCCCCTTAGAACTAAGAGGTGGAGTAACCCTGTCTTCCACACGTGAGTTCATCAGAGTGGTGGCAATGGTGCCTGAGACTCCAAAATGTTGGGGAAATAAGTACCCTCTGCTGACTTTGTCCCCAGATGGTGTTACAGGATCTCTGAGAGGTCCCTTCTCTTCCTCATTGGAGACATTATCTTCCTTTGTAGTCCTTGATGCTGTGGGGGTGGGAAGTGTTGCAACATGAATAATAAAAACCCAGAGACAGATATTGGGGTTCAAGCTGAGGATCAGAAAAGCAAAGCAGCCTAGCTACTAGAGAGATGGTACCTCTACCAAGGCTCAGACAACAAAGGGGCGAGAGATCCTGCATTGCTCTCCATCAACCTCAGACTCCATATACCACTGAGTTCCTATTCCTCTCTCCCGCCAGGCCATATCACTCCTGTCTCCACCTCCCTAGTGCTGGGATTAAAGGCCTGTGATCCCAAGTACTGGGATCACCTTTGTGTGGAGCTCTGTTTTTCTTTTAGACAGATTTAATCTTTTGTAGTCCAAAGTGCCTTGAACTCACAAAGATCCGAATGTCTCTGTCTCACGAGTCCTGGGATTAAAGGTGTGTGCCGTCACTTCCTGGCCTGTATGGCTGACTAGTATGACTGATTTGCCCTCTGATCTTCAGCAGGCTTTATTTATTAAATATATTTAATTTTATTTAATTTATGTTTTATTTTTTGTTTATTAAATAACAAATAATATACCACTACAGAGTGTTACTATGTAGCTCAGGCTAGCCTTAAACTTATTATCTCCCTGCCTTAGCTTCCAGAGTGGTGGGATTGCAAGCAAGCACTCATACACTTTTGACCCTCTTTGGATTTCCTAATGGTTGTTTCAAGTTCAGTTCCTGCCTTCTGTGATACACTGTACCAAGCAAGCCGCAGCCCTGTGTAAAATAGCAACTAACTGGCAAGCTTTGCTGCACACAGACTGAGGAGCTTGAATAATTATATCTAAGAATTCAGATTCCTTTTTCTGTTTGCACGTGCTCCCTGTCTGAGCAATGCTAGCTTAGAGGAGGCATTGAGATTCTGGGTTCTCAGTATCTTTTGCCAGTTCTCTGCATTAAGCCTCGTGAGTCATGGTGATGCATTGGGAGCCTCATCTCCACTCCTGTGATCTATTGCTCCTGTCCCAGCCATATGCCTTTGAATTTAATGTTCTCTGAAATACTTGTGTTGACAGTTACCATAGCGCTAACTGACTCACCTCAGGAAGGAGTCTGTCAGGAAGATCTATGGTTAAACAGTGCATCTGAGCTGCCTTAACATTCAAAATGCTTTTGAGAAATGTAGCCTCGATTCTAGAAATTCCTGAAGGTATATCATTTAAGATCAATGAATCAATTGTTGTGGGTTTTATACTTAATTACAAGAATTGAGAAATCCCTGTACTCTCAGAACTGAAGAACCTTTCCTGTAGTCACAAGGTTGGGCTGTAGAGGAACTAGCAGCCCAGGCCACGAAGATGGTTCGGTTGGGATTGTGCTCACCACACTAGCAGGAGGAACTGAACTGCATTTCCAGTACTCAGGGGGAAAAGCCAGGTGTAATAGCGTGTGTCTGTAATCCCAGTTTGGAAGACGAGATCCCTAAGGCTTGCTAGGGAAATGGCCACATCCAGGTTCATTGAGAGTGAGATAGAGATTGATACTCAAGCTTGACCTTCGGCATTTACATGCATGCACACACGTGTGCACAGGCACCCCCCTCCAAGCATCTTCATGCATGTAGACACACACACACACACACCACACCACACGTGTCCTCACACACACACACACACCGCACCACACACATGAAGCTCTCAGCCCTGTTGCATTGGAACTTATTTCACCATATTTCACAAGAGATGCTTAAATGCTGATTTGTTTCTTCTGTAGAAATTGGAGTGCTTAGTCAGGGTTGGCTTTGTTGAGAGCTGAAAGGGGAAGAGGTGGAAGGAGGGGGCATAACAGCTGAATGAGTCTCGTGTGGGTGGGCAGGCCACTTCCTAGCTTTCCCCAGATTCCTGGTAACTGTAGCAAGGGTGTAGCAATGGACCACTAGTATGGTTTTGACTTGTTTATTCCAGAGAATCTCCCCCACCCCAGCACCTGGAATTCTTTTCTCATGTTTCTCACAAGTTCCTTTCTATATCGGCAGTGTTTCACCAAATATGTGAAGTCTTACAATTCCCCTTTCTTTTCAGTTGAGAGGCCCCGGCAGTATCACGAGCAGGAGGAGACTCCTGAGATGGTGGCAGCCCGGATTGACAGGGATGTGGTGAGTGTGACCACGGGGTTTAGTTCATCAGCGCTTCTGTTTTGTAAAGAGGGGAACCCAGACACTGAGATGAGAAGGATTTAACAAAATTGGCTTGCAGAAATTGTGTTTTCTCTTCTTGGCAATAGTTGTGTCCTCTGAATGTTCCCTTAACTGCTTTTCCTTCCCTCCTGATATTTAACTTGAGTTGGTCTCCTGTAGAATACTAGTGACTTAACCCCTTAACAAATGAAATGAACCTGAATTAGCAAGGTTTGGGAATGGCATGGCTTTCCTTTTTTCATAGTTGAGGTGTCCTTTTGACATTTATTCTTTCCATTTGTTAAGATATTTAAAGCTGGGGATATGACTGAGTGGCTAAAGTGCTTGCATTGCAAGCATGAAGACTGGCGTTCAGATCTCTAGAGTTAACAAACATCTGATGGCTGGTAGCCTGTGTGTATAAGCATGCAAATATTAATGTTTTATAAAGAATAATGCTGAATTTAATTCATTTCTTCATAGCAATTAACTTGCAGTGTGGCTATAATCTGACATTCAGAATTTAATTTTTGAAAGATTTTTTTATTTTTACTATTTTATTATTATTATTTTGATTTTTCGGGACAGGGTTTCTCTGTATAGCTTTGATGCCTTTCCTGGAACTAGCTTTTGTAGACCAGACTAGCGTCAAACTCACAAAGATCCTCCTGCCTCTGCCTCCTGGGTGCTGGGATTAAAGGCATGCGGCACCACCACCCGGCAAGATTTTCATTCTTAACTACGTGTATAAGCTTGCATGTGTGTGCAAGTGCCTGAATAGGTCAGGCGTCTATGTTTGCACGTGTGCGCAGGTACCTGCAGAGGTCAGGTGTGTGTGTCTGTACGTGTGTGCAGGTGCCTGCACAAGTTAGAAGAGAACATGAGATCACCTGGAGCTGGAGTTACTGGTGATTGTGAGCTGCCCAATGTGGATGCTGGGAACTGATCTCTGGTCTTCTGCAAGTACAGAATGTGTTCTACCGCTGAGCCGTCTATCTTTCTAGCCAGCCCTAGAATTTAATTTTTATATCACACTGTATTTTACTTAAATGTTTATTAAACCCTAGTTTCTAGTCTTTTAACATGAAGACTCCTAGAGAAAACTGAGTGACATATAAAAAAAAATAATTGGAATGGTCTCATGTGCATTTGTTTGTTAATTCTGCCCTGGAAAGCAGTCATCTTAAAGTTGTATCAATGCCTTTTGTTGTATATGGGCTGTGTTTGTAAGTTCTCTCAGCGTGCTATAATGGGTTCAAAATAACTTCACCAGAGCCTTTATGAGGCAGTTATTTGCAAAACAAAAATACCCTGGGATCTCCTCACAGACAGTTTCTCTGAATCCCACCCCCTGCTTTGTGTGGGGAACACAGCGAGGAAATTAGAGTAATTTAAAGTAATTAATAATCTGATTGCATGGTGTGAATGCTTCCCTAATAGGATTGAAAAATGCAGCAAAAGTATGCTTAAAGAAAGGTATAGAGGTGAGACTATATGTATATCAGAGAACATGAGATGCTGGGAACTGATCTCTGGTCTTCTGCAAGTAGAATATATATATTCTTAGAATTAATGATTGACTTGGTAGGGGTGGTTATTTTCTTTCCCCATTTATTTTCTCTCATGCAGCTAGAACAAAATTAGTTTTTTCTTAGTTTTATATCTTGTTCTGTTATTTCTAATTCCAGCAAATCTTAAATCATATTTTGGATGACATTGAGTTTTTTATCACAAAACTCCAAAAAGCAGCTGAAGCTTTTTCTGAGCTTGCTAAAAGGAAGAAAAGCAAAAAAAGTAAAAAGAAAGGACCTGGAGGTGAGTGGGCCTTCTTTACTCTGGGGGTAACAGACCCAGGGGGAAGTGTGGCTTCATTAGTTTAGGGGTATCAGACCAACCGGGGAGTGGGCCTTCCTTACTCTAAAAGTATCAGACACACAGGGGAATGAGTATGTCATCCTCAGTCTTGGGGTACCTGACTGACCCATGGGTAAGTGGGGCTTCCTTACTCTAGGACTATTGACCCTCGAGTAAGCGGGGACCTCCTAAGGCTACCAGACCCATGGGCAGGTAGGGCTTCCTTACTCTAGGGATATTAGACCAGTGTGTGCGCGCCTTCTTTACTCTAGGGCTATCAAACCCACAGATGAGCAGTGTTTCCTCAATCTAAGGCTGTCAGACCCATGGGTGAGCGGGTCTTCCTTACTCTCTGGCTACCACACCTGTGGTGAGCGGGGCTTCCTTACTCTGCGGCTATCAGAACTGCAGGACTGGAGGAGCCTGGGTTCTAGTAAAGAGCTACATTGTCCTGATCTTAGATCAAGGCCCCGAGCTTTGGGCACCACCAGAGGTTCAAGTGGACAGGGAAGAACCCATGCTGGTTTCAAGCTGGCTGCACCTCTCAGTCACAGTGACTCTGAGATCACATGGTAGCCACCCGTCTGTAGAGTCTGCATTCACATGGTAGCTACCCATCTGTAGTTTTCAACAGTCTTTAAGTTGGTTTCTGCTCCAAACACTGTTCCTTTATTTAGAGGTCTTTCATTTTAAACATGGAACTTTTTTCACGTTAAAATTGACTTTTCTCATCAGAGTATTTTAAAATACCCAAGGATTCGAAGCTGTTATCACAAAGCCCCCAACAGTTCATTTATATTCACAACTGCATAGAAGCTGTTGAAGAGCCAGTGTTTGAAATGTCTTAAAAAAACTGGGCCTGGACTCCTAGCACTCAGGAAACTGATGCAGGAGGATTATGCTTAGTTCCAGAACAACCTGGATATAGAGTAAGACCTTGTCTTAAATAATAATAATAATAATACCAAATGAAAACAAACTGGCTTGGAATGTATCAGAGTCTGACTCTAAGGGTAGCGACCTCCTCGGGCAGTGGCACAAATTGGACATGTAAAGAGAGCTGGAGCAGGTCTCGCTTGACCGCTGACTTCAGATCCTTCTGTAGGTAATATCTGTACACTAGGAAGGTGTAGCCTCCAGTGTTGTCCTGGATGTGGGCACGTGGACGTTCCTTTCCACACAGTCTCAAATGAAGGGTGCTGCATGGCACCCCAAACCTCTTCTACTTTCTTCTGCTGTCCCCCAAGACACCCAAGTTCACAACCACAGACTCCACGTCTTCTATCTCTAGCAGATCGCTGCTTTGATTTTCTGCACATGAACTTTCGGACCGCCAGCTCACAAACAATGACGTGGAGACATTATTAATAATGAATACTCGATCTTAGCTTAGTCTTGCTCCTACTAGTCCCTATAACTTAAATTAAGCTATATTTTTAAATCTACATCTGGCACGTGGTGCATTACCTCATCTCTCCGTGCTCCCATCCTGCTTCCTCCCCGTCTGGCTGGCAACTCTGCCTTTTTTCTTCCCAGAGTGCTCTCTGTCCAGCTGTCCCGCCTATACCCCCTGCCTAGCTATAAGCCATTCTGCTTTTTATTATACCAATCACAGCAATACATTTTACACAATGTACAGGGATATTGTGCAACAATTTCCTCTATGTCCATTTTTTTTTATTCTCTTCATTAGCATCCAGTTGAAACTGTCATCCGTTTTGACCCAACTTGAAAGCAGTTTTTAGCCCTCTAGTGTTCTGTCCTGTCAGGAGAATCAGTCTCCGTCGGGGACAGGGTTTTCTGGAGCTAGCCTCAAAGTTGCTGTAAAATTAAGGATGACCTTGAATTCCTGATCCTTCTGGCTCCACTTCTCAAGTAGTAGGGTTATAGATGCGCCACAGCCAATAGGATACCCTTCTTAGAATTCCAGGTTGTAGTGGTCTCTCTTCCGTTCCGAAGCACACGTAGTTCTGTGGACTGTTGATTCAAATGTCACTTCTTACCTGGACATTCAGTCTAAACTGTGTCTGCTTCTCCGCTTTCACGTTTCTCTGAATTCACATCTCTTGTTTTGTATATATGCAATTTCTTTTTTACTCCATGTACTGTTTTAACCCTATCATGTTATTTCCACAGACTACCCTGGAGGGAGGTGGGCAGACCTTTTCACATTCTATTTTAAAAGTTACTGAAAGGGCCCAGCGGTGGTCGTGGCACATGCCTTTAATCCCAGCACTCGGGAGGCAGAGGCAGGCGAATCTCTGTGAGTTTGAGGCCAGCCTGGTCTACAAGAGCTAGTTCCAGGACAGGCTCCAAAGCCACAGAGAAACCCTGTCTTGAAAAAACAAAACAAAAAAAAGTTACTGGAAGGAATTTTCCAGTATTTCTGTTCCCCGTTTCCCAGCCAGTACGGTCCCCTGCCCTCTCACTCGGTCGCTACCCTGTTACTCATCTGATTCATTTCCTCTGCAAGCAGGGCTTGTCTCTTACTCAATTTTATAGGCCTTATAATGGTGACATGAGTTCAAGTCATATTTATGGAATTGAGTCATTGGGAGTGCCTGAGGGTAGAGGAATCCATTCAAACTTAAGCACTTAATTTATTGGAATAAGAGATGTTGTAGAATAAAGGTTCACGTCTGGCACACTCTTCCAGCGATGGATACAAATGTAGATTTTATTTTTTTATTTAATAAACTTTATTGTGAGTCTGTACTCATCTGCCCTCTGCTGTTTTTTTTTTTATTTCCTCAGAGGGTGTTTTAACGCTGAGGGCAAAACCCCCACCTCCTGATGAATTTGTTGACTGTTTCCAGAAGTTTAAACATGGATTCAACCTTCTGGTAGGTGGACTTTATTTATATATATTTAGAAGAAACAAATGGAAAAGATCAAAGACCAGCCAGAATACTCTTGAAAATTAAATGAAGAGACACAGTTGTCCCTGTGGATTGTGGGTGTATGCTTTGATTGCCCTTTAATTATAACACCTGATTGCAAGGCATGCGGGTCGCAGAGGCACGCTGAGCTGAGGAGCGATGCCCGTGCTTAGCTGAGTGTTCCTCTGGTTCTCTCCACGCTGCTGGAGCCCTCTAAGCAGAAGCGTTAGGAAGGGATCCACCCAGGGCGGGGCTGCCTTGGACTTCTGTGTGAGTGTCCATCCTTGGGGTATTGCACTGTGGTAATGCATTTGTTTTCTGACGTCGCAGGCCAAGCTGAAGTCCCATATCCAGAACCCGAGTGCTTCAGATCTGGTTCACTTCCTGTTTACTCCGCTAAATATGGTGAGCATTTATCAATTAAGCAAAGCGACTCTTCCTAGCATGATTTCCAACTGAGGGTCTCAATTACCTCACACGGGTCCTGTTTTTCTTACTGTGTAAACTCTAGACCGCAGAGTTTGAGAATGTAAAAGGACATGTACCTCACTTATGGCTGGGGACGTAGCACACACATGTGGACATAATAATAGCAGTTTATTGCAACTTAGAATTGTTATAAACGCCTTGTTCTCCAGAACACCTGGGAAGATTGGATGGACTCATGCTCAGGAATTCATACATACAAGTACTAGATTTTACAAGGCAAGGGAGAAACATGTATAGTGGCTGTAAGGGCTCATTCTAACCAAGGAATAAATGACGTCAAAGGATTTGTTTTTACATGTGTGTGGTGTGTATGTGTGGGGGTGTGGGTGTTGTGTGGGTGGGTGTTGTGTGTGTGGTGTGTTGTATGTGGTGTGGGGGTGTAGGTGTGTGTGGTATGTGGTGTATGTGTGGTTTGGTATGTGGTGTGGTATGTGTGTGGTTTGGTATGTAGTGGTGTGTGTGTGTGTGTGTGGTGTGTGTGAGATCTGTGTGTGTGGTGTATGTGGTGTCGGTGTCCTAAGAAGAAAGAAGAGGGTGTCAGATCCCCGGAGCTGGAGTTATAAGCAGCTGTGAGCCCCTCACTTAGGTCTCCAGAGGCGCCATACATACCGTTAACTCAGCCACTTCTCCAGCCTGGCTTTTTTTTTCTTTCAGTAGAATGACAAAGCAGCATGAAAGTCGTTCTCAACATGGGATCGCTCTATCATATGTGTGATTTTTTTTCCCCTAAAGAGTAAAGATATAGCCATACAAAATACACACTTCCCCATATTGATTTAGAACATATGAAAATTTGTTTCATTGGATTCTTTAATGTTAATCAAAAACAGAGAAAATTTAGTATTTCTCCTACATCTTATAAAAGATTTTAGAAAAAGAGAAAAACCAAAAAGCAAAGGCATGAAAGTCATACTGCCTTCCCAGGACTGACTAGGAAAGCCCCGAGTCTACTTTTGCATTGCAAGCAGACGAGACTAAGTGACATTGTCAGCATGGGTGTAGGAGTGACTGTTAACAGATGGGGGAAGAGCCAATGGCTGTCGTCCAGACAACCTTAATCTTTGCTGGATGTGTCCATAGATTGTCCTGTATTGAATTTCTGGCAACCTAGTTATTGTTGAATTAATATTATTGAACAACTCTTTAAAAAAATTAGAATGCCTTTAATCCCAGCACTTAGAGAGGCAGAGGCAGGTGGATCTCTGTGAGTTCAAAGCCAACCTAGTCTACTGAGTGAGTTCCAAGACAAGCTCCAAAGCTACGTAGAGAAACCCTGTCTCAAACTGCCCCCCTCCTAAAAATATTAGAACAAGTTGAGTTTGGTTCTGGAAGTTGGCAATTCCAAACTCCAGAGGCATGAAATCAGGAGTTCAAGGGCAGACTAGGCTATACAGTGAGTTGAGAGTCAGCCTTGGCTAAACAGTAAGACCCTACCTCAAAAAGTAAAAGCAACAGAAACAATAAAACAACCAGATCCGACTTATCCAAATGAGAAGAAATCGACACAAGATCACTTAACAAAAATATTTTCTTTAACACCTTTGATGTTGTCTTAGTATCAGCACACGCTTATAAAGCAACTGTGTCGGGACCTTTTATTTTCACAGAGCTGAAATAGGGATCTGATAACCAGCTCGTGATGTCCCCAGCTCACAGTTCACCATTGTGTTTAGCCTGCTTACCTAAAAACATCTACTCATTCTATCTTTGCCTTTCTCCAAAAAGACAACTTATCGATGTTCTCGCCATCACGATCCTGCTGCTCCATGCAGGGCTGTAGACATTTTCCTCGGTCAGGGAGCTGGGGAAGGACATTCATTTAGAGCTTCCTGTAAGTTAGGCAATGTTGAGTTCTGCTTGCAAGTCTCTGCTCTCCACGTTCATCATGCCACACAGACATAGCCATAATGCACGTGTGTGTGCACGTCTGCTGAAGTTCTTGATATGAGGTCATGGCCTGTACCATCAGCTCTTTTTCAATCTCTTTCCTTTCCCCTCTGCCAACCCAGAGAGCGTGGCATTTCTGCTCCTTCACTCCTTTAGTCTCTGCATGCTTTCTGCAAATGCTTAAAGGGTTGGAAGTTTAAAGTCACAGTGCCAGAGTTGGGCGTGGTGATGCCCACGCCTTCAGTCCCAGCACGAGCTGGTGTCGTGATAGTGTGTGTGCCTTCGGTGCCTTCAGTCCCAGCACGAGCTGGCATAACGGTGCCTGTGCTTTCAGGCACAGTTTTTTCAAGGCTGAGGTAGAATAGTGGGTTCCAGGCTACCCAGAGTTCCATGGTAAGGCCTTGTTTTGAAAACCTAAAACAACAAACCAAAAGGAATTGAACCTGCCATGTTGGCTCACACCTGTGTGCCCAGCCCTTGGGAGCCTGAGGCAAGAGGATTGCTGTGAGTGTGAAGACAGTGGGCTAGGTAGAAAGTGTCAGGTCAGTGTGAACTGCAAAGTGAGACCTTGTCTAAGAATCCCAAGACGCAAAACAAAGCAGCAACTGTAGTGCTGGCTAGTCATGGCAGGTTGTGTTCATAGTAGAGTTGGTACAAGGCTTTCACCCATTTTAATGTTTCCACCGATTCCCCCAATGTTGTGTCTGTTGCAATTAAAGTCAGTTACTTGAAGAAGCATAAACTTTGTGTTACAATATACTGTGTCACTACTGTGCACAAATTTACACCAGTGAGTACCAGGGGAGCCCTGTATCACAGTCATGCTGGCATTAAGGCGCCTGAGTTGGATTCTGGAGGACTTGTCTTCAGGGTTACTAGAAAATCCTGTGTTTATAGAGGCACAAAACATCATGGCCTACCCAGAGCCCCTGACCTGAGAAACACTGTCTCAGTCTAGAGCCATTCAAAAGAATTAAAACAAAAAGAAAGAAAGAAAGAAAGAAAGAAAGAAAGAAAGAAAGAAAGAAAGAAAGAAAACAAAAACAAAAAATATTCCTGCAGCACATCGCTGAGAAAGCCAGATTCTAAAAAGTCTCTATCCAGCCTGTCTGCTACAAGATAAGGACTGTCCCTCAGCCAGGACATCACCCTTGGGAGGCAAACGTGGAGCTGTCTTCACACAGACTTGTCATTGTTTTGCTTATCAAAGTGTGCACCTGTTTCCCGCTAACCA
>JABTXL010001457.1:3691592-3707814 GCA_025134845.1 Neodon shergylaensis | reverse complement strand
GTCCTTTTCCATTTTCTTTAGCACCACAGGCACAGCATGAACTACTGAATGGAGGCTTCTTTCTCTCCCTCTCCAGAGTATTCATTCTGGATCCACAGATTTCAGTGTCGACACAACAGATTTGCCCATTGCAGCTGGTATCTTTAAAATAACAGAAAGTTAAGGAAGTGATAGATGGTTAGATCAGCCGATGGGGGCCATCTGCACTGCCACTAGTATTTTGCAGGGAAAGTAATAGATGTATATAGCCATACACAGGTACTGTGAATGTCCTTAAACTACGTTTATATGTTTGCACCCTCATTCTGGATAAGTCAGTTTGAGAAGCTGTTTTCTACTCTCTATCTTTTCATTTTAACTTATAGAAACAGTGCTTAGTTTTGGAGTTGATTTTTGTGCATAAATTTCAGATTATACAAATAATCATTTTTTCTTTTTTTTGCTAAAAAGATTTGTTCTCCATCTAGGTGGTCCAGGCGACAGGCGGTCCTGAACTGGCCAGTACGGTACTCAGCCCACTGTTGACTAAAGATACAGTTGATTTTTTAAACTATACAGTCACAGCAGATGAACGGCAGCTGTGGATGTCACTGGGCGAGACTTGGCTGAAGGTCAGGTAAGCACAGGAAAGCTCCGTGTTCAGGAGCTGTGGTGCCGTGAGCGCTCTCGCTTGCACTAACCAGGAGACATTTGGGTAAGGTTCTGTGTAGAGAACTACCTGCCAAGGGATGGAGAAGTCAATGTCATTGAAAAGCGTGTTGCCAGGCGGTGGTGGCGCATGCCTTTAATCCTAGCACTCAGGAGGCAGAGGCAGGTGGAACCCTGTGAGTTCAAGGCCAGCCTAGTTTCTAAAGCAAAGACCTGGAAAGCCAGGACTGTTAAACAGATAAACCCTATCTTAGAAACACCATACACACACGCACACACACACACACACACACAAAAGAAAAGAAAAGCAAAGCTCGTTGTCAAGTTGGGCCAGAGAGATGGCTCATCAGGTAAAGGAACTTGTTGCCAAGCCTGACACCCTGAGACCCATTCCTGAGACCCATGGGATAGAAGGAAAGAACTGACTCAACATTGTTGTGCTATGACCTCCAGAAGTGTACTATAGCATGTGTGCACCCCCTCCGACATGCACACATACACACATGCATACACACACATACACACACGAGTTGGCTAAATGAATGCAATTTTAAAAATTTTTAAAAATTAAAATAGAGTTGCCATCTGAAGGAAGTATACTGTATGCAGAAGGGGAGGAGTATGGTATAAGCAGACTGGAACCCGTCAGCCTGGTGGAGTGATGGAAAAGGATTGAGGGAAAGGGGCACCAGGAAGAGCTGGCATTTCAAGCCAGCAGCTAACAATCCAACTGGAAATACACACACACACCACACACGTGCACGAGCACACATACACACATCTACAAGCACACAGTGTATGCTCTGTGTTCTCCCATGCGTTTTATAGAAATATGGTTGTTATTTCTGTTTCACAGATGAAGAAATAAGGCCGAGAAAGGTTGACTCATTTCCTTAAAGTCATATAACATCATAAGTGACAAATCTCCAGAGTCAGGCTTCCTAATCCCCTTGCTAATGGGCCTTTCAGTAGGATGTGCAGGGTTTCTCTAACTAGAGAGCGATTGACAGAGAAACACAAAAGGAGACAAGAGGCAGTGAGAGTTCAGAGATGAGGGAGGAGGGACTTGGGGGAGTTGACATTCGTGGAGAAAGGTTGGAAGAGGATTGGTGTAAAAAAAGGAGGCATCCAGAGGTGAGCGGGTTGGTTAGGATGTCTTCTCAGATGTGCTGAGGAGCAGATTCTGAAGACTGTGGAGAATGACCGACCTTGTGAACAAGAATAGGCTTGTCCATGTTCTCCCCCTCTCCTCTCTTTCTTTCTCTATCTTTGAGGCAGATATTTGCTAAGTTGCTGAGTCAGCTGAGTAGGCTAGTTTTGAACTTGTTATCTTCCTACTTCAGCCTCTGAAGGAATAATACACTTCCAGTTGGACTACCAGCCAACTGTTTGCAGAGATCAGTCTGCCAACTGGGGCCACCATGGCCAGGGACAGAGCCCTGGGGAAGTTAATGGTACAGCACTGACTTAGTAATTGGCTCTCTCTGGACTTAGATGTGGGGCAAATTTTAAAATCATCATCACTTGTCAATAGAGAGACTGAGAAGGACAAACTGTTAGCAGAGGCTGACCCATCCCAAGCAGGGCTGGTCATACATCTTCAGCTCCCTGGGAAAGACCTTCGCAAACTTTGTTTGACCACACCGTTTTCTTTTCCTTTGCAGAGCAAGTAACTCAGTGTAGTGGCCACTTAGCAACTAGTCTCTGGAAGTTTGTCCTTGTCCCCCTGGAGGGCTAGTCCAAAAGATGTGGACTAACTCATCACTTTTTTCTTTTATTGAAACACACAAGATAGTCCCGCTTACTTACTGTGTGGGAATATCTGTACTCTGTTTTACCAAACTGAAATTCCTTAAGGTTCTGTGTGCTGCTTTTCATGCTGGAGACAGTATTTGTCTTTATTTGTGTACTTATTTATAATATCCATGCTCCATTAGATCATATTCTATAGTTTACCTGTTATATCTTCATTAAAAGATTAATAGATTTTATTTTTTTTATCCATATGTGAGTAGCTACATGTATGTATATGCACCACATGCATGCCTGGGTCACTCAGACGTCAGAAGAAGGTGTTGGATCCCTTGGAACTGAATTTACATGTGTGTGCTGAGAACTGAGAACTAAGCCCGAGTCTTCTGGGAGAACAGCTAGTGTCCTTAACTGCTAAATCATCTCTCCAGCTCTTATTTTATATCTTATGCTGTGTTAAAGTAACACATGCTAGGTTTCTGCCGGTTGTGATGCTATGACAAGCCTAGACCAAGTCTATTTTTTTCCCCATAAGGCTTATTAAATCTGTCACACCTCATAGAATACAAAAATAGCTTGAGGTCTTCAGTGACTTTGTTTTGAGCCATACCACAAAACCAGAAAAAATAAATAATGATGGTTTAAATAGCAGCATCAAAAGTAGGGATATAATTAGTATTTAACACGAGGAGACAAAGGGGCATTTCAGGTCCTCACTAAGGGTATTAAACACTAAATGAGGATTTAAAAACCCATGAGAAGGGAAAGGATCAAGAAGGCACCAAATAATTTGAATAAGAGGGCTCATTTTATCGTGGTAGACCTGTCACATAAGAACATGTCATCTGTGGAAAGAGCACACTGGAAAAGCAAAGCTGTCGTCTCCGTGGTGGCCTCTTCTGTGATCTGAGGCGGACGGAGCTTGTGCGAGCCGTCTCTCAGCGGCACTAGCTGCTGAGTGGGTGTTGATGCTGACCACAGAGCAGTGGACTGTCCTAATTAAAATGAAGTTGGTGCTTTCAATGTGTAAAGTTGGTCATCTGCTTCCTTTTAGGAAACTTGGCAATTTAAAAAAAAATCATGAACCTTCATAACAGTCTTGGGTTTTTAAAGGTTTCTGTTTTTAAAGATACCCCCACTGTTGTCATGGGAGAACTTAGGGCTGGAGAGCACTTGAGGTTCCGCTGAGTTCCATGCTTTAAATGCTTCCTGCATTTCCGTTCTCATGCACACATGTTAAGAAGCCTACACCCATGCTGAGCATCGGGCTTCAGGGAAAGTTAAGACAAAGTAGAGAAGTGGATCGTACAGCAGAATCAAATCGCTCTTTCATTTGTTTGAACTACCTGCGTAAATGGGTTTCCTTTCCCCTCCTGAGGAATAGAGTTGTTTTTGTGTTTGGCTGTACACGTAGAAAGGAATTATGTTTTGTTTAACATCTAAACTCGATGTCACCCTACAGAGCAGAGTGGCCGAAAGAACAGTTCATCCCGCCCTATGTTCCGAGGTTCCGCAGTGGCTGGGAGCCCCCGATGCTGAACTTCATGGGCGCTCCCACGGAACAAGACATGTACCAACTGGCTGAGTCCGTGGCCAATGCGGCAGAACACCAGCGCAAACAGGACAGCAAGAGAATGTCCGCAGAGGTCAGGATCCATGGCGTGTGATTTCTGTGGGTGGTGGATGGTCCCCGGGAGTCATCACTCACTGGAGGGTGTTCTGGAACCAGTGCCTGAATGTAACCCTCTGCTCTGGCTGCTCTGCATCCTCCCAACTCTTTCTTGTGTTGATGATGGTTGCTAGGGGCTTCTCTTACCGCTCCCCTAGCTGAGTACCTCTGCCACATCTTCCTGGTACGGTTCTGTTAAGGGGTTGGCCCACAAGCACTGTTTATTCTCTCTTTTCCTTTCCCAACCATAGACCCCGCCGCCCCCCCCCCCCCGGCAGTTCCTGAGCCTACATTCTGTTGACTCTATGCAACTCTTTCACAAGTACCATAATTCCACCCTCTCCCTTCCTCCTTTTTTATCTTCCTCTTTTCTTCCTTCTCTTCCTGCCACCCTCCTCTCTAACCCCCCACTGCTCTTCTCTCTACCTCTGTGCCTCTTCCTTTCTCCCTGATACTGTGGCTGCCCTCCAGCTTCCTCTTCCTATTCTAATCTTCCGGAAGTGTGTAGAGGAGCAATGTTTTGTGGACTTTATTCTGCTAACAAATGCCCACGACAGCGTGGCATCTGCAGAAGGCCATAGCATGTATCTTATCTTTCAATTATTGATTAAGCTATAGCATATCCCTGTTAGGGGAGCACGTGAGAGGAATGAAATGAGGCACAGGGTGATGTTCTTGGAGCTTGGCTTTTCTGTGACTTTTCTTCCCTATTAGAAAGGAAAATTGAACAGTTTCTAAAGCTGGACCAAGTAAGTACACATGGGCCGCTCAGAACCCGTGTAACCATGTGGGTAAGGACTAGCGTGAAAAGCAGCAGAGAGTGGCAGCTAGTTGCTCCTGAAATCTGAGTCTTCTTGTAAAATCCCTTTGCTGAGTGGCTTTGTAATTTGGCAAACACACTATGAGGAAAGGCATTAGCAAATCACAGTATCTCTCTGACCACTTTTAGGAAGAAACATTCATTTCAGTTAAATAGCTTAAAATTGTTCCCTTGGGCAAAATTGTTCTTTAGACAGGGATGTTACATAGGAAATTTGTTGCACTCTGTGGGCTGGAGATACGGCTCATGGGGTGCAAGCAGGAGGACCTGTCATCAGCTCCAGTCACCCACCCCCTCGTGTTCAAGTCTAGTGTTGTGTACTTGGAATCCTAGAGATGGGGAGGTAGAGACAAGAAGATTCCTGGGGCTCACTGACTGGCTAGTCTTACCCCGCCAGTGAGCTTCTGGTTCAGGAGGTGACCCTGTCTCAAAAATATAAAGTAGGAGCAATGAAAGATGTCATCAATATCAACCTCATGGTCACATATGTGTGCACACATGACACACACATTCGACACACACAAACACAAATTTTTCTCTACAAGGAAATCTGTTACAATCTGGAATTTTCAAAACTAAAGCTAACATACTTCTGTGATGTCCCCTTTCTGCAAATGGGACTGTTTTCCCTCTGGCCATCTCGAAAGGAAGACTAGACTTCATAGCTGGCCTTTGGTCTAAATGCCTGGTGATTGCGACCGCCTCCTCTGTCTAGTCACTGTCTGAGCAGCATGTGTCCCTCCCTGATAGCTCAGACCTCATGACTGAACCTTTCTTCCACAGGAAATGGTAGTTCATTTGTGTTGCCATAGTCATAGCTGTTTTCAAGTCACAGAAATGTCCACCTTCAAGAAAATATGCCACTTAATCGTGTGCACCTGGAAAAGTTACACCTTTGGAAGTACCTTCACAGTTCCTGTGTTAAAAGAGGAACCGCATGTGTGTTCCAGGCTGTGGTGTATACATCTGTCTACTCTCAACACATAATTTGAAAAGTTATTGCAGATCCTCCCTTGGCATGAGCTGTCATTGTCCTGCTGTAAAATATTTCCCATTTCATGATTTAAGCAGCCATGCAGAGGCTTATGCTGCCTGCTAGGTTGAGATTTTATGGGAAAGGAGCACAGGTGATGGTGACTTAAAGTGCATGAGAAACGTGGTCTGGCTAGGAGAGATTTGCTGATATTTTACTACTACTATAATAAATGCACTTACAGCAAAGATGAGCAGGTCAGGATCAGGTGATTTGGTTTAGAGTTGAAAAAGGCATGGTGGCCCTGAGTGATGAGAGCTGGTGACACTCAGCTTCGCTGCTTCCTCTGAACCCTCAGCCCGGCTGTGTAGATGCCACTCAGTCACCTGGCTCCTGGTCACGTGGCCCCTTCTTGGCTTGCCCAGTCACGTGGCCCCCGCTCTCTTCCTTCCTGGCTTGCTCAGTCACTCTCAGGACCTGTGACTTCTTACTGGCCAGGAATTGTTCTGTCCAAAAGGCAAAGGGTGGGAACGACTCTAGCAATTTCTGGCCCCAGTTGTTCAAGTCTTTGATTTTCTTTTTTTAAATTACCCAATTGAGTTCCATATCTCTGCTAGCTCTTGGGGAAATGGTTAGTGGAGTTGGCTCATCCCGGGTGTTTGGATGGCTGGAAAGTATTTGTGTGTGTTTGTGAGGATTTGCCCTCAGTCTGTATTCTAGGTGGATATGTAATTGTGAGGTTTGACATTCACGCTGGTCCACTGGAGACGTTGCCTGTGGCAAACTTGGCCTTGTTCTTACCAGCCTTTTCATGAGAATTGGCTGCTGTGTCTATCCAGCTTAGATGTTTCCCAAACCTTCCCTTGTTCAGATCATTTGCTCCAGTGAACCCCAAAATAATACAACTCCAGGGAGCTCATCAACTCTCTCCCATACTTCTCTTTACATGTGGAAACCCTGTGAAATCTGGAAGTGACCTAGTGGGTTGTTTTTCTTACAGTCTGAGCATGTGGCCCCCGGGGCTTTAGAGCCACCATGTTCAGAGGTCACAGACATCAACTCTCCCTTGGTAGCACCCAGTGATCTAAACGGTGTTAACCATAGAAAAGAAATGATTACAGAATTATGTGTTCTGGGACTTGACGAACAGGGTCAAAGTTCTGCGTGTATTTATAGTTTACTGTTGTAGTGACTCTGAGAGCAGTATAGCCATTGGTCACAGAATTTTGAAATGGCATTTGGGGGTACTTTTTAAAAAATGGGGAAAAAAGTAGAGTGATGTAATTCTGTTATAATGCAGATGATATTTACTTCGCTAGAGTGTTGACTGTCCATTACACAGGAAACAAAGGTTAAAGGTCATCTCCCAATTTTATTGTTTACAGTGTTAAAGCCTATCTAAGATCAAAATCACCTATTGCTGAAATTCCTCAGGAAAGAACTTTCTGCTTTTCTATGTAATATTTTCAGAACTAAGATGTAACCTGTACACTAATGACAGACATGAACCACCCTTATCATAACCTAATAGCCCAATGAGCAATGCCTTGACATTGGAAATCTGTTGTAGGGTAGGGTTCTGGTTGACTGATGGGAGCTCATGCCAGCGGTGCTTGGTGACACTCCAATGTAATTCTGTCTTCCAGCATTCAAGCATGTCCGACTATTCTCCAGCCGATGGGTATGCGTTCAATAACAGCATGTACAACCGAGGGCCACATCTGGACCAAGGGGAAGCCGCTGGGGCTTTCAAGTCAACTCCCAATCGCCATGGAGATAGGTAACACTCAGAAGATGCCATGTGGGGCTCTGTGGGTCGTCCTGGGTGATGTAGGTTGTGGGAGTGGGGGATGGGAGGTAGAGGGGCAGGCTTTGCTTTGCTGGTTCTCTGATGGTTTTGTTTGTTAATGACTTGGTACGGTCTTCATAGTTCCTTACAAACTGGCTTTGCTGCTCAGGAGAGTGAGGGCCTCTAGTTGGTAACTCTCAGTGCCAATCCCACTGGGTAACTTCTGCTCTCTCAGAAGGTGCTTCTGACCGACCCCTAGAGGAAGGTGAGAGAATTACCTTTAAACCCTGCTGGTTGTTCCCACTTGTCCCTAGCAGGTAGTCCCCAGAGAGCTTTCCCAGGCAGAAGATGTGCTCAGTGGCTGCACAATCATGAAGGCCCAAGTCCAGCTGCCCAGAACTCACAGAAACCGGACTTATTAGTTCCTGTCAGCAAGACCAGAGCACCTTCAGTGAGATAGGAGGTGGAGACAGGAGGATCTCTTGAAGCCAGAGGCAGGCTAGCTTTCTATGCAGCATGGGGCAAAAGACCCTGTCTCAGACAAGGTGGAAGGTGACAGCTGAGCCCCTCACGGTGTCGTGGCCAGCACTCACCCGCACTCACTCCTTTACAATGAGTTTTTCTAAGAGACTCCAGCTCTGCGACCTATAAAAAAAAAATTTCTACCTTTTCTACATCTACCAAAGACTAAAAACAAAATACAAAACCTAAAACTCTCCTGCTGTAGATAAAATATTAGACTCATCAGAATTCAGAATGAAGCAGGTATGGCGGCATATGCCTATAATCCTAGCACTTGGGTTGGCTGAGGTGTGAGGATGGTGAGTTCAAGGCCAGTTTTAGCTATATAGTGTGCTCTGGGCTATCCTGGTTTATGGTGTGAGCCTCTGTTTCTGTCTCATTTCCACTCTATGCCGCCCACGCTCTGTACGTGTGTATGTGTGTGTACATACCATGCATGCATGTGTTTGTGTGTATTTGCACTAGATCTAATTAACTGTTTAAATGGAGGTCATACCTTTCCATTTTTTACTGTTTTCTTGTATTTTTATTTCTTAAAGATTTAATTTAGCCAAACATGGAGAATTGCAAAAATCTAGAAGAAATAAAAGAGCTATGAAGTTCCCTTTTTTATAAACATGTTGTTTTCCAGCAGTTACGGTTGCATAACACTAGCCTAAACCAGAAGAAGAAGAAATTATGAGATGTTGTATCAGGGATGGAGAGGGATTGCACATTCGTTTAATTTGGGGAATGGCCAAGCATCTCTCTCATAAGGAGTTGCTTTTCCAATATATTATTTACCTGTAGCCTCAGAAAGCTGGGGATGTTACTTAGGCTGTTCATTGCTTGCCCAACATGCAACTGGTCCTGGGTTCAACCTCAGCATCACAGGAAACCACGACAGGAGCACATGCTTGTCATTCAAGCACTTAGAGGTGACAACAAGCGGGTCAGAAGTTCAAGGCCACCTCAGCTAGTGACAGGCTAGCCTGGAATGCATGGTACCCTGTCTCAAAAGAAGGTGGGGAAGCTTTGTTAAGGATGACAGAGGGTGAGCCTTGGAAACTGTACAGGTGTTACTCCAAGGGCACCAGTAATATATTAAATTGAGTTCAAAGAAAAGTCAACAATGAATGATGTATTTTGAAAATGCCCACATATGAATATAAGTTTTAATTATTTAGGAAATGATGAGCGAATGGGGAGATGGCTCTTTGGCTAAAGCTCTGGCCCGCAAGTGTGGGAAGGGAGTTTGGATTCTCAGAACCCATACAAAAGCTGGGCAGACACGGAGGCCATTTATACGTCTAGCATCTGGGAGACAGAAACGGAATCCGCAGAGCAGCTAGCCAGCTCCACAAGCCAGACTTGAGGAGCTGTGACTTCAAAGACAGACACCCCCCCCCCCCAGTGTGGAAAGTGGGAAGTGGTAGAGGAGGACTCTGGAATTAATTTGGGGTCTCCATAAACATGAACACACACCTGTACGTAACCTTACCTATACACGTGCTCACTAGGTAAGCACAAATGAGGTGGCCTGAATGATTAAATGGTTGTGTCCAGCATTTCAGTCTCTACCTGCCTGCAAGGTCACTTGAATCTGTAAGGTACAGCATCACCTGTTACCCATGGCTTGGTCCCTGCCATCGACTGTGGTAGTGTGCTTTGGTGTCTTTAAAAGCTTACCTTGTTCTGTGTGATCTTTATAGGCTCTCAGGGGACTATATCTTTGATTTATTCTCTCAACCATATCTTTCCAAACTGACTTAGGAAGTTAAAGTAATGCTGTTACTGTAATGAAATAAAATGTAAATTTAGAAATCTGTAACAGAGAAGAATTTTGTGAACTTTAAGGATTAACATTATGATTGAATTTCAGATTTGCATTTGAGAATGTCCGAGTTTGAGGCTGGTCTGGGATACATGATGAGTACCAGGCCAGCTTTAGCTATGTAGCAAGACCTGATTTCAAAAGCAAAACCAAGACATAACCAACAGAGCAGATGTAGAGGCAGCAGTAATCTCAGGACTTCTCTGTCTAACCAGCCACACCAGCTAACAATAAACCATAGTCTCTCAAAGGCAAAAAAAAGTCAGCTACCACATGGCGTGACGATTCACACAGCGCCTACTGCATTTCTTGCATATAAAAATAATTGCATGTAGTCATAATCACAAAAGCAAATTCAAGACCCCTGTGTGTCTCACATTAGATCAGGACTTTCTGCTGGCGTTTGCAATATTGTCACATTTTCTTTGCAACACAGAAAGTCAGTGATCCCAGGCACTGCTCACCATCCTAGTTTAAAGTGATGGCATCTGTCAGGGGCTGTCTGCAAATTCTTTACCTGTTAGGGGCTGTCTGCAAATTCTTTACCTGGCCCAATGTGACCCCTCTGAGGCTGCTGTCTCCTGGTATGTACTGCCATGGCTGGCTACAGCTTTTTTTTTTTAACATTAATTCAGATAGATGCAGATTCTCAGTTGCAGGAAGTTTTCAAATTTTTCTTAGGATACAGTCCACTCCCTCTTCTCCGTGGTGGTTCTTTTGCAAATAATAGAAGGGATAAATGGGAAGAAAGAGAAAGAACAAAAATTACTATTTTCCTGATTTTTGGGGTTAGTGGATCTCTTTACTCCCCAATTTTCCCATATATATTAGAATATATCTAATCCTTATACTATACTATAATATTATATATTATATGATATATAAGTAGTATATAACATATGTAAATGTATACAGTATTATATATAACAGTATATTATGTATAAGTTATATTTTATAGAGAGAAAACATAAATATATGTTACTTATAAATATGTAAGTTAGTTATAAATATGTAACTTTAAGGATCAGTACATTATAAATATGTAAGTTAATCTTTATAAATATATATGTATATAACATATAAGTGGCAAGAGAATGTATCTAATGTTAATATTAATATATAAGTTAGCTAGCAGTAAAACTATCACAGTAGAAGTAGGGATATACAATCCAAGAATAACAGGCCTTAAAGTAAGATTATTCGTAACATATTAATAACAAGCCAGGTTTCAGTTCATGTAATCTCAGCACTCAGGAGTCTAAAACAAGGGACCCCAATGAGTTCGAGGCCTGTCTGTGCAAAACAATGACTTCTGAACCACCGTGCGCTACAATATGAGACCTTAGCTTAAAAATAAAACAAAAATGTATAATGCAGAATGATTAGTGGCATAATTTCACTTTTTATTTTAATATATTGAAAATGGCTGGTCATTGACACAGCTCAGAAGACTTCCTTTGCCCTGGTTCCCCATCTGAAGGAATGAGCATGGAGAGACAAATGTAGCTCTCTGGTGAAGGGTCGCCCTGTCTCTACACACCTGGACTCCTACACACCTGGACTCGTGGGCCCAGGTGTGGTACAGCATGCCAGCAACCCGCGTGATGACCATCTTTGGCCTGCACCTGTTGGTTTTTCACAGAGGTGTGAGGAAACGTAAAAATGTGATTGGAGGAGGTCGGGAAGAAAATCGTTCAGACTCAGCATTATCATTTTCTTGTTGAAACATAATGCCCGAGATGGAGATAAGAATACTATTTAATGCATGAAGTTTTGTTGTTCATGTAAAAAGGTAATGTTAAGTACGTTATTAAATCTGTTAATGCTGGATTATTGGATGTAATATTTGGTTTTCAAAGAAAATGTGCTTTTAAGAAATTGGGCCCATACTTCAGTTATTATAATATAAAAAGCTTATGGCGATATAAAATTCCGTTTGCTTGAGAAGGTTACTGGCTGTATACTTGAGGGATCCCTTCCCTTGCACTTTTGGCAACTGAGCAAAGGTTTCTTTAAAAACGGTCCCTGGACATAATTTTTAGTGTGTTTAGTTGTTTATGAAATGTTGCTTGAGTGAGTAAGATCAACATTTAACTGAAGTTCTGCTGTGGGCATTGTCTTCAGCCTGCTAATTTCACACGTTCATTCTGTTCCTTTCGCGGTCCATACGCTGACCATCGGCAGTCTTCCGCATGCGAGCTTTCTTCATTCCTTCTGAGATGGGATCTCACATAGTCAGGATGGCCTCAGACTTGATGTGTAGTCCAGGATGACACTGAACTCCTGATCCCCTTGCTTCCGCCTCTCACACGCTGGGATTCTAGGCATAGAACCCCATGCCTGGCGTAACTATGTGTGTGTAACAGACAGCCCCCAGGGGTAGTCTAGATTTGGCACAGTACCAACTAGCCTTGGAATTTTGCATCATTTTCCTTTGACCAATAGTTTGTTCTAAAAAAAAAACCAAACAAACAAACAAAAAAGAAACAAAAAGCCATTTCTTCATGTGTGCATGTCCACCCACCCCTGCATGTGTGCCAGAGGCCAGAAGATATAAGATCCCCTCAAGTTGGAGTTGCAGGTAGTTGTGAGCCCCCAAGATAGGCACGGTGAATGGAACTCAAGCCTCTGCAAGAGCAGTGCCCTCTTTGACATGAACCATCTCTGCAGCTCCAGTTTGTAAGAACTCGACGGTTCATTTCAATTCTCATACTTTGAAAGGGTTGGACTGGCCCTCATGTTTACTTCCGTACTTAGGCTTCAGAAAAACCAGTAGAATTACAGAGTTTTTCCTTTCTTTTTATAGAAATTATGAGTCTGTCAAAACACAAACCAAGAAATACGCCAAATCGAAGTATGAGTTCAGGGCAAGGAACAGCAGTGAGCTCACGGTTCAGAAGGATGAAGTCTTAGAGGTAATTGATTCTCACCCTCTTATTACCCTAAGAAAGTAAATTTTCTGTGTTCTTCTAATATGTCTCTGTACTGAGACCAAGAACTTGTCTCTCTGTGCACAGTTCATCCTGGGCACCTGTATCTCTCTAGAAATATTAGCTACTTAGTTTATCTGATACCATAACAGTGCTGCGCATTCAAGTAAGAGAGACCTAGAGCACTGTGGAAGAAGGAAGTTAGTTTTTTGGCTGGCCTTGTTGCCTTCCCTTTCTTTGGGATTCATTCAGTTTGGAACCAAGACTAGTCATAAATTCAGTGCAGAGGAATCATGACAGTTTGAGCAAAGAAAACATTTCCTCTTTCTCTGAGCATTTTTGCACACAGCATCATCATGCAATTTGTAATCACATTGAGGGTAGTGTTTCTTAGGTTATAGTTTAGATCACATTTCTTAATACATACAAAGCATTTTGTTAAAAATAGTTCTCATATTTTCCCTTTCTGTCCCACAAATGGAAATAATAGAACCCTCCAGAGTGGGCATCTTATTGCCCTTTGAGTACCTCAAATGATGCAGGTACATTTTTAGGACAAAGTATATATTTGGGTTAGATTTGTCATAGTAACTATTTTATGGAAATACCAATAGTTGTAAGTCTTTATGTAATTCCTAAGAATTATAGTCATCCCAGCAATCAGGAGACAGAGACAGATTGATCTCTGTGAGTTCGAGGTCAGCCTGGTCTACAATAGCTAGTTCCAGGACAGGCTCCAAAGCCACACAGAGAAACCCTGTTTGAAAAACAAAAACAAAACAAAAATATTTCAGTCACTCATATGTTCGTTCTCAGTTCATTATCTGAAGTAAAAAGAATTTTCTTGGTTAAAATTGAGAAATAGATTTGAATTTGCCCGTGAGTGGGTTTTCTTACCGAAACTGCTTTTTTCGTCCTTGCATACTGACAGATACTTGATGACAGGAAGCAATGGTGGAAAGTTCGGAATGCCAGTGGAGACTCTGGGTTTGTGCCAAATAACATTCTGGACATCGTGAGACCCCCGGAATCTGGCATGGGGCGTGCCGACCCCCCATATACACATACCATACAGGTAACTTGGGTTCTGGGCAAAAGTTAGTGTTTACAGATTTCCATGAACAGCAATTAAGTGCCTTTTGTATATTAACCACTTTGAGATTGAATTGGTTATATTTCTGAGAGCAACTGAAGAGTCACGTGGGGAGACAATTGAGAATTATGTTTTCTGACTCATTTCCTAAGGAAGCTGATAAATGCCCAGCAATAAGTTACCGCTCCTCTGAATGCTTTTTTATACCTATTTGTAATATCTCTAGGAAACATAATTTTTTCTCTTTGCCCATTGATGTGGCACAAGACCATCTGAAGGGTAAAATTCCGTCTATTACAGCCTTGACCTTCAGGGTCTATTAAATGTCCAGTGTCTGGCAGCCTCCAGTTCACACTCAGCCTGCCTTAGCCCATGCATGGATATGTGTCCTGGTGTCACGGTGTTTCCCTTCCTTTCTCTTAAGGTTAAATGTATCTATGATGTAGGTGAAGTAGGACAGGTTCTTCCCGATGACCACTGAAGACTACCCGAAGCTTGCACACACCCCATTTCAGAGTTTTAGTTGCCTGCCGTTTATCCATTTTGGCAGGTGTATTCCCTTGAGCTGGTGCTCTGGAGTGAGGTCCTAAGAGAGAGTTAGAAAGGACGGCCTGTATCAGTATAACCTCCAAACCCCATGACTTCATTCCCATGCCTTAGGGGAAAAGCCTTATAATTTTCAGTTTTGAGAAAAACACCATTTCTGGCTCCATTTTTAGTATGATTTCGTTAGCATCTCTGGTTCGTGTAGTGGCTTCATGGATGTACTGTGAAGCAGTTCATTGTTGGCCACGTGTAGGTTGGTCAAACGTCCAGGCTTTGAGTGGAGTTCATTATCCTGGCTATCACACTGAGTTCTCTGACCACTTGGAACTCCTTCTGACACTCAGCCTCCAGTAGATCCTTGTCCCTTCGTAGAGAGATTTGGCCTTATCAGAAGCCACGAGCCAAGCAAACACTTGATATAAAGAATTCTTATCCTTCGGTGTAGAGACACATTCCATCCTCCCAGACCTGGGGGGACAGAAGCTGGATCATCAGGACTGTGATGTCATCTTGGGCTAACAGAGTAGGACTCTCTGACTCAAAAAAGAAACAGAAAAAGAAGACAAAACATTGGTGTTTTTCTGTATGTTGTCGCCGTGTAAAGTGATGGTGGTAGAAGTCTGTTTCCTGTGCTCGGTATCTTGTTTTGTTTTTTGTTCTGTTTTTTTTTTTCCCCCTGTGCTGACATGACATATGTCCTTACTTATGTCAATCATTTGTCATTAGCTTTTGATGCCAAAGAAGGAATTTGAATTATTCAAGGTATGGCTTGCTGTGTTTCCCGTGGATTTTTGCAGTGACTTTTCTAACTTCATTTTCCATTCCTCCTCCTTTGCGTAAGCTCCTCCTTTTCTACGTGAGATGTGGTTGTCTATCGGTGATGTCAGGCCTCTCTCCAGAGGATGCGTGCCAGTCCTCTGCTTTCTCTCCTGGGAGGCTTTTGATCTTATTCTTAACAGTGAGGTCATAGATGCTTGAAATGTGTGTCTGAAATACCTGCCCTTCGAGAAGTCAGGATTTTCCAACATTCTAACTACTGATAAGGTGTTTACAAAGGGCTGTCCTTTGACCATACGGACAAACAGACCCAAGAGTTTCTGAGTCTGCATTAAAAAAAATTGCTCAGATTGAATTTTGCTTGTATCCATGATTCCTAGGAACAGATTAAACTAAAAAATAAGGTGACTTAACTGAACTTGCAAATAATGTGTATTCTGAGTATCTGTCCCCACTAGGGACTCCCTGAGAGGAGTCAGACTCCCATTCTTTCCCACCTTTGGGCTTGCCTTTTCCCTCAGCTGTGACTCCTGGCCTGAACTGTGTGTTGACTTTCCCGTTTCAAGCTTGCCTCTGGCTACAAGGAACCCAAATGATTAGTACATTCCACGGGCAAAAACAGTCCTTAGAGAGAACACAACAGCCACCCTCCCTGACTCTGTTCTTTCACAGACCCTTGTCTTACATTTTTGTCAACTTTGGCACAGTGACGAATTTGTTTTTTAAATGTTCACACATACCAGGAGTCTGTGCTGAAACTGTGTAAAAAGAGATTTGTGTCCGCGGCGGAAGGTTGCATGTTTTGGCTGTTCCCACAGGCTCACTGCAGAAATGTGTGTTTAAGAGTGCTTGTGGTGTGTGCTCTCTCTCTCCCTTCTCCCTCCTTTCCC
>JABTXL010001457.1:3670230-3686592 GCA_025134845.1 Neodon shergylaensis | reverse complement strand
GATGGTGTGTGTGTGTGTGAGGGTGTATGTGTACGATGGTGTGTGTGTGTGATGGTGTATGTGTATGATGGTGTGTGTGTGTGACATGGTGTAGGGTGCGAGTGTGTGTGTGTGTGAGGGTGTGTGTGTGATGGTGTATGTTTATGATGGTGTATGTGTGTGACATGGTGTAGGGTGCGAGTGTGTGTGTGTATGTGTGTGAGTGTGTGTGTGTGTGTGTGTTTCAGTGAAGCCACCAGAGAGGGGAGTGAATGCTTTTTGATAAACACAGAAAAGTGGCCTGGCTTTCTGTTAAAATGTAGAACTCACCTGAGCTTTGTGGTCTCTTATCTGGGCCACAGATGGCCCTCAGGTGCTTTCTTTTCATCCAGAATCTACGGCCAGGGAAAGTTTTTCGATATTTTTTTTTACTTGGTTCCCAGGCTAGCACTGGCCATCTCGTGGATAGACTTCTTCCCATGGATCCCTGCTGTGTGAGGAGCAGAAATGACTTCCTCCCCAATCTTATTTCTGACACCACCGCAGCTGGGCTAAAGAATGCTTCTGTATATTGTCAAGTGTTGAGTTTCTATGTTTGTTATTTCTGTAGTTTTTCTTACTCCACCAAGGGGGGAAATAACGACAGCTGTCCAGCCATTCTGAATCTGATGACTCCACCGCCCACTCTTTCTTGGCTATGGTGCTGTCATGTCGAAAGCCCACTCTTAGTGCTGTTTGGTCTTTATTCTGGCCTTGGTTCTGTCACAAGCTGTGTGCCTTTACAGAAAGAATTTTATTTTTCTCAGTCCCCATAGGCTTGGCTGTGAACGAGAAGTCTGGCTATGTATCATCAAATTTTCTTCTCTTCTATGGATCTGTTCAAAGAGCCTGGAACTGAAAGTGGGAATATTCTCTAGAGGTGACTAGTAAACTACCAACAGTAGTATTGATTTTAGCCCGTCTCATCCATGCCTTGTTAAAACTCAGTCCAGATGCTGAAATAACTGCTGGACAGAAAATGGCATCTTGCTAACATCATTCGTGTTCTTCAGCCAGGCCAGCTTCCTTTTAATACATATGCTTACAAGTTGTTCTGAATTATTTATAGAGGCCCATCAGGGGACCATTGGTTAGAGGCAGGGTTCTTTTTTTTTTTTTTTTTTTTTTTTGGTTTTTCGAGATAGGGTTTCTCTGTGGTTTTGGAGCCTATCCTGGAACTAGCTCTTGTAGACCAGGCTGGTCTTGAACTCACAGAGATCCGCCTGCCTCTGCCTCCCAAGTGCTGGGATTAAAGGCGTGCGCCACCACCGCCTGGCTTAGAGGCAGGGTTCTTAAACAAGAATGGCTATTTTGCATACATACACACATGTATATGTACATATACGTGCATACATACATAAACGATGTTAAAAATATACACACAATAAAGTAAAATTATCACAAAAGTAATAGAATGAACATATATTTCACACACCTACCCGTTCCCCCCAACAAGAGCAACCGTAGCCTGCTCAGTTAGCAAACCTGATTTCAATGCCCGGTTATCGAGAATGACCCTCCTACTGTGCATTCGAGTTTCTGCTCACACCACACATCCACTACTTCCTGTCATAGGACCTGCACCCCTCCCCCCATCTTCTGTGCCTACCGCCCCAATCCTGTAATCACAATCTTGCTGTGGTTGTATGTTTGACTCTGAGTGTGTCCTTTATAAGCTGTGAATAACACTCCAATGCTCTGAGTGCTTACCAGGGTGTTCTGTCTCTGAGTGCTGAGCTGGAAGATGGGTAAAGAGGTGTGGGGATTAATTATGTATTTATGAGCTCCTTTGCTGCTGACTTGTGGGTAGGTAATTTTGCTGTCAAAAAACAGTCTGTTCGTGTTTTCTGTTCGTTGGCGTGAATTATAATTGATATTCTTTCAATTCCATCTCCCGTGTTAATTTTCTCATTTAATGTGATTTGCTCCATCCCTAATAGCAATTACTTGGCGAGCTGTCAGAGGTAACTCATCTCCGTTCCCTCCTGGCAATTCTTCTTCCTGTAATTTTTATTTTTTTTGGATTCAGTTTCTAGACTTAACACCCTCCAAATAGTCCAGCTGTGCTGTTTTCATGGCAGAATTTCGGAGAGGCCAAATTTAAAGGGAGGAAAAGTACAACTCAGCGTAGGACAGCGCTTTAAGGACAGTTCTCTGCCAAGGGCTTGGTTGGCTTTTACTTGCATAATCTCCTCTCCGAAGCAGGACGCTGCTGGAATCCAGCATTCACCTCTGATCATTTTAGTGCTCCAGAATTTTCACTCCGTTTTGGTTACTGAAGAAAAGTGACTCACTTTAGCTTAACTGTCAGTAGGAAAGTACATTTCTTATGAGGCAGAGCCACTCTGACTCCCTTCAGAGGAACACACAGGATACTTTGTTTATAGTGGAGCTCGGCAGGCGTTCATTCGTGAGAGAGGGTGGTTGGGACTCAGGAAGTGACGGTGTTACACAGAAGTGGGTCTACACCCGATGATGCAGCTGCCACAAC
Organism: Neodon shergylaensis; assembly: GCA_025134845.1. NCBI lineage: Eukaryota > Metazoa > Chordata > Mammalia > Rodentia > Cricetidae > Neodon > Neodon shergylaensis. Next base: position 3,684,083 of record JABTXL010001457.1, on the reverse strand, counting down.
CTCAGGGGTCTGTGGAGATGCAGGACGTCAGGGGTGGTTCCTGGGAAAGGCCCAGACCAAGGCCTCTTATAGAATCTGAGCCTCGGCCTCCTTGGCGCAGGAAAAAAAAGGTTCCAAATGAGCCATGCCCAAGAAGGTCTTCCATGGCTTGAGGTGTGGGAGTCACTGGGTCTGTGCCTCCAAACAGGAAGAGCCGAGCGCAGGAATATGAAGGAAGAGCAGGCGTGGGCAGTAGATAGAGAGGAGCAGAGCTAATGCAAGGGGCTCAGGACAGAGGAGCCAGGGATCAGCACTGCCTGGGTGACTTTCAGAATGAGTCACAGGGATAGGAGGTCTGTTCCTCTTTCCCCCTTCCTGTCAGAGGTTGAAGGCATGAGGCAGGCAGAAGAGACTAAGTGGAGAGGGAAATATGCAAGTAAACATAACTCTGGCCGAACTCATGAAAAATGTCTTTATATGGCTTTGGACGTTTCCATGGGGGCCCAAGTTTTCGACCTGTTGTTGAGTGAGGTCTGTTGGTACTGTGGCCCTGTGCAGCAGAAGAGGGTGAATGACCTGAGACCCGAACACGTGGAGAGCCCGTTGCTGGGCTTCACTCTGTCACGGTGTTTGGAGCTTCTCAGAGAATGATTTCACAGACAGAAAAACACTAGCTGTTCTTGTTTTTATGGAAGCAGAAAAAAATGAATCATAGTGTGGCACTCGAAGCTTGTAGCTTTTTTTTTTTTGGCATAAGCTTTAAAAACAATCATTTAAATTCTGACATTTTGGAGACATTGACATGATTTCATCTCAAACCTTTAAAGGACAGGCTTGTATATTAAGTGGCTTTGGCGTGTGCTAAGAAGTGCTTTTGGTGATGTTTGCTATGTTTGATTGCTTTAGATATTCTTTGGCCCAAATATAAGAGAAATATCTTGTGGGGTTTATAGTAATACAGCAATGCTTTCTGACATTATTACTGAATATATGAGGAGCATCTCTAGGACGGGGTGCTAGGAAAAGCAAAAATCCATTCCTCTCATGCTAAATTTTGTGGCTTCCCCACCTCCGGCTCTTCCTCCCCTCACTATAGGGCAGCACAGTCTAGCCCTCTTTCAATGTTGCGCCCTTCCGTGCATGGACCCCTCCCATCCTTACTGCTGGCTGGTGTGTGAGCCGCAGCCCTGGAGAAACAGCAGCACAGGCCAAGGACCCCTTCCCATGAAGCTTCCCACGTCTATGACGTCTCTTCCTGGGAAGGCACCCTGGCGGTCAGTGTGTTGTTTTGTGAGTGACGATTTAATTTTAAAATAGTGTGTGGTATGTGTTTCTCTGGTTTCGATCTCTGTGGAAATCTGGGAGGACTTGCTTCAAAATCAAGGTTGTCTTATATTTGGGCCAATTTAGAAGTGAAAAGTAAATACTGTCTTAACGCAAGATCCAGATTTCCAGAAGGTTCGCTCTTGCATGTTATATGGCGAGCTTCAGTGTTAGTTGGAATTGTGCTGGCACAGTATTGAAACTTCACTTCCATCATGGCTTTGCATCTTTGGCTCTGCAAAGATGCGCCTATTGAGACCTCGGAGTCTCTTACCTGAAGTTATCTGTTAGTTAATCATGTTATCTATGTTTAAAGCCTTGGATATTGTGTTGAATAGGAAACACACACAGATACTGTTGTATCATAGCCCTGCTTGTGTAGTTACATCTTCTTTTTAAAATATGAATCCCCATACACACGCCTTTCCCCCTCCCCTCCCCTCCTACTCCATTTCCCCTTCCTCTTTTCTTTTTTTGTGGGCCCAAGGGTGGAGTCAGAGCCTTCTCCATGTAGGGCAAATGCTCTACCATGGATCTTCCCCCAGCCTGAAGGACTGATTGTGCCTTTATCCTTAAAATCATCCACCCTATGTATTCCCATTCAATAAAGGAAATTTCTAATGTGAGTGAATTACCAGTAAGACAATGGTAGGAAGGGCCGTGCAAACGTTACTAACAGCAGCCCGCACGTGCTTATTCCTAAAGCCCAGCTCCTTTAGTCTCAAGTTAACACCTTGCTCCTTTCAAATCTCCTCAGAAACAGCAGAGTTAAAGTCCTTTGACTGTAGCCTACCTTAAAAACCAGGAGTGGGTGATGCTTAATGTTCTTGATTTTCAACTCCATTGAAATGATTATTTGTTTGAATTGTGAAATAGAGTATTTTTAACCTGACCTCGTCTTCTGTAAATTCAAGCCCCAAACTTAATTTTCTTGGACTATATATTTTTATTTTCATTTATTTTTTCTTGTCCTGTATTGTGATATTATTCCCTCCTGGTTTGAGCTTCTCGTGAAACTCACACTCTGGCTTTGAACAAATAGTAAAGTATTTAAGAGATGGTTTTAATAAAGGTGATATCATATTGGATTAAACGTGTGCGTATATATTAGGGAATGGCACAGGTAACTTTACAAATAAATATCCAGTTGTACCCTATCAATTTGTGCCTCATTTTCCAGTCTAAGTTCATACGCGCGCGCACATACACACTCATTCATATATATTCATATATATATTTATTCACACATACATATTTCAAGTTAACTGTTGTCTTTTTGTAGAAACAAAGGATGGAGTATGGTCCAAGATCAGCTGAGGCTCCTTCTGCCCCATCACCCCCTCCAACACCAGCACCCGTTCCAGTCCCCCTTCCTCCCTCTGCACCAGCACCTGTTCCTGTGCCCAAGGTTCCAGCAAACGTCACCCGTCAGAACAGCAGCTCCAGCGAGAGCGGGAGCAGCATCGTGCGAGACAGCCAGCGATACAAACAACTCCCAGTGGACCGTAAGTTTCCCAGGGCCAACCCAGTTCAGTGGGTCTGCTCGTATTAAATGTTGTTAGGGGTAAATAGGTGTCACTTATACTCCATGCATAGTTCCTCCTGACTTCTTAATCTCCGGGTGTCTCTGAGAAACAGGTCATTTTCTCAGCCCTCTAAGGCGTGTGTCTGTACACATCTCCTGTGTCATGGCCATTGAATGTAGACGTGCTCGACCAGACATGTTGGACTGATTCATGAGCGTTACTTCCTACCTGCATATTTCAAGGCTTTAATGACATGCTCTGTATTTTAGCGTGTAGAAAGTGGGGAAACAGAAGCCGCATTTCCTAGGACAAGTGTGAAGATTTGAGATGATACATGCAAAGTATTTAGTGGGGGTGGGGGATGGAGGTGTGTGGGGCTGCTCAGTCTCCCTCTCCCTGAGGAATGTTTTGTTTTCATGGCTGTCACAAGCTACTGACATCTAAGCAGAAGTCGGGGTATTCGCCAATATCCCGCATCGTGCAGGCAATTGGAAATGTCACTGGTGCAGAGCTTGAAAACTGGGATTGATTTTGACCAGTGTAAGCAGTCAGGAAATGTCTGCTACTGTCATTGTCATCTCCTCATCGGTCCCATCTCCCTCTGTCTGCTCCCTAGTGTTTCCCTGAGAACCATCACCAGCTTAGAGCTACGTACAAGGCCACTTGCTCACTGTTCGGTTGTTGCCACATTCCTATAGCCTGAGAGAAACTACGTGACTTTACATGTGTTAGGAGTATGGGTTGGGCCCTGAAAATGTAACATAGAATGGTCCAGAGTCTGACTGTAAGAAGCAGGGCTAAAAATAGACGGTAGAGCGAAAGGCAGAGGGCAGCAGGGTAAGGAGCCAAGAGCACAGGCGGCGGAGCAGGAACAGCCATGTTGAGAGAAGGCCGCTGTGGGAGGGAGATGTGGGAATGATGAAGAAGAGGGTGAGAGAGTGAATGAGGGAGAGTCAGTGAGCGGAGAATGAATGAATGACCTAGCAGAAGTATGAGAGAGAGAGAGAGAGAGAGAGAGAGAGAGAGAGAGAGAGAGAGAGAGCGCTGTGTGGAAGAGCTACTGTGTAGCTGTGGCCATGTGGGGATTTGTAATCGTGTGGAGGCCACGAAGATGAGGCCATCTAGAAAAGAGACACAGAGGAGAAATGGATGCAAAAGAAAGATGTGTGGTCATGTTGTCCCTGAATATTGGAATATGCATCTAAACAGGGAAGAGATGGATATATGTAAGAGAGATTGTCAAGAAAAAGACTAAGTTGAAGTAAAAGCGAGGGTCACCATCAGGAAAGGGTGTGTGTGTGTCCCTTTTTCCTTAGGTTACCCGCAGAAAGCACGTGTGTCTTCATTTCCCCTTAGACAGAAGTCTGGTTCTCGCTGCATTCGTGGATTTCTTTGCACTGGAAGTGCCCCCGCAAGTCGGCTTAGGCACATACATCATCACATTAACATACACACCCACCAGCATCGCCTTCTATTTGCTTCCAACACAGATTTCATGTAACTTGAACTTCATATTTTCACTAATTAAAACAGGGTCTTTTTGAGAATGGTTTCTTTGAGAACTACAGTAAGATAAGCAAAATTAAAGATAACTTCACTTTGTCTATTTTGTTGCTATTGTAGTTACTTTGGAAGCTGAAGGTAATTCTGAGAGTTTTTGCTGTACCTTGTATATTATACATATCTTATCTGCTTCAGGTCTAATTATGTTTATAAAGCATTACAAGTCAATTTGCCTGACAGGAACTCATTACAGAAAACTTGGAAAGTCAAAACCAAGAAGCCATTTCCTGTATCTGAGGCTTGATAGAAAGTGGACATGCTGTGTGGAAAACAGATCGACCATTTTGTCTCATTGCCCCTCCTGAGGGTCTGGACTTTTCTTTCTTTATAAAATTACTTTTCCTATAAAATCAACCTATTTCCATTCCCTTCCATACTATTAATGTTGTCAGAACAGGAATGACCTGCAACTTAGTCTGGCTGCAGAACCGCATCTCTGATATCCATGTACCTGTATCCAGCTATTAATCTCATAGCTGATGTCATAGGCAGAGGCTCCGGTTCAGACTACATTCCTAAATTGTCAGTGCCATTTCCCCCCGAGAGTCATAGCTGCATGCGAAAATAGTGGTGAGATGTAATAACTGCAAGTCTATTATGTGCATGATTTTCTCTCTGAAATATGAGTGATTCAAATCACCTTTTTAGTCATGTTTGACTTCATTAGAATAATACAGAGGGGCCAGCAAAATGATGTAATAGAAAAAGGTGCTTGCCACTAAGCCTGACCTGAGTTTAATCCCTGGGACCTACATGGCAAAAAAGAGAGAACCAACTCCCTTGTGTTGTCCTCTGACCTCCTACCTACCTATGCACACACACACAGACACACACACATGCACATATATGCACATACACATACACACCAATAAATAAATACATGGAAAATATAATAAAACGAAAATAAAAGTTTGAAAAAACAACCAATTCTTTATCAGAAATAGCTGTTTATGAGTGTGAAAAGGTGTTTAACCAATTAAATATGCTACTAAATTTTTCAATATATGTGTGCGCTTTTAGAGGGATGCTTGTTTTTCACAGATACCAGAGAAAGAGTTTTCAGATGGGAAAGTTCTATGAATATATATTTTATTTCCCTGGGGAACATTCCCTCTGAGAAACAACTGTTCTTTTCTCCTTCCCACAAGTTTGCACACATCTCTGTGTGACACATCAGTACCATGATCTCTGACACAGTGGCAGTCTGTTCCAGGCCTGGGGTCAGAGTTCAGAGGCTTCCAGTCCCCTTCTGGAACAACACATGGCCTGGAATGGCTTGTTCTTTGTCCCACTTGAAGAAACGCAAGAACCTAGTGGGAAAGAAGCATAGTTTGCATTCTTTTACATGAGTGTACTCTCCTGATAATTGAGACTCATCATAATCAAATCTGCTTTTCATACGTGAAAAGGTCACAGGGTCTGTAGAATAGAAACACTCCCCCAAATTAGCGCATGGGCTTGTTTCCTTAACATAATTGCTCATGTAAAATCCCTTTTTAAGATATCTCCAGAGTGCGAGAGTATAGTTTGGCATTAAATTAATTTATTTCTTTGTATAAAATGAGTATTTCCCGATAGCATATTTTTGGAGCAGTTTTTTTTCTTTTCTGAACAAAGGCCAGGGCTTTCTCATGGTCATTTAGCAGATGGCATAACTGTGTGCATTTTGAGGTCCATGTTTCTCTCAAGATAAGCTCCTTGCCACGACATTCTTTGTTCCCCAAACTTCTGATAAAAATAAAATGAAAAGGCCAAGGAAGTGGGAACTTATGCAGGTATCATGGCCATAGACAAGGCCGTGATGTCAAATGTCTGCTTTAAATTTCAGCAAAGGCTAGGAGGTACATTTGGGTAGAGCATCTTCTGTGCAATGTGAAGGCCTGAGTTTGAGCTCCAGCACCCACATGCTGGAGCCAGGCGTGATCATAAGCTTCACTCAGGCAGAGACAGGCAGATCCTCAGCTCGCTAGCCACAACGGCAGGTGCCAGGTTCCATGAGACCTTGTCTGAAAATGTAACTTGAGAAGTGAATCGAGAAGACATCTGGCTCTTGCCCTACATAGGAGCATACAGGGTATACAGCACATCCAAGTTCACATGCATCTCACACACATACACACATGCATCATACACATCACATGCACACACATGCATCACGCATCACACACATGTCACACACATTACACAATAGATGCATCACACATGCATCACATGCACATGTATTATACACATGCATTACACACAGGCATCACACATGGGCATCACACATGCATCTCACACACACACTGCAGGGGTGAAGCTACCTTTGCTGCAGTGGAGCATTGTTTAGACGAGCTGCTTGGAGGTGGGTGGAACCAGGCATATTGTAAGCTGTTCAGATTAGTTTGTCAAAGATCCAGAGAGCATCCCCTCTAGCTGCTTTTGAAGGTGCCCACTTGTTAGTTTGCTCTCATTTCTTGCTCAGTCCTTTGACATCTGAGCCCTTTGACTTGAGCTCAATCTTTTGTAATCAGAACTGTCACTGTGGGAAGGGGTGTGATGCTCATCTGCTTTGTTGTTAGGAGAAAGCTTTGAAAGTGGAAACCAAAACCCCGGAGCATTCTAGAAAGAGGTTTCTCTGTAATGCCCCGAGGAAGGCCACATGGACTTGTGGCCTCTTCGGTGGATAAGAAGGTGTAGTGGTATTTCAGTGGAGTGGTATTTTCTTTTTTGCTTTGAGGCAGACTTGTTTCCTGCATGCCAGCATCCTCGGTGATTTAAAACAGCTACAGAAATGCAGGCGCTGTTTTATTTATATACATCGACAGTGTCCTTTCCCTTCTTTCTTCCTGCATTTTTCTTTTGCTCTTTCTTAATTAACTTCTTCTTCCCCTATTTGGGGAAGGGATCCCCTTTCCAAGAGGCTGTGGCAGCCAGTGGCTGATGGGAGACACGAAGTCTTTGTCTTTAGAGCTGTAACCACTGCTGAGTTACCAGTGCTCCAGGGGCTAGCTTCACCTCAAGCCCACGTAAGTGGTCCTAGGTAAACCCAATGGGGCACAAAGCAAACACAAAATAAGAAGGCCTAGAGGCAGAATGACCACAGAAGTGGAGGAGGGTAACGATTAGGAAGGAGAGGGTAGAGGGATGAATATGAGCAGAATACATTGTGTACATAGAAGAAACTGTCAAAGAATAAACTAATTAGAAATGTTTCCCGCATACTCAAGACCCTAGTACAGATTAGACTCCATTAACGCTAATTATTTCACAGTTCACTTTCCAAAGACACCAAACACCTTCTCTGAATGACATGAACAGTTCCCTCAGCTACCAGGTCATTGCCACCTGCCAAGGTAATTAATTAATTGGATTATCATATCAGTTCCGAGTTCTTGAAAACAGTAACAATATACCTAAAAGTGCACACATGTATTTTTTTGATACATAGAGATATAATTTCATTTCCTTGCCATTTTTCTCATAATGCCATGCTCATTCATAAGCACATGGCTAGGAGTGAAGGATAGTGGGAAAGATCGTCAAAGGTGATCTGAGTATAGAACAGACTTCGGCTGAAACTCAGACTGTCTGGTTCTAGCTAATTCCTACCTCTAATTGACAACGTTGCTTAGATCATTTCTCTTTGTTCTCCGTTTTCTGACCTGGTTATGGTGTGATGGCTGTAACATGGTGGTTGTCAGGGTCTCAGAGGAAAGGTCAGAACACGCCCCACCCTGCTGCATTCACATCTGTTGGATCCCTGTTCCATATTGGGTGCAGGAGCATGGGAGGCAGAGCAGGACCATTTTTGTCAGCAGGCTGACATTCCGATGAGAGGGCAGGCAAAGGAATAACTGTCTTGATGGAGACTGATAGAGTGGTCAAGAGTTTGGAGGCAGACATAGTTGTGTGGATTGGAAATGCCCTGGGGAAGAAATCACAATTTAAATTGGACCGAAGAATCTGAAGGAATCAATAAAGGAGCCTCGTGGGTGTGGTGGTGGAGGTGGTGGTGGGGATGGTGGTGATGTTACCAGGCAAAAGAGTCTAGAATGGCTAATATCTTTGGAGACACCAAGGAAACAACACCACTTCAGCTAGGGTAGTGATCTAGAGGGGAGAACGACCTTCTCCTCTGAGAGGCAGAGGTCAGGCAGCACCATGACTAGCAGTGGCTGGGAGCCCTGGAGCTGCAGGCTGTGAATGAACCATTGCAATTGGTCTATTAGCAGAGGGTGAAGAGAGAAGGGTGGTATAGATGATGGGGACAGAGGCTTCAGGATCCAGCTAGACACAAATGACAGAATGAAGTAGGACTTGAGGTACATTTTGAAGTGGGAAACTAATGGGGCTTATTGTAGACCCTGTATAATAGAGGTCAAAGGGAAACACAGGGTGGTTCTGAGACAAAACAGAAAGATGAAATTGCCATTAAAGGGTGAAGAAGTGTAAAAGAAAGAAAGCTAGTAAACTTGAGGAACTTGGAACCTTGAGGAGATGACGAATTTGGGTTTGGACGAGTTACCTTTGATGTACACTGTGGACACGTGAATGTGTGCAGCAAATGAACGTATTTAAAAAAATAGTGATTTCTACTTCTGAATCACTCAGGACTGGGGAACTAATTCTATATTATCAGATTTAACATAATCCAAGATGAGGTACAAGGATGGTTGATGAGGGGGGAGCAGGCCAGGAAGAGGTTCCAGGTCTGGGCTCTGCCATGTTTCTCCAGTGTTCCAACAAGCGAGAAGATTCAGATAGTATGGAGACTGAGAACAAAGGCAGAGACATAGAGGCAACCAGAGAGCAGAGAGATTCCATGGCTTTTGGGAGGAAGCACTTGGGCAGAACCATGTGGCACAGGCATTGTGTGGAAGGAGATGGCAGCTGGGAAGGAACTGGCTCCTGGAGTTCAAGAGCAGTGGGGGGTGAGGGAGGGGGGGAAGCAGTGATCCTTAAAAAGAAGAGGGGAACAGGGTTGAGTGATGCTCATATGTGGCTTGTTCTCATGGATTCCTGATTACAAGGGAGCAGAGAAGTGGGGGAGTGGGGGCAGCTGGGAGGAAAATATGATCCAAAAGAGAGAGACGACTAAACGAGGAATGTCTCTGTGCGGAGGTGAAATGAAGCAGGAAAGAGGGGAATGGATAAGACACAGGATAAGTAGGAGATAAATTACCTCCAAGGGTTAGAATAGGCCTTGACCATGGGGTCTAGTGCACAGGGAGGGGCTGGCCTGAGAAGTGCAGGCTGGGAAGGGGCATAGCTCACCAGTATCATAGGGAGGAAGCCAGAAACTAGGTTGGAGGTCTGCAGAATAAGCCATGGACATTAAATAATTGCCTGAGGAGGGATCATTCTATAGGGTTCAATCTGTTATGGGAGGCTTGCGTGGGCACTGTACGGGATGTGTCTTGGGTTCCAAGTGTCGACCTGGTGCAATATGACAGCAGCCTTCTCCCTTGACCACCACCATCTTTGCCCCCAGAAGGATGTCTAGACAAGTCCCCAGATGAGATCACACTGGTGTAGGGCTGTGTAGAATGATCATCGGGGCCATGGCAGCCTAGCGGGGATACTGATCATTAACCAAACAGGAGGTGTTCAACTGCTGTCCCTCATGTAACTGAGCACGCGCAGGCACAGCCTGTGGAGACTCCTGAGCAAAGAGAAGGTCCAGAGAGTCACTTTAATAATTTATACCGGGTTGAGGTACAGGTGAGGGGGGATGGCAGGAACCCGGAATTGCAAATCCTTTAGGGGTCCGGGGATGATTAGGGATGAGGTCCTAGAGGGGATATCATGGCAGAGATCTTTGAACATGTGTGCCCCCTTCCGGCGTTCAGGAAGAAAGTCTCAGATGGAAGAGGTGCAGGATGAACTCTTCCAGAGGCTCACCATCGGGCGCAGTGCACAGAGGAAGTTCCACGTGCCGCGGCAGAATGTGCCGGTGATCAATATCACTTACGACTCCACCCCGGAGGAAGTCAAGACCTGGCTGCAATCGAAAGGATTCAACCCTGTGTGAGTGTCCCAGGCCTCCTTTGCATCTGGGTCCCTTCCACGCCACCCGACTCTTCAAGTCGTCAAAGCCCAGGTGGCATACTTTTCCCCGTATTCAGGAAATAGCGGCTAACTGTTTAAAAGCAAAGAAGAAGGTAGAACTGGGGAAAGGGACCAGACTAATTCTGGTGCATCTTTAAGCTGAGAGTTCATTTTCTTCACCAGTCTCTTGGGAAGTTGTTACCAGCTGGGCAGACTATAGGCATTTGATTCTTTCTCATCAGTTACACAGGGTAAGGTGATGTTATACAGGACCCTATCACATAGGAAGTGTGACGTAAGACTTCTTGTGTCTCAGGGCTGTCAATGAGAGGTATCTTCACTGCTTTATATATCACTGATCTAAAAGTCTGTAGATGTTCTGTGGATGTTTGGTCCCATGAAATGTTTGAACAGTACATGCCTGAGGGATCCTAATTTAGAAACTTGCTCCTTTGGCATATTTGACAGCAAAGCTCAGTTGTTAGTTACCATGTTACGAGAAAGCGCTCCGTTGCTCTTAGGAACAGGAAAGAGAAGCCTAAGGGAGTCCATGATTTATAAACCCCACTGCATCCTTTTAGATACTTGGTCACCAGTCATTTTATGTGAAAGGAACCTCTGGGTCACAGCCATGAACGTCTCTTGGTATTCCTTGTCTCAGCACTGCAGTGCCTTTAAGGATACGGAACACATGGTGATGGTGTGCCTGTCATCCCAGCACTCGGGAGGTGGGGGTGGAGGACCTGCAGTCAACCTGAGCTACTTGCAGAGTTCTAAACCAGCCTGGGCTACTTGAGGCCCTGCCTCAGAAGTGAAATCAAGTGAACACTCGAGGGAAAAAAAAACAGATAAATGATGGATAGATAGACAGACAGACAGACAGGTGAGCTGGAGAGATGGTTTGGCTGTTAAGGCACACAACGAAAAGCTTGAAGCAGGATGATAGAAGAAGCAGCCGCTTTTCTCTTGCAGGCATTTGCAGCCTTCTGCTAATTTCCTCTCGCTCTGTATTTCAGGACTGTCAATAGCCTCGGGGTGTTGAATGGAGCACAACTCTTCTCCCTCAATAAAGATGAGCTGAGATCCGTCTGCCCTGAAGGTGCCAGAGTCTTTAGCCAAATCACTGTTCAGAAAGCTGCTTTGGAGGTAAGAGCAGTGAACAGAGCTGGTGTTTGTCAGCTTTGGAGAGTGAGAACTGGAGCCAATGTTCGTGTCCATATTGGTCAATTTCTCCTCACTGAAAAGATAAATTAAATTTGTCTCAGTTTTTCCTTCTCTGCTACTAGATACCAAAGTAACTGTTTTCAAAAAAATTATCTTTCAGGCTAACTAGAGATTTATTTCTGAGCACAATGTTCTCATTTTATTGCATGGGCTTCTATAAAAATAATAGAAAGCAAATTCATACATGAATTGAGTAACTGTCTGGGAAGCAAGTACTATTTTTCTTATTTTTATTTACTTCAGAAATGTCAGTACAATGAATAAATAAAACCCTAATTGTGGGGTGCTAGAAAGATGACCCTACTGTTAAGAACATGCCCTGCTTTTATGGAGAGCCTGAGTTCTGTTCTCAGGACCCACAAAAGGTCACACATATCCATCTGTAACACCAGCTTCAGGAAATGGACAAAGGAAAAATAAAAATACGTAAAACCCAAGCTAGGCATAGTGGTGGTGCATCTATAAGCCAGCTCTTGGGAGGTAGAGAAAAAAAAAGCTTAGTTCAAGGCTAGCCTTAGCTGTATAGTGAGTTCAAGGACTGCCAGAGCTCCCAGGATCCTTTCTCCAACAAACCAAAGTTCTGGGTGCATTTCCCAAGCCCAGTTGTCTGTCTACAAAATCATCAGGAATGCTAAGGAAGGATATTAAAAATGGGTAACTGTGGGGTGGGGAGAAAGCTAAGCAGTTAAGAGTGTGCAGTTATGAGGACCAGGGTTCCAATCCCAGCATCCACTTAATCAGGCAAACATCCCACAAATACTTCTGACTCCAGTGCTGAGGAATCTTCCAGCTATTCTGGACCCTGAGTGCTCACAGGCAGACCTGTGTGTGAACACTCCACGTGCAAATATAATACACACACACGCACACACGCACATAAATAAAATGAATCCAAGGAAAGGAAAGTATACAGCTGCAGGAAGTGTCAGTCAAAGCTGTCTGCATAGCAGCTGAGGAGGGAATGGACGTCTATTTAGCAGGAGGTATTCAAGCTGGCCTCTTCAAAGGTGGCTCTGTAAGAGTTAATAGTTTTGTGAAAATTATAGTTGGCCTCAAATAAAAGGATATAGGATTCAACATGAAACTGATAGCTAATTATCCCTAGCAGGTATATTATGTAAATTGAACAGTTAGTTTCGTATGTATAAATGTGACCATTCCCCATCAAGCGAAATTCCACTTTGCTGAGAATTCTCTTCTACAACATTGATCTGGAAGGTTTTATATTTGAGTTTAATGATTGCTTTTCATATGTAGAGTATGAATAAGAATTATGTGTTCCCTAAAGCTGTTTTCTTACCATTATACTTTTCAATCTTGTTAAAAATGTATATTGCTTCTCGGGATTACATTAGAAAATTCTGTATCCTTAATGTTTCCGGATCCCTTCCTTCCGGGACATCCTGTTACTATGTTTGCCTTCCCAGCCTACTTCCTGCTGCTGATTCTTCTGGGATTTGACTGAGGCATAACTGATACAGTTTCCAAGAGCTTCTTGGCCACTTTCCCTCCTCATCACTTTCTTGGATCCAGTTCTTCACATAATTTCTCACCACACCACACCCCCACTTGTTACCAGAGCTTTCAGTCATCAGAGAAAATAAGGACAAGGTCCCCAGGGATTGTAGGGAGACCTTGGAAGGGAGAAAAGCTGGCACAATCAGAGGGGCAGTTTTCGGAAGAGAAATGATGTGTTCTAAAAACACCCTTTAAAATCTCTCAGTGGAAATGAGTGCCTTGCTTGACTGACCTTCTTTGGAAGGTGTGAGAAGATGGTTCATTTGATAATGTGATTGTTGTAATCATGAAGACCCTAGCTCAGCTCTCGAGTGCCCAGGTGAAAGGCTGTCTAAGCATGGGGGAAGCACAGACAGGAGGATTCCTGGGACTGGACTGGCCAACAGACCAGTGAGCTGTAGTTGGAGCCCACTCATTCGTTCCCGGCTGCCCAGACCAGAAATAATTACATAGAAACTGTATTAATTAAATTACTGCTTGGCCAATAGCTTTGGCGCCTTTTTAGCTAGCTCTTCTATCTTAAATTAACCCATTTTTATTATTTTGTATTTTACCATGAGGCTCATGGTTTACCGATGCTGGTACATGGGTGTCTTTTTCCTCCAGCAGATACATGGCTCCTTGGCTCTGCCTTCTCTCCTCCTCTATCTGCTTGGAATTCCTGCCTTACTCAGTTCTGCCCTGCTGTAA
>JABTXL010001457.1:3658323-3670220 GCA_025134845.1 Neodon shergylaensis | reverse complement strand
CCACCACACACACCAGTAGCTATGATTTGATGGGTATAGCCACCACACATGCCAGTAACTATGTTGTCGGCCCCGTGTTTATTTTTCAGGACAGTAACGGAAGCTCTGAGTTACAAGAAATCATGAGGAGACGTCAGGAGAAGATCAGCGCTGCTGCCAGCGACTCAGGAGTAGAGTCGTTTGATGAAGGAAGCAGTCACTGATTGGTTGGTCGCCATTACCCTTGGCTTTGTTGAACACGCTTTGTTTTAAGAAGCCTTGAAGGGAATGTCGAATCGCTTGGCGTGGTCTATGTAAATTATCGCCATAGAAGGAAACAGTGTGTATTGAGTAAGCAGAGGACTTGCTGCTTCTTGGCCCATTGTTTTGATTAAAAACTGAGATGTGGGCAGGTGAGGTTGGTTGTTCAGCAAGCAAGTAAAAGTACTTGCTGCCAAGCCCAATGACCTGAGTTCAAGTCCCTGGACCTGCGTGGTAGAAGGAGAGAGCTAGCTTTTCCAAGTTGTCCTCTCACCGCCATACAGAAATAACAAGTGTCATTAAAACAATTTTAAAGATAATTTAAACTAAAAAGAAAAGGATGAGACTGTTTTGACCTTGGGAAGCACTTTTTTTCCATTTTCCTAAGGTACACTTCCCTTTGCTCCATTAATTCTCCCACCCTCATCTGGTGATCTATGTTGGGTTATTTTGACAATGGAAAATTTACTCACTGCAGCAAGAAAAAGATATGGCCATTGATGACTAAGTCTACCCACTCAGTTCTCTGTGACTGGGGTGCCTGTCATCCAGGGAGGAGGCTCAGCGAGACTACCCTCTGCCCACTTTAGGTCTCTCCTCTGACATACCTAATTACAGCGTATTTAGGTGTATTTAAAGTTCTTAATGCCAACTGTTTAAAAATAGCACATTTGAATGAACTGTACAATATAGCCAGACCTTGAACGTGCAGATAGGAGACTATAGTACGTTCTCAAAACACTTTGTTCCTCGAAGCTCTGTCAGTTGCAAAATCTTGCATAGATTATGCTTTGATTTAGTTTAAATTCTGCTTATTATGTATACTGTGTAATTAAATATGAGAAAGCACAAGTGGGAAGAAGTCACATATTCACAATCACTCAGAGTAGCCCACGCTGCTGTTTATTACAGTATTTTGCTTAATGAAAGCCTCAGTTATAAATATTGATATAAGTAGTAAAAGGATATGGGGCCATTTTATGTGTTTTATCTGTGTAACAAGGGACACTTAATTTACATGTACCTTAACCCCATGAAAGAATCTAGATAGAGAGAAGAAAAATATCTAACCTTCAACAAATGTTATTTTTGGAAACACAATTTTTGTCATTAAATGTAATATTATTTCACATTTATAAAAAAGATGTTATGTAAGAATGTTGTATATTTTAACATAAATCCATTTAGAGAGATTATCTAGATTCATTAATTTTTCATAGTGCCTTTTTCACTTGAGTCGGCTGGAAAGAGTCTGCAATAAACAGTATTTGCTGTATATTAATAAATAGCTTCTATCTCATCCACACGAAAATGTTTGCTTTGTACACTGGGCACTTGGGTTAACAGAACGAGAGAAGATGTCCCTTACACAGAAAGAAGGCCTCAGTGTGTGTCTGTAGAGCATGACCTAGGATGCTGTCCCATGCTCCCCTGGTTTCATCATCCACGCTCTCTATCCTTGAGCCACAGTTACTACCAAGGATGAAAACTCATACACTCTGTATTTGTTTTTTATCACTGCTCCAAGCAAATGTGTATCTGGAAATCTGCAGTGACAGCGAGCAGCTTCCTAGGGGCCAAGTTTGCAAAGATGATGAAGGAATAGCAGCCTTCACCACCCATCTGTCTCCCCATCATCCCGAGCAGTTGTGAGGCAACAAAGGAGAATCCAGTTAGATCTCTTACATTCCGTAAACCCTGCCTTTGTTGAAAAAAAAATTCTGTAGAGCGAAATCAAAATACTTAGATAAACCTGGTTGGGAAGTAACAGGTCCAACATAGAATTGCTGTGACTCATATCTGTATACCTAAAGAATCTGGGATGTTCTGTGGAAGCTTTGCCCCAGCGCCTGGCATCTATAGGACCCAGCCATGACAAGCTCAATAGAGGATAAAGTTTCGGTAGTTCACCCTAAGGCAATACATGGTTCCAAGAAAGACCACAAACTGAGGCCATCCAGGCACCACCCAGGAACAGACTACCCAAAGGAAATTCCTAATGTTCCAACCATTATAGATAGGTTCACCTGCCAGCACACCAATCACTTTTTACCAGAACACCCCTAGACAAATGTCAGCCAATCAGGGGTCCTGAACCTTAGAAATCCCTCAGCCCAACCTCTGCTATTATAAAAACCCTACCCTCAATGGAGTGACATTACATTGGACACTCAAATGTTGTAGGAAGGTTGCTTGTTTGTCCCAGCCACCCAGAACCAAAATAATCACATAGAAACTATATTATTTAAATTAAATTAAACTATATTATTTAAATCACTACTTGGCCCATTAGCTCTAGTTTTTTATTGACTAACTCTTACATCTTAATTTAACTCATTTCTATTAATCTGTGTATCTCCATGTGGCTGTGGCTTACAGGCTGAAGTTCCATCTGGCTCTGTTGGGACTACATGGCTTCTCTCTGATTCTGCCTCCTTCCTCCCAGTATTCCATTTAGTTTTCGCCACCTATCTCTGTTTTCCTATAGCTCTGCTATAGGCCCAAAGCAGTTCCTTTATTATCCAATGGTATTCATAACATAAAGAGGGAAATCCCACATCACCTTTCCTTTTCTGTTTAAATAAAAAGGAAGGTTTTAACTTTAACATAGTAAAATTACATATAACAAAACAGGTATCAAATAAGAACTACAGGTACAATATTTATGTCTACTTTATCTTTTATTATCACTGAAGAAAACTATAAATTCTTCAACTCCATCAAAGACTCCAAAAGAATATAATATTACCTAAATAAACAATAAGTTCATTGTAAACAACTGCCAAAACTCTAGAATTGACAGGAACATCTCACTACCTGGACAGTCACCCAAAGTTCTTCTGTACTGTTAGGGCACCCATATTCAGCCTACTGGCCCATAGTATCCAGCAGACTTTTCTATGAAGCAGGAAGTTTCAAAGACAGTTCAGCCTATATTGGCAGTTGGTTATTCACTTTCTTCTGTGTCCTGCAGAATGTTTTGCAGACTCTTTTATGAAGCAGGAACCCTGAAGGATGGTCTCACCTTTAGGCAAGTTCAGCAGTCATTTCTCTGTGGATCCTGCGTGTCCAGTTCATCAAGCAGTCCAGGCAAGAGCAGTTTCCTGCCCAAGTGGCTAACAAACTCCATAAGGAACCTCTTCAATGCCCATCTTCCTCTTCAAGTAACTGGTGCTGTCAGAAGCAGACGTGTCTCATTATCATGAAAAGTCTTAAGTTATTAAAACGTTTTAAATGCCATATTCTGTTAGTCTTTGAAAGGTTTGAAGAATGCCTATCCATCTGAAATACATCTCTGTACATCTAGAAAGTCTAACTAACATGACTACAAGCTTGACTATTATAGATGACTCTCTGTTAACTTATATTTCTTAATAATACATCACATTTTTAAATGAGCTCCACAAAAACAATACCTTAATCAAGAGCAGAAGTATACATATAACAGAATTTACTTTAAATTTGTATCAGTAGACCAAGATTCATACCAATGCAAAGTATTCATCTCTGTATCACACAAAGAGTCTGAGTTATAACTTGAATATGAATAAGTGCTCTTTGCTTTTACATACAGGACTCAGTCTCCTAGTTGGTTTGTGGGGGACTCCGTGATTGGGGCATAACAGCATCCGAACAGCATCCATATACTCAAAGAGTCTGGGATGTTCTAGTGGAAGCTCCCCCGCCCCTGTTCCTGGAATCCATATACCCAAGGAGTCTGGGATGTTCTGGTGGAAGCTTCATCCCAGTCCCTGGAATCTATATACCCAAAGAGTCTGGGATGTTCAGGTGGAAACTTCATCCCAAGCCCCGCCCTCCCTCTCCAAACCCTGCTGCATCTCAGAAAGCCCACCAAATGATGAACCCTCTCCCAGAGATGCTCAAGACTATTCCCACAGGGTATTTATACTGCCCCCAGAAAACAAACGTGGTTTTGAAGTCTTCCTCCCCCATTTCCTCTCGGGGGAGATTGGAAAATCATCCAGAAGCATTGTATTCATTAAACCTGGGCTTTTTAAAATTTGATTTTAGTTGGTCTTATTTGGATTGCTATGTCAGCAGAGAGGCTTATCAGGGTGCAGAAATTTCTCAGAAAGTATTGCCCCCAATGAAATCACCTGCAAATGATGGCTCCACTGGCATATTTTATTGAATACTTGAAAAGCAGACAGAAATTCTAAAACTCTTCAAAATCCTGAAGAGTGAAACATTGCTTAGTTCATTCTATGAGACCTCCATTTTCCTCACACCAGAGCCAGACAGAGAACCCACAGGCAAAAAGTCAATGTCCCTTATGAATGAGGTTGTAAAACTGTTTGTTAAGATTTTACTTATGAATATGTGTCCCCTTGTATTTTCGTTTTGAGACAAATTCTCAGCCAAGCTCCCCAGGCCAGCCATGAACTCCCTATGTTGTTCAGATAGACCATGACCTAGCCTCTAGCCTCATCCTCCTAGTTAGTTGTCCTACCAGGCCAGGCTCAGATAACTTTTCCATAATGTAAGGCAAGCAATCCATATTCAGATCATCAGCTGTGCTCACTATAGGTGATGCCTAGAGAAGGGTAATGTTCTACAGACCCCAGACTCAGTTATAGTATGTGTCCCCTTTCCCCACCATTCTTTTCTGTAGAGGGAAGTTTCTGTCCTTCCCAGCCCTGCAGTTGTTCAGTCCCAGAGAATTACACAGAGGCTTATAGTAATTACAAACTGTTTGGCCTATTAGCTCAGGCTTATTATTAACCAGCTTTTACAACTTAAATTAACCCATAATTCTTGTCTATGTTTAGCCACGTGGCCTGGTACCTTTTCTCAGTAAAGCAAACTCATCTTGCTTCCTCTGCATCTGGCTTGCAACGGTGCCTCTGTCTTTCATCTTCCCAGAATTCTCCTAGTCTGTTCGCCCTTCCTTCCTGACCACTGGCCAATTAGTGTTTTTTTAAACCAATACAAGTGACAAATCTTTACAGTGTACAAGAGCATTATCCCACAGCATTTCCCCCTTTTTTCAAAACAAGGCCCTGAATCTAATCTCCTTTGCTTAGCTTTTATTCCTGACCGTTATCTATAACAATTTGCAAACAACATGCTAATCAAAAACAAATATCCATAATTCATTTTTGGGAATGTGAGCATAGTTTTCTAGGACATTTCCTGCTGATTAGGGGTGCTGGTAATCTTATGGGGACTCAAAGAAAATTTAGGATTAAGGTCAATTCCTGACTAGAGTATTTTGTGAGACTGGATCACCTTAGCCAGTAGCCTTGAAGATGTTCTGGATGCGGAACTCAGAGGAAACTACAACAGAAGTGTTCTAAAACGTTGGATCATCTGGGTCATTGGTTTCCACTGGAGATTTTTCAGGGGTCTTCCATGACCAAACCTTATTTTCCTTAGCCCAGAATGAATCCACAGCCTCTCATTTCTGGTGGAAACAAAAGCAAAACTTCTTCAAAGTAACATCTTTTGACTTAAAATTTAAAGTCCAGCCGGGCGGTGGTGGCACACGCCTTTAATCCCAGCATTCGAGAGGCAGAGGCAGGCAGATCTCTGTGAGTTCGAGGCCAGCCTGGTCTACAAGAGCTAGTTCCAGGACAGGAACCAAAAGCTACGGAGAAACCCTGTCTCGAAAAATCAAAAAAAAAAAATTTAAAGTCCAGGAATTTTCAAATTATATAGGTTGGATTAATCCAGCAGCATTTATAAACAAATGTCTTTTAGCAGCTGTTGCTCCTTTCTCAGCAAACAATTTAAAGACAACACAATAATATACAGTATTCAGAATTTCTGTATATTTTTCATCTTTGTGTGGCTTTTTTAAAAAAAAAAACTCTGTCTGTTTTTATCTTTTTAATTTTAGATTCTTTGAGACAGGGTTTCTCTGTGTATCTTTGACTATCCTTGAACTCACTCAGTAGACCAGATTGGCCTCGAACTCACAGAAATCTGCCTGCTTCTGCCTCCCAAGTACTGAGATCGAAGGTGTGTGCCACCACACCCAACTACTCTCTTTCTTTTTTTAAAAGGACTTTATACTTTTTCTTTTCTCTCCCAAGCCTATGTATATTTTTAAACACACTCTAAACAATTTACAGGTTTTTTTTCTGAATCTGTTTTTACTGTATATATCTATCTTTTTCTGAGCACATGAATCTTTAATCTGCTAAACAATATGGCTATGGATATAACTGTGGCTTTGGCAGCTGGCTCCATGCCTATTTCTTAGCTTTTTGAGTTTAGATTCATTGTGGAGGTCCTGGTGGGAATCACATTTATTACTACAACTCTGTGGGCCATGCTACCACCAAGAAGCATGATGCCAGCTTCTCACAACACCATTTAAGTGTTTGGTGGTAGGCCTCTTAAAAAAGCTGCAAGGTTTTTGTTGTTAATGCCGAGTCAGGAAGCCTCTCTTAAAGGAGCCAGATCTCTTCTCACTGCCAGCAAACAGAGCCTACCAGAGAAAAGATGGTTACCAAGAAGCTTTGCTTGATTCTGTTTTTGTCTGTCTAGAATTCTTTTTTAAAAACTTTCTCAGGCTTTATGTGGAAATTATTGCCAAACATTTGGGCACCATTTGTAGATGGAAGTTTCTGTCCTGTCTGGTCCTGCAGCTGTTTAGTCCCAAAGAAACACACAGACTTACATTAATTATAAACTGTTTGGCCCATTAGCTCAGGCTTATTAGTAACTAGCTCATGCAACTTAAATTAACCCATAATTCTTGACTATGTTTAGCCACATGGCTTGGTACCTTTTCTTAGTAAGGTATTCTCATTCTGCTTCCTCTATATCTGTTTGGCAACTGCATCTCTGCCTTTCCTCTTCCCAGAATTCTCTTATTCTGGTCACTCTGCCTATATTTCCTGCCTGGCTACTGACCAATCAGCCTTTTATTTAAGCAATATGAGTAACAAATCTTTACAGTGTCCAAGAGCATTATCCCACAACACTTTTCCCTTTATCTTGATTCCCATACCCTTTTCTTTGCTTTCAGAGTCTATTTGCACAGTACTGCCTCCTGGGAATTGAGAGCAGGAGATATGCCAGAGCTCAAGGCTCTGTGTCATGGAATGTTTTCATTAAGGAGTAGGGCATGCTTAGCCAGAGGAAGAACAACTTCTCATACAAAAATGTTGAGATTTATTTCAGCACATTTGTGAATGATTTGAAAAATGAAGAAGCCAGTAAAATTTGGATAAAGCAAATAATTTCCAAGAACTATACAAATAGTGAATTACTAAGAATTACACTTTGCCTAATTGGAAGATGGTCTAACCACCAGTTGCCCTGAGATAATTTGTGCCTTGAGCCTGGACTTCTGGATGTACTGCCATGCCTTAGAAGTCTAATATGCTACCTGTCCAATGGGCAAAAGTCGGCGACTTGTACTGGGACTCTCTAAGAGCCAAGGTGCTTTCCAAGGAGACTGTGGTATCAGGCCTTTAGACTGCAGCTGGGAGAAGATGAACCAGTGAGCCAGGTCTTCCACCAGGCCCAGAGACCCCAGCTCTAGGCTGATGTCAGGGTTCCTCCTTGCTTCCTATGTAGTTCTAGATGCTAGGACCAGTTGTGCCGCTTTCTGAGTGACTGAGTAGCAAAGTTCAGGAACAATATTTCCCTGATACTTGGCTGTATACTAGACTCCAGTTACCCTGGTATCTGTTATTACCATATCAACAATGAGCTAGAAAGTCTGAAATCAATACAACAAAAACCCCAAAATAAACTCTGTGTGTGAGTGTCCTTGCCATTCTGTCTGTTTCTCTCTGTGTGTCTCTCTGTCTCTCCCTCTATATATATACACACATACACATAGACACACACAGAGACAAACATACACACACAAAGTGAAAATGTCCAGGTTGTTCTGTTTCTCAGTTTCATTGTTTCCTGCTCTGATCTGGTATAGTAAACTAAATCTGCCTGTCCTGCCATCTATTCTTATCAATCAGGGCATGAACTGTATCCATGTTTTCTGATATTTTAATACATATTTCCACTTTATAAATGAGCAAATTGAAATTCCAGTAAGCTAAATAGCTTATTTAAAATAAAGTCCCCCAGAAAGAAGAACAGCTTAATTTGAACTTAAGCTATTGGATACCTGTTTAACATGCAGACCTTTTGTCTGGAGTCAGACCAATGTATAAAATGTCCTCTTAGGAAAGAATCTTGCTATGTAGCCCTGGGACTCACATTGCCCTGACTGAGCTTGAACTCATGGTAATCCTCCTGCCTCAGCCTCTCAAGTGCTGGAACTGGAAGCGTGCACCACCACACTAGCTGAAAATGTACTACTGAATGGAGTTCTGTGGGGAAACTCATGTCTCTTTTGGAAGCCTTGTTTGAAAAACTGTGGTTACTTTGTTTCTCTCCTCATAAGGCCCTTACAACTGAATGTTCAAATAGAGATCGTGTTCATTGTTTGGTGGAATATCAGCTACTTTTTAAAATCAATGATATAACAATATTGATGTAACCAAATAACCTAACAAAAGCAACTTGTATTGGTTTGAATGAGAATGTCAGCCATAGACTCATACATCTGAACACTAGTTCCCCAGAGGGTGGCACATTTGGGGATGTTATGGGGAGGTTTGGCCTTGCTAGAGGAAGTGTGTCACTGGCGGCTGGGCTTTGGGGGTTCATGCCTCATTCCATTTCTTCCCTACCCATCCTCCTATCCTTTCATCCACCCTCCCTTTCCCTTCTTCTCTGTGCATTTGTTTAGTGTATGCGGTTGAAGATATGATCCTTCAGGGCTTCCTGCTCCCGTCACCTGCTTGCTGCCTTGCCTCCTCTGCCATTATGGACCTCCCAAAGTAAACTAATTCTCCTTTAGTTGCTTTGGTCATGGTGTATTATCAAAGCAACAGAAAAGTAATTAATATATAACTTAAGGACAGGGGTGTGTTCTGACTCTCAGTTTGAAGGGATACAGTCTTTCGTGGTGAGGAAGGCATGGCTGCAGGAGCCTCAGGCAGCTGATACATTGTCCCCAAGTGAGAAAACAGTTGGAGAGTTGTTCAGCTCATCCTCTTCCCCCCTTTTTTGTTTTTCCTTTTATTCACTCCCGGATTCTGGCCCATGAGACAACACCACCGACATTCATAGTGGCTCTTCTTACTACGAACACCCTCTAAAACACATCTAGAGGCCTTAAATGTGTGTCTCCTAGATGATTTTAAGCCTGACAGTTGACAGTGACAATTAATGATCACGTTAGGCAATAGTGAGGCCATGAAACCCAGTTCTGAGTCTTAGCCATCCTTTCCCATCTTCAGGGATTATCAGCCGGTTGGAAACCCTGATTTTGTTTAGAGAGAAGAATTATCTTTCGTGCTTGATCCACACTCCTTTATTAAAGTATGCACGACGTAACATGCCAGTAATCAGGACCGACATGAGCTGATTTGCTCAGTCTTTCCCGCAACGGGACAGACAAGCATTTGCTGTGATAGACGCTGTGAGGCTGTTTATCCTGTAAACGCAATGTGAGGGTCCTACCCAGCTCCTAGGAGGCAGGCAGCTGGCGGAAGGATGGATTAAACTTGCATGAGGGGGGTGAGCAGAGCTATTCGACCTCAGGCTCAAGCAAGGCTGCGGCTGTTTCCTGGCTCATAAAACTCAGCCGGTGTAAAGTGAGAAGTCGAGGCTCATTAATAACCCAGTACCCTGTAGTCAATACACGAGAGGGGAGTCGACACCAGGAAAACAGTGCGCGGATGTTTATTGCCTCATCTCCAGAACCAGTTTGGACAACTCATTAATCTCGCGACCGTAAAAAATATAAAATAAAATAAAGCATGGCGGAATGACTGTTGTTGTTTTATGCTTGGGTGGTGGAACGGTGGGATTTATGGAACACAAACGGAGACAGCTCCTTTTTCCAATTGCCCGCTTGCTTCCGACTTCTTGCAGCCTGTGTTCAACGGACTTTCCCATACACATAGGCGGCATGGTACAGACAGGACCTTTGCCTCGTGGAGTTGCCTACACCAAGTCCAGCAGGGTTTAGCAGGGAGAGGGGAGGTTGTTACCGCCTGGGAAACAGACCCAATAAATGGGTATGCTTGCAGTAGATTTGCCTGTGAGGATCTGAATAAGGCAGGCAATCTGTGGGACACTTTCACCCAGTAGATGTCAGGGCAGAAGAAGCAAGACAGCTTCATGGTCTACGTGTACTGAGGGATAGCATCGGATTCTTAGTTCTGCACTCTCTACAATCAATTTCATGTTTTACTGCAGTTCCTGAAAGGAGATATGTGTGTGTGTGTGTGTGTGTGTGTGTGTGTGTGTGTGTGTGTGTGTAAGCGCACGCGCACGTGGGCTTAGAGAATGCAGGTGACTTCTGTGACTTCCAAAGGGCCCTGTGACTCCACAGACTGAGCTTCTCAGTTTCCCAGTTCTGCACCCCCAAACCACCAGGCACCGTGCCCAGGGCTTTCCATTTAATCCTCCACACAAGGCCATAGAGGAAGCTTTTAGTATTCCTGTTACCAAACAAGGAAGCTGGCTCAGAGGAGGATTAAGTGACACTCACAAATGGTGCCTGCTTACCCCAAGCCTCAACTCTTATCCTGACCCAGGCGTGTTTACAGAGTAGGGCTGTACACATCGGCTTCCTCTTCTAGAAGCAGTAAACTTTTGTTTCGATTCATTTATTTGTTCTTTGACACGAGGCCTCATGGAGCCCAGATTGGCCTTGAACTTACTGTGTAAAGGGGATGAACTTAAACGACTTATCCTCCTGTTTCTAGATCCTGAGTCCTAGGAGCACAGGCATATGTCACCTATACGGTGCTGGGGATCAAATCCGGAGTTTCATACATGCTAGGCTAGTAAGCTTTTAAAAAGAATTGTGGTGTTGACACATTGAATCCACACAAATGGTTTGCACAACCACAGTGCAGACCAGGTCCTAGCATTGCTTTGTGGGAAACATTTCCCATATGTGTTGCGTGGACTGAGCACACTGGACGCATGTTGGGCAGCGTGTGCTAGCAGAGAATTGAAGTTCAAAGCCAAGCCTGGGTGATGCTTTGGCCCCACACGTCTATAATTTATATCCCAAGGCCCATGACTGTGAGGGATACTGCCCTGGAGAACCAGAGCTTATCTATTTCAGGTATTGGGTGCTTTTGTTTATTTATTGATTTTTAATCAATCTATTAAAGAAGTTCTGGATGACTCTTGGAGATTATAGGAGATTGGCGTAAACTGAAATCACGTAATTATTGTAAATAAATCCAGGAATTGTTTTTAGACTCATATGATGTTTTTAAATTTTGTGTGGTGGGCTAAACATGCCCACACTCTAAGTTCATACATTGAAACCACCCCCAATGTTATAGTATTAGGATTTGGGGCTTTGGGAAGTAGCTATGTCATGAGAGCCCTTAGTATTAGGATTATTGCCACTATAAAATGACCCCAGACAGCTCTCACTTTCTATGCCCCATGAAGATAAAGCAAGAAGCCAGTAAATGGTGCTCACTGGAACCAATCTTGATGGCTCTCTCACTCCCGCGTGTCAGCCAGCAGTCTGTGAGAAGTGGAATCCTGTACCTCCTGAGCTCAGTGCAGGTTGCCATGTTACAGCATCCAGAGTTGTGAGAAGTAGAACCCTGTACCTCCTTAGCCACTCAGTCCAG
>JABTXL010001457.1:3607998-3658313 GCA_025134845.1 Neodon shergylaensis | reverse complement strand
CACTCAGTCCAGGTTGCCATGTTACAGCATCCTGAGTTGTGAGAAGTGGAACCCTGCACTTCTGTAGCTACTCAGTCCAGGCTGCCATGTTACAGCATCCTGAGTTGACAATGACACACTGAGGGAAGTTCTGTCACCCTGTCACCTCATCCATCACACAGCAGAGCCACCGGAGCCTTCCCACCCACAGTAACCATTTTCCGTTACACTGCTAGCCGCTCACATGGTGCTTGCCAGACTTCTGGTTAAAGGCAGTAGAATAAAGTGTGACTGGGGATACCAAAAAGCCCTTCTAAGACCACTATTTTTTATATTTGTTTCTTAAGATGCTGTGCTTTTTAATTTTTCCATTTAGAATATTTTGGGAATCCCATACATTGTGTTTTAATCACATTCAACACCCCCCCAAACTCCTCACAGATCCCCACCCAGTTCCATATCCACCAACTTTGTGTCCTCATTGTAAAACCTATTTTTAATTTTGGGTTTATGTGTGGGTATGTGCACATGACTGCACTGCCCACAGAGACCAGAAGAGGGCTTCAGATCTCCTGAGGCTGGAGTTATAGGTTTTTGTGAGCCACCTGATGTGGGTGCTCAAAACCAAACCGAGATCCTCATGAAGAGCATAAGAGGCTCTTCCTGCTGAGCCCTCACCACTCCACGCTTCCTATTGTGACAGAGGCAACGGCTACAACTTCTACTTTAAATAGCACTTAGGACTTTCTGAGTGTTCTTAGAACCGAAGAAAGATTTTGCATCTTCTGGCACTGAGCTCTTATCCCGGGCTGGAACTCCCTTACCAGGGAAGGTACAACACAGCAGTCTGGGCTGCTGCACGCTACATGTTCAAAATTCATGACTTCCTCTGTGTTGGGGCTTCCACTGGTACAAAACCAGTCTCAAGTGTGGTAACCCAGGAGTCTGAACCAAAGCCAACATATACATTCTACTGGGTCCCCTGGGAGTTTTGGCTTCGTGATAAGATTTGGAAAGCAGTAACATCAGCACAAAAATTAAGAGAGTTAATCTGGAGGAGAGTGGTTTCTGGTCTTTCCCTCCATCCTTGGTAAGTATCATGGGTTTGCGTTGCATGGCTGTTTCATCTGCCTTTTGAGAATTTTATTGTTTATACATCATTGTCCTGAAAAATGTACTATTAGTTGATGCCATGCAAATGAAGGGCTGGTTGTGTGTTGCGCATGACAACCAAGAATCTTAATGACCACGTGGCTGGCAGCATCTTATTGATGACACATAGGTGGTTGGTGTCCTTAGTCCATGTTATGACTCAGGGATCCTGGAATCTTCCCATTGGTCAGAAGCCAGTCACATGACCCCAGCTGAGCTGCAGGGGCCATTTTGCACCTGTAGTTATAGTAAATACTTCAGATGCTAGGAAGTGGCCCAAGGTCCAGAGCCATCTGGGGAGACCTGAAGAGGAGTGGTCACTTTAGGTTAATAAGATTCAGGGGTAGGGGCAGGGTGGGTCTGGCCACCGACTTGGGTCCCTATGTCTGGATATTTGCTGAATGTAGAGGTGACATGTATCATGTGTGTGGCTGACTATGACTCTGCACTCTTTAAGACTTCAATGTGTGAATGTAGTTTTTTATTTTATTTTCTATTGACTTTTCTAGGAACTAAAGAAACCCACTGCTTCCCTGGGGCCCACGCTAGATGCTGTGTGTTTTTATCCTGGCATCAATTACACACAAGGTCCTTGTTTTCTCCTTTGTTTTTCCATGGTAGAGTGTAAACTCCCTAAAGCAGGGAGCTTGCAGCATCTGTCTCCTGAACCATAGCCCTTTTCTTAGTCCTGGGCATGGCATGGGCCATGGATAAATGATGCTGTATTTTGAATAGGAATGTCTCCCGTAGGCTCATGGATTTGAACACTTGTCCTCAGTGGGTCATGCTGTTTGGGAGTTTATGGAAACTTTAGGAGGTGGAGCCTTGCTGGAGGAAGCACATCACTGGGGGTGGGTTTTGAGGTTTTATGGCCTCTTCTACTTCCTGTTCTCTCTTTCTGCTGCTTCCTGTGTGGGGGTGAGATGTGATCTCTCTGCTTCCTGACTGCCAGGCCATGTCTTCCCTGCCATCATGGACTCTTCTGTCCCTCTGGAAAAGGAAGCTAAAATGCACCCTTTTCTCTCCTACGTGAGGTCCTGTCCAGTGAGGGACTCCTGGTGTGGGAGGTCCTTCTGTCTATGTGTTGCTTTTATTGGTTAATAAATGAAGAACTGCTTTGAGCTTATGGCAGGAAAGAACAGAACTATGTGGGGAAAGCTAGGCTGAATGCTGGGAGAAAAAAGGGCAGAGTTAGAAAGAAGTGATGGAGCCACAGGAGACAGACGCTGGGAACTTTAGCCAGTAAGCCACATCCATGTGGCAATATACAGGTTAATAGAAATGGGTAAAATTAACATGAGTTAGCCAATAAGAAGCTAGAACTAATGGGCCAAGCAGTAATTTAATTAATACAGTTTCTGTGTGGTTATTTCAGATCTAAGCTAGCCAGGCAGCTGGCAACCAACAAGCGGTCCCTTCTCCAACAGACTCCAAGGGACAGGGAGGAAGGACTAAGAGGCCAAAGGTCCTGCAGAAATACACAGGAATGTGCGCAGACTATGGATGGAGGCAAGGTCACAACCTCACGCCTTGACTCAGGCCTCATTTACTGGTATCCATCACGCCACACACTGGATTAGAGTGGAGGACACATCACTGAGTCAGACAAACAGATCCTTGCTCTGGGAATCGCACCATCGGTAGAAAGGTTCTGGTTTAATCACAGTGACAGAGAATGAAACTGGAACAAATGCCCAACTCTTTTTCAAGTGGAAAAGTTGTCCTATATTATTACCTGGATATGAAACTAGTAATTCTGCCCGATTAGAGTTTTATAGGTGTCGGGTGTGATGGGGAAGCAGTGGTGGGGAAAATGGCTCTGAGGGTGGACAGAGCTGGGTCAGATTCTTAGGTTTTTCTCTTCACAGTCCAGCATGTGCTATAATTTAGTTGATACAGCCTCTTGATCCAGTTGCTTCTCAATTTCAGCATGTGGAAAGTGGACATTTTACCGTGAGAATGTCATTTGGAAGTTAATAAACTATGATATAAAAGCTTTAGTAATAAACTATGATATAAAGGGGTTAACACTTGAGAAAGAAGCCATCCTTGTCCTGAGGGTCAAGTGTAAATGTTGTATCCATCCTGCCTGAGAGCATCTTGTGGCCTATTCAAAGCATCTGCGTGAAGCTGCAGGGACCCTGAACCTACCTGCCCAGTTACCAGGTGAGAACTGAGGCCTAGGCAGAAAAAAAACATGAAAGAAAACGGACAAGGGCTGACTTGATCTTCCCAAAAACAAGTTCAAAGTCCAAGCCAATTTTTAGGATCTGGTAATTGTTTCCTTGTGCTGATGTAGTGTGCTACGTAAGTTGTCACAAAATCTTTTCTTGATTGGACATTTTCCTCATGGACATGGGTCACTGAACTGAAGATGACTGCAATGCTTAGCTTTGAGAATAAGAGAGGCTTTGATAGGCTGTCTTGTGATAAGCCCCTCACTGACTCTAAAAACAAAGGTCCTCCTCTTCTTCAACAGCTGCAATTTCTCTCCCGGGCACCCACCATAGACGGCTGAAAACCAGCAGTGAGTGTCTCCATTTCTCTGTGTTATGTTTTGATCCTCCATAACCCATTTGGCCAAGGTGAATATCATATTTGGTCCTGGGCATGGTTCCTGATTCTGTGCCTCATGCCAAGCACCAGGCTGGAGATCTGTGAGCTAGGAAATGGGCCAGCTATTTGAAGTACATTGCATCAGACATTCCCCGGGGTGCAAAGGAAGGCCTCCTTGCTAGAGAGCAGGGGCAATTCTGCCCTCGGAGATCAGACTCAGTAATTTTAACTCCTTGGAGAAAGGCCAATCCTCCAGCCAGCAGATATCATGTGGCCTGTAGAAAATTTAGACACAAAGCCTCTGGCTCTTGCTCTTTATGTGGACACTACAGCCTGTTCTGAAAGCTATGTTGCCCTCAGGGGGACAGCTTTAAGAATGTATTATAAAATCCAACATTAAAAGCATCTTAGTGGATTTCCTCACTCACAAGACATGTAAATGTTTAAGAATAATATTGTGTTTCTTTGCAGTGAGACAATGAAGAAGAGTCCAGATTACAGAGCTGTCAAAAGGCCCCACTTCTTATTTTCTTTTCAGTTTACATATAATCATACATTTCCCAGTGATGGATGGATAGACTTGTGTTAACATTACATTTGTAAGTCAGACTTGGGGTTAGTTTGTGAACTAACTTTGTAACCTGTCTTTTTCAACCTCAAAGTAGACAAATGGTTGTAATTCTACACTCCCTAGCTCTTTCTGTGTGTTGCACAGGTGCCTGTGAACTGTGTTTGCTATTCTGTGTGCTTATTCAATACAAGGCCTCACTCAAGTGATTTTTTTAAAAATAACTAGCAATGTATAATCTAATCATTATTATTATTATTATTATATATTATTATATAATAATTACTATTATATAATAATACTGGGGCAAGAACCTGAAAGATCAGAGAACATGGTAGGAGCCACTGTCACTTGCTACTGCTACAGTTCCTCCATCCAAAATGGCTGAGATCCTGTCTCAGCCCCACCTTACCACTTCCTGTCCCCCTCTTTACAGTCCTCCAAACCTCTATGGTAGGCTAGTGGCTAGTTCCGCCCTCTGACTCCAAGCGAGCTTTAATTGTCAGAACACAATCAAAATATCGTACAACCAAAGAGGCCCTGGAAACCTCACTTCTGAATGATAAAGGCAGGGTGGGTGGGGTTAGAAACAGAACTGTGTGGAGTGGCCTCAGGGCACACCAGAGAATCTTTGGGGGGATTCACCCCTTTTGAGAATTTGTACAGCTGTGGAACTATGATGCGGTTATTAGCATCTTACAGTGTGCTAACTGAAGTTCAACAAATCCACAGTGGGAAGAAAAAGCTGACCCCTTTGCTAGCTGGACATCTTTCCTACCCTGAAGTTGAGAACCTGAGGGGCACCAGGGGACAGAGTGATGAGAACAGAGATGGAAAGAATGATCTGGAAACTTGCCTCGGTGTGACCTCTCTGCAGTCTTGACTCTGTGTCTGAAATGCAAGCTTTAGTGTCTTTTCTTTTTCTGAGGAAGCTGGCCTGGGCCACTAGATCCCTCCTGTGAAGGGATGCTCAAGGGATGCTCAAGGAGAACATCAAAGATGTATGAAGTGCTCGCTTTCAGAGGCTGCCATGGTCCAGGCTATGGAGTCTATGTAAGTGTCTTTGTCACCAGGAGAGGGCCACATCTTCTCAGCAGCTCTCCTGTGGTTACACAGATCCACCTCTGACCTGCTTCTGTGTGAGGTTCTAAGAATGTCACACAAATGCTTGCCACCTTTCTTTAACTCTGTTCATTTTGGAGACTGGCATGGTGCATTATTAAAATGCCCAGGAGGGGGGAAGAGCAGAATGAGAGGAGGAGGAGGCAACAGGAAGGTGTGGGGAAGGAGAGCCAAGTAGGTGAAAAAACTGGCATTCCCCATGAAGTCCCACCTGCCAGTCTGCAGGGTACGGATGTATCCTGCCATCCCCCTGCCAGGCAAAGAGGCTTACTGGCCTGATATTTCAGGACCTTGCCAAGGTCTGTTGTGTCCAAGCACGACAGTCATAAGAGCCAAGTGGGGGTGTGAGCTGTTCATTTGGTACCCTTTACTGTCATGAAAGTCAATGACAAAGCACTAAACTGACCTTATGTAGTTTCAAGATGACTGGAGGAGGAATCTCAGCTGTTAAGAGCATGTACTCTTCTTGCATAGGACCTGAATTTGGTTCTCAACAGCCATGTCAGATGGCTCACAACTGCCTAGGACTCCAAAGCCAGGGAATCTGACACCCTATTCTGGACTCCATGGGTACTGCACCCACACATGCATATACCTATCCACACAGAGAGTTACACATAATTAAAAATGAAGTAAACCCTGGAGAGAAAAAGAAGATAATTGGACATGAAGGGAAACTTGGAGTGGGGGCCAAATATCAGACTCACAAGTGGGATCCCGACAACCACATTACTACAGGGAAGCAGCTGATTGTATCACTTTCAATTCAAATGTTGACCTCTATGTCTAGAAGAATGATTCTCACCCTTCCTAATGCTATAACATTTAATACAGTTCCTCATGTTGTGGTGACTCCCATCCATAAAATTATTTCATAGCTACTTCATAACTGTAATTTTGCTGCCATTATGAATTGTAATGTAAATATCTGATATACAGGATATCTGATGTGCAGCCCCTGGGAATGGGACGTTTGACCCCCAAGGGGGTCGAGACCCACAGGTTGAGAACCTCTGACCTAGCACATCACCTCATCTATCCTTGGGAAGTGGCACAAAATAGCAGTTTCTCACAGTGCCTGCGATGTTCATGTCGACAACATTCATGATCACAACACACAATCATGTATTTTAATCATACAAAATCCAAAGAATTAAATGCCACTAGCTACACCAATGAAAATGAATCTGACAACAGAAAAGAAAAGAAACCCAAGAGAATCTTCTGTCGGAATCCAAACAGACGCTCTATGATATTCGTAAGGGTTGGTGTCCAACAACTGTCCTAGCATGCTGAGTTGGTTGTCATAACCTCTGATTTCCCATCTCTTCTGGGTGGGGAAAGAAAGTGCATTTTTACAGCCTATCGCTTTAGAGAAACTGCTCTTGTGTACACGGGTGGACAGAACAATAAATGGCGAGGCACCAAGACTAGCTCAGACAGCAGCGGAGCTCAGAGTCAGACTCAATTGCGGAATCAGCTCTGGCTGTTTGAAAAGGACCGTGACATTAGTTCAAAAGGGACAGGGAAGAAACTCCCAACTGTCAACAAGGAAGAAACCCACTGGGAACTACGACAAGTCAGACAAATAATTTTTTTCCTACTCTACTTTGAAACAGGTTTTCGTATTTGCAATAGGAAAAGATAAGCTGGCTGATGGGTGTGGGTGGACCCTTTCTCCCCCATCTGCCCACCCATTCCTCATCCCGTAGCTTCAAGGTTGGAGCGTGGGTCATTCTCGCTCATTTTCTTTGAAGTAGATTTATTGCTTCTTCCTCTGTGGCTGTGCCTCTTCGGTAGTGAGGTATACCTCTGTAGTAATGTTGGTTCTCTCCAGGGCTGTGGCATTGATCAATGGTGTGGGCAGATAACAATTCAACGTTCTGATAAAATCACAATTATACAAAAATTATTGCACTTAAAAAAATCAGCCCAGCCCAAGCAGCAAAGGGCCAACTAAACTGTCAGGTAGCGCTGCGCTCCCGGCCCTTTGCGGAGCGTTTTGACCTTCCTGGAATCCTAGCGAATTTGGTCCGTCAGACATCCAGAAGTAAAGATTCCAAAAGATACCATAAGCTCCTTAAGGCTAAGTCTGGATTCTAGGAGGGAGATCACCTCCTTGGCCATGTACTTACTACAAAGCAGGGACTCAATTTAGGTAAAGAGCCCCTGCGAAAACTCTGGAAGCTAGAGAGCATGGGTAGATACCATGTCCCTCACCTGTGGATGAGAGAAAGATGGTTAGCAAGCTGATACATCAACAACCTCCTCCAAATGTCACCTTATTACACACACACACACACGCACGCACACACACACACACACGGCTCGTGGGGGGGGGAGGCTGAATTTATCTGTGTATCTTTTGGGAATTTGTCCTTTCCATGGCCTGAATACTTCCTCTCCATTCACACATCTGTCTCTAATCTTTCCTTGTGCTCCATCCTCAGCTGGCCCATGATGCTCTGATTTTTCCTTGGTGGATAGAGAGGTACCAGGATGATACTATCCTACCACAGCGAAACAGCACATGTTCCGATCCTTCTGTATTTCTCCAGTCATGTTCTACTGTCCCCTCTCACTTGATCAATGACCCCTGTGCCTTTCTATTGACTAAAATACTGCTCTGTTACTGATAAACGTAGAGGCTACTTGTTACTTTAGCCAGATCAGATCTTGAGGTCAAAATGTGGGTGCACCCCATTGAACATGTCATTAATGTTTCAGTGACCTCCCCAATAGCTGCTCACACAGTGAATGAAATCTAGGAAATTCTAGAAACCATAATCCTGAGGCTCTGTGGTCAATACTGCTTTTCTTTTGGGGAGTATCCATTCCATTTCAAACTCTTTTGGGGTCCTCACCCCAGCTCATAATTCTTGTAATCAACACAACATTTGCACAGCTGGGTAGAGTCAAAAAGCACTGTCTCTAAGTGGCAGAGAGAAAACCAGTATCAGAATGATGAAAGGTTCTGGCCAGAGAGAAAACTAACCAAGGATGTCAGAGGTTTCCTCTGCCGCTGTGACCTCAAGGGGGCACTGAAGTTTCTCTGTGTGACACAGAATATGCAGTGGGTGTTTGTGACTCCCTGTGACCACTCCTGTGCACCTCAGAATCAAACAGGAAGGCTGTTGTGAAGTCAGAATCAAACAGGTCCCCTTACACAAGAGCGCCTCTACTTACGGCTCTGGATCCAGAACTAGGACTTGCTGACGTTCTCATAGATGACATCGCTGATGCAGAACTGTTGCTTCTTCCTCAGCCACATCAGCTGCACACACTGATGGATAAAGATGTACTGCTCCTAGGAGAGACCACAGAGGCAGGCCTGAGACTGGAGCGTGTGTGCGGAGGAGGCACCCGTGCAGGCAGTGTGATGGTCAGGGAAACCACTTGCATGTCTTTACGGAGACAACGCTGTAACTTGAAAACCCAAGGTATTGAACTTTAAAGGTATTTTATCAGTGGTAGATCCTAGAACACCACGTGTGTGTGTTTGTGTGTGTGTGCACGTCTGTGTACATGTCCTTATGTGTGCATTTATGCGAGCACATGTGTGGGGGCCAGAGGTCAGCATCAAACATCTCCCTCTATCATTCTCCACCTTATTTTTATAGCACAAACTCCCTCACTGAACCTGGTGCTTAGTGATTTGGCAAGACCAGTTGGCTAGCAAGCTCCAAGGTCCTCTGTCTCCCAGCACTAGAAATATAGGCTACTGTCCTGATGATGCCCTGCTTCTAATTTGGGTGCTAGGGACCCGAACTCAGTCCCCTATGCCTGCACAGAAAGTCCTGTACCCACTGGGCTGTCAGCTCTGATGCCCCATACAGCACAATGCATGTCATGTCTTTTTCTAGCTTTATTGAGGAATGGTAAGTAATATGTGGGCAAGCTATAAAACATGATCTGATGCACACAGGGAGATGGTTATCAGACATGTCGGTGAATGGTGGCCATTCTCCTTTCTGGTGATAAGAGTACTTCCAGAACTTCTCTCTCAGCGAATTTCAGGTACCCAGCCCCAGCTCTCTAAGGTGAAGTTGCTGCGTGGTGCAGAGCATCACGGCACGGCGCTGAAGGCCATGACATGTAGCTAAAGAATTCCCACCTCTTTATACATTGGCACACACTCCAGAAGTATAAATTAGGCAATGAACATGAAGAGGGAAAGAGGGGTTAATTCCTTTCTGATTATATTACAAAAAAAAAAGATCCTAAAATTGAAAGCAATAGGGAAAATACAAAGAAAAATTTCAAGCTCTTCTATGCTACAAATGGCAAAAGGGAGAAGCATATTCGAAGGGAGATGCTTTCAAAGTTACTCCACAGCGGCAAAGAGTTAGCTTTTGTTGGACGGTCTCACAGATCAGGAACACCTACAGATAAACAATCACTATACACAACATGCCCGGGAAGGAGAAACTGTCTTGTATTCCTAATTTGTGTCCATGTTTATTAGGGATTTTTAAAGCAAGCAGAAGGAATATTAAGACATATGCAAATGGTGGCCGAGTAGTTGGGTGGGGTGGCACATGGCAGTCATTTCAGCCGTAGGGAGGAGGCTGAGGCAGGAGGAACAAGAGCTGGATGTCAGCATTGGCTGCACAATGAGACTCTCTCTCAAAAAGTAAAGTTCAAGTAGGGAAAAAATGTAAATTAAAATGTTTATTTTCATCTATGAACAGCACAGCTAAAGAAAGGGGAAAAGAACACACAGTAATAATTTTGAGCTTATTAAGGTAGTCATCATTTCTTACTATTGGAGAGGTAAAATTAATAAATGGTGTGGGCACAGATAATAGTGGCAAAAGCTGAAGTTAATGCTCAATAGATCGTGTGCTTTCTAAACAGACACAGACAATGGGAAAATGCAGAAAAATATTCAATGTTCTACAAATAAGAAAGCAATCTAAAGAAACATTCATCTTTGAAATGGATTTTAAGAGCTTTGGGTAGTTTGTGATATATGTGTATGTGTGTATATTAATACACTATGTGAAAATTCAGTGTGAAAGAAAGGCACTCATATGTATGTAATACATAAACACAAATGCATGTATGTATGTATGTAACATACATGACTGAAAGCTGAGATAAAATCCCCTAGACATTAAGGTTAGCTATCTCTGTGCCACTAAATAAGTTTATTTGATGGGTTTTCTCCTTCTTTACTACAATTGTTTCATTATAGGTGGTACAATTAAACATCACCCCTAAATAATCCAGCAAAGACAGCCACAGGATTTTAAACGGTCTCATGTAAACAACTTAACACAAAAGATAAAAACAAATGCTTCCAGCCCCAGGCTGGAACCTCACCTCTGTTCTGAACAAGCTTTGGAGAAAACACGTTCCTTATGTTGTGATAACACAACCCTGAGCCTCAGCACACTGAGCCGCCCACCGTGGTCCTCACACATCGCTCCATTATTTCTGGGGTTATATGAACACTGGGAACGGACAGGGCTCTCTCTGGTCTGGACTCTCACTCCACAGCTGTCCACTAGCCAAACTTCACGTCGAAAACACAAATAAACGTAACACATTCTCCTCAGTGGTGCAGTCACAGGGAACTTGCCCCTGCTCCTGTAAATAATCCCTCATCCCTGCTCTTAAAAGTGCTGTGATTAGGCTCCTTGGATCCCAGGAACACACAAAGATGTGACGAAGACTAATTGGGAAGGGCAGGGGCTCAATGGGAGTGGGACAAGGGAGTAATGGGAGTAAGCGAATGTGATCAAAATCCGTTATACACACGTGTACAAATGCCGTGATGAATCTCACTGTTATTTATAATTCACCTAATTATTATGTATAGTTAGTATATACTAGATAAAAAGTCTAAAACTCCAAACCAAGCAAAAGCAATCATCACAATGACAAAACCATAAAGCATTGGAAAAAGTAAGTAAAAGACTATTTATGGATAGTAAGATCCAGAGAAAGCCAAGCTGCCCATAGTGAGGACAATCTGCTCAAAGCAAAACCCCAAATGACCTCCAGAGAGGCAACTGGAAGAAAAACAAACGAAATGTTTGCTAAGAATAGAACAGAGTGCAGGGGAAGGAAGGAGGGGGTTCCAGCCATCTGTAGGTAGTGTAGTATGAATTCAAAGCACTTGTATGGATCTTGTCATCTTATATATAAGACATCTGCTATATTCTTTATGACAATGCACGAGAATTTCCAGCCGCTTTAGAGATGGGAAGTGAGAACCGGAAGTGGCGACCTGATTCGTGAAGTCCTAAAGCTGAGGCTCTGGCCCTCTCTCCAGGTTCTGGCCTGTGTCATCTCTCCACCAGGACGGAGAAGTCCTGAAGTATGCCAATCAAATGAAAATGGTCAGGACCGAAAGGTCTGGTCTCCAGAGAGACCCCGAGGACATGGCTACTTGAGTTAGTCACTTTGGCCATTCCAGGGGATCGCATGGTGTGTTGAAATTAAGGAGGTCAGCAGTGTGGAGAAGGTTGGAAACGAGAAGAAATGTGTTGCTCCATTCCTGGGTTGATCATGGCCAGGAAGACCAGCGCTCAGCTGGAGACAGATTCTGTCCTCTTGATTGGTATGCTTGATTGACAAGCACAGGGAAAAATCATTTTGTTCTTTGTTCTTTATTTATTAACCAAGTAAATTAGCAGGCAGCGGGATTCAAATGTGAGTGGGCTGAAGGACAATGTGAGATAAATCCACTTAGCATTGGAAAATACAGGTTGGACCAGGGAGAACAGAGAAACAAGTAAATTAGATAAATGAACAAGATGTTCTAGATCTAACCGATAAAACAGGCATAAACACACAAGTGGACGGTGTCCATTGGACTGCTGAGGGAACTCAAGGGGAAAGCTGGGGGGTTGGAAAGGCAGGAAGCCACAAGACCTGGGCCAGACCTGGGCCCCTTTCATGACTTTGAATCTCTCAGCAAGTTCCTGGAAGGAAAGGCACACTTTCAAACGACTGTTTTCATGGAGATGTCAAGCAGAAATGAGACTGTAAAGAAGGAAGCCAGACACCTAAAACTGCGGCCAAAAATAAGGGAGAAAACAAAGCATTGTCCTAGCTGTGTGGGAAGCCAGCCCCATGGAGACTGGCCTGGCTTCAGCGATTATCATACCTGAAGACAAATCCTGGAGTGGGGAATGAGCGGGAGGAACCATGTATAGAAAGGCAGTTTTCAAAGACAGATAGTTGTCAAAAGTCTAAAGTAAACAGTCTGTAATCAACATCTATAAAGTTACAAGGAAGTCTGTCAGATAATCCAACCAACAAGATGCTTAAAATAAGATGTCTTTTGAAATATGGGGATTTATAATATTATATAGGAATGTTTTATAAAACGTATATTGCATATAATGGACATGGTTTATTGCATACTGGGATATGTTTTTATGTGCCTCCAATTGCTACACACCGCGCCCCCGTGTCTGCGCTCTATGTGCTAGACCCCAGTTTGCGAGCTTCAAGCAAGGGAGCTGGAGGTTAAAATACACAGACACACACGGACAGAGAGACAGCAACACGGGTCATCCTTGAATTCCCCAAGAATGCCCCCTTTATTGTGTTCAGGGGCAGATTATATAGATATAGCCATGCCCAAGCTAAACCCACCAGAAACCACTCTCCTGCCATCAGGAACTCCTGTAGGTCTCGTGCTCAGAGCAGCTGTAAGCACTCAGATTAGGGGATTACAAGAACTTCAGGATCTGGGGTCTCACTGCTCCCAACATTTATGGAAGTTGAAAACCAAAAGTTCGGGCTCAGATCCAGCCCCCATTTCCTCCCTTCCCATTTCTCCCTTATCCTCCCACCACCTTCCCCTTCCATCTTCAGATGCTCTGTTTTATTCAGACCCACCGAGTATAAACAATAGCGCTGCCTGTGTGCGCATGGGGGTGGGACATCTACTGGATCCTGGGTAGTTTCCCGTGTCCTGCTTCCCTGCAGAAACCTGACTGCCTCTCCCTAGAGTCACCCACCATTTGTCCCCAGGACCCCCGTGCCCACATCCCCCTCTCCACGCTGGGATTTTGTCTGGTCTGATCTTATACAGGTTGTCCTTACTGCTGCTGCAGTTCACGCTGACATCTGCTCTGCTGTGTTCAGAAAACAATGCTTCCTTATCGTTATCTACGGCCTCTGGCTCTTGTTATCTTTCTGCCCCCTCTTTCAAGAGGAGTGCTGAGCCTCTGGAGGAAGGAGTGTGATATGGACTTCCCCTTTACTGCTGGTCACTCAGCAGTCTCCTGCAACCTGACCAGTTGTGGGCCTGCCTGTGAGTTGCCATCGACTGCAACAAGAAGCTTCTCTGAAAGGGACAAGATCCTGCCTAGGGTCTGCTTCCTAATTGTCATTAAGGTATCGGAGTGTTAGTGGGTCATTGACCCAAACTACTGTGACCTGGGTGCAACCCGGCAACAAATACATTCGAATGACTCTGCTGAACCTTGTTCAGACAGAGCTGGAAAGATGGGGTGGGAAGAAAAGCAAACAAGGATAAGAAAGCCAATGTGGAACATACTCTGCCATTACCCTCGGGGCTATTTGAGTTATATTGCCATCTAGTGGTGCTTGGTGGAAGCTGCAGGAGGAAGAACAGGACATTAAAAGAAATGTCTGGTAAAGAGGTCTGGCTTGACCTTGTTCTATTCCTCAAGCCTTCCCCTCCCACATGCTCCTCCAGGAAATGCTCTATTGTACCCTTGAGGCCAGGGAGCGATCTTATAGACAAGTGATTTGGATTATAAAGAAGCCTCTGTACTTGGATATTTGCACACACAGAGAGATCCTCTCTGGCATTGCTGGTGGGTTGTGCAATGTGGCCCGGAGCTGTCCTTCCAGGGTGAGTCCACCCTAAGGCTTCAAGGGAATGAACGACTTGGGAGAAGAACAGACAGCGGGAACATTGGTCAATAACCCTGGGAGAATTCTGGGGTGCACCCTCCATTTGTTGTTTTAAGGGGATGGGATAGGGATGGTGGGTTGAGACTGGCAAACCTTAAAACCAAGGGAGACAGAATGCACAGATAGAACCAGGAGCTGTCATCTAGGGTGAATGGAGACAGAGTCACCTGGAGAAAAAAACCAAAGCAGTGGAGAACTTATTGACCAGCCTGTCTTCTCAAGCATAAGTCAAATGGTATCTGTCCTACAGTCTCCCTTTGGTGGCCCTTATCCAGATTGACTGCCACCTTCAGCGGGCTCCATACTACCCAAAAGGCTTTTATTCTATTGCAGACACATCTACAGGCTCCATGTCCCTAGAAGGCAGAGGAAGCCAGAATGAGTATAGTTACTTATACACAATATAAGAAGCTAACACCTATGTATTTTGTACTGGGGTTGTCTGGAATAAACACAGCAAGAAAATGGGAACGACAGATGTGAAATCACCCCAACAGTACTATTAAAACATGGAGTTGGATAATGGGGGCTTTTGGTCAAGTGCAAACTTAAGCATACATATTGCTTCAGTTCCTACCTCTGTCTGGACCATTGACATCCGGTATGATCTCATTTCCGAAACCAGTCCTAAGATGTCCACAAATTCATGGTCTCTAATGTGCTGCAAGAGCCTGTCCAGGGCAATGAAGGTTCCTGTTCGTCCCACACCGGCACTGCAAAAGAAAGTTCAGATGGCAGGTGAGTCCCAGCAGGCTTCCCTACTGTTGGAAGTCAACCGGAAATGCCTAAAACCGCTAGCAGCGATGGGGAAGAGCTCTCCTCACACAGTGTCTTCCACTTAGTTGTGTCCTGAGAATGCAGACCTGGTTAGTATTGCTTGGGTGCCATATTTTTGACCATCACTGATTCTTCCTTAAAGAGGCAAGAGTTTGCACCACTTCTGCTCTGGGGTCTCTGGTTTTGGAGGAGAGTAAAGACTCTCCATTGGAGCTGGTCCTCCCTCCCCCTGACATAGGGTTGCACAATATCTGTCTTCTGTCTCAGGAACCTGGAGCCCTGCTCACAGGTTTGGTTTACACGCCCACTGCCTAACTCTAGCTTAGGGCCATAGACCTTTGTACACGTTCAGCTCCCCATCACAGACTGTGCCTTCATTGATCTGCCCTAGGAATCTGCACGAAATTCCCAGTGATCCTTTAAGTAACTGCTTTAAAGTCAAAGCTAACGCTTGAAGGCCTTCTCATGCGGTCTCCGGATCCCAGCGCTCAGAGTGTGGCTAGATGTGGACCGCTCTTGCCAGCTCTCCACACAGGCTCCACTTCTCCATGTCAAAGCCAGCTCTCTTCTCTTCTTCCCATCACCCAGAGGGCTGAAGGCTCTGAGCTCTAAATCACACTCACATTATGGACAAAGAAACGGTCAAAGCCAATTTGCACGTGGATTTGCTAGAGGAAAAAAAAAAACAAAACTAAAAGCCTCAAGTTCAGAGCTCAATTTGCTTTTTTTTATTAGATAATTCTTCTCTCCCGGGGCTTCTCAGAGGAAATGATCTTCCACTAAGTACGCCCCTGTCAAGTCCCACCCCGAACAGTACCTCCTGGCAGCTGTGGAAGGAGTGTGTGCCTTTGACCCCACAGCTGCAAGCCGCAAGAGAATTGTTTGGAGAATAATCTCATTTTTCAGTGGCCTGCTTTGAAACTGCGAAAGTCTATGGTGGGCAGATGAGAAGGACTGGGTCCTCCTCCTTCAATGGCGACTTAGCAGCTCACCAGTACTGCTGATCCTGAACATTCACACACGTAACACACACACACACACACACACACACACACACACACACCACGGTAGAACACACACACATACACACAGCATCAACATGGCTCATAGAGACAAGGTAGTAGATCCCAGGTTAGCCATGTATTTGCTCTTGATGGACTCGTTGCTAATGCCTGCCCTGACATCACTACCCTACTTCTGCCTCTTTGAGTCTGCACAACAGTTTTATGACATTTTGTCATGAGGATGAATTACCCTACTTCTGCCTCTTTGAGTCTGCACAACAGTTTTATGACATTTTGTCATGAGGATGAATTTTGTGTTCACTCGTGGGAAGGCCAGGTTTACGCTAGACTTAACACTTCATACAAGGAATTAGTATTATTGTGATTTGAAGTAATGTTAGGAGCCATCCATCCCATTTTACTTTCGCTTCTGAAATTCCAAACGCAATTCTAAAGTGCAACCCAATTTATCAGCATACTAAATACTTTTATGTTTTCTTTCCCGCTGCTATCTCTTAAGTCTGTTTAGACTGTTCTGAGTCATGAGAAGCTTTGTAGAATTTGACCTAAGATTTATTGTGCTATATTCACTCTAGAGTTCGATGGTGATGTCACATGGTATTTGGCCTTTGGAGACCCATATGTGGAGATTTAAATTGTAATTTTTTTTTGCTCTAGTTGAGTGAACTTTTGTAAATCTTTGCATCTCTCTGCTCTCATCTTCTTTTGCTTTTGAAATTGGAATAATAACATCTATTTTAAGCTGAGATTTGTGGCACATTCCTATAATCCCAGGACACAAAAAGCTGAGACAGGAGAATGACTACAAGCCTAGTCTGGGCTAAAGAGTGAATTTAAGGCTAGACAGGGCTACAGAGTAAAATACTATTTCATAAAAAGCAAAT
The DNA here is from genome assembly GCA_025134845.1 of Neodon shergylaensis. Lineage (NCBI taxonomy): Eukaryota > Metazoa > Chordata > Mammalia > Rodentia > Cricetidae > Neodon > Neodon shergylaensis. Next base: position 3,641,346 of record JABTXL010001457.1, on the reverse strand, counting down.
TAAAAAAAATATTTCCCACAGTCTATAGTAATAAATGAACCATATGATAAGGAAGCAGTAAATACAGTAAAACAACTAGACACGGACTCAAAAATCATAATTAATTTATATAAAGAAAACTATGGTATATATGATGGTTAACATTTTCAAGTTAACAGGACCCAGATTCACCTAGGACAGTGGTTCTCAATCTTGCTAATGCTGCAACTCTTTAATACAGTTGCTCATGTTGCAATGAACCCCAACCCTAAAATTATTTCCATTACTACTTCATTACTGCAATTAGTCTTAATGTAAATATCTGATAAGCAGGATATCTGATATGTAATCCCTGTGAAAAAGGGTTATTCAACCCTCAAAGGGGTCACAATCCACAGACTGAGAACCACTGGCCTAGAGACAAGTGCCTTGCCTGGCTGTGAGGGAGTTTCTAGACAGGTTGACTGGGGTAAGAAGACCCAACCTGTAGACAGGCAACACCATCGCACAGGCTGTGGCCCCTGCTTGAATAAAGAAGAGAATGCTGGCCACGGCCAGTATTCATCTCTCTGCTTCACGACAGTGGCTGCCTTAAGTCCTCACCACCATGATGTCCCACCAAGACAGACTGAACCCTTGAACTAAGTCAACTTTCTTAAGTGGTCGTTGTCAGTGAGACAGGTAACTAACAGGAAATGCCAGATGAAGGTTACCTGCAGTGGATGATCATGGGCCCTTTGCTCTTGGTGGCTTGCTGTCGGACCATGAATACAAACTGCAGGATGCTCTCGGCTGCATTTGCTGGAGGCACCCCGTGATCAGGCCAGGCCGTGTAGTTGAAATGCATGACGTCCTGTGCCTCATCAGCCTGTAGGGGAGAAATGCCAAAGACGATGGATTAGTCACTTCATCTAGACCTGGCATGGCCAGAGCCACTATGGCACAGCAAGCTGGTCCTACATTCTACTGCTCTTCATTCCCCTTCCCTTCCCAACTCTGAGCCCTGGCACGGTACTCATCAGGTCCTGAAGAGAAAGGTTAATTATAATTGTACAAAGTCCCCAACGATGGAGACACATGCTAACCCGTATCTATTAACTAGAGGCTAAGAACAAGCGTATGTAGACTCAGGTTGACACCTTGCCTCTGCCATTCAGAAGCTGCCTCAGGCCTGGCCTAAGAACTTTTGAAAACTATTGTTTGTGTCCTACTTGGGGCTCTCTTCCAGCCCAATATATCACATTCCCTGCTAGTGGAACCACTGGTCCTTCATCCAGAGACATTCTCTAGCCAATGAGCTTTCCTGGAAAATTCCCAAGAGATCACGTTCGTGTGCCAAAGCATCCTGCAGATAAAGACTATTATCAGCGTGCAAAAATCCATCTCTGCATTAGAATGGACCAGCACTAGAGTGTCACTCATGTCGTGGCATTCTCAGGGGATCTGGCTGAAGTCCAGCTCCAGTGGGATGCACAGCTGTATGTGGCACCTCACTTCACTTTAAGATAGATACACAGCCCATCAGTAAGGATCTTTCGAGATCAGCTCTGCTTAGTCTCCAGTAAGTTATAAGAATAATTTGTTCCCTTGTTAACTGTGAGGCCGGTTCCCAAACCGGGCTCTTCTCAAGTATCTGGTTCATCACTCATCCATCAAGCTTGCAAAGATCCTACAATCTGCTCGGGATAGAATATTCTAGCAAAAGTTTAGATGGGTTGGGATTCACGTTTACAATCAAGTAGCAAAGAGAAATGAATTGCAAAGAGCAAAACCGTATACTTTTAAGCAGAATTTGCATCTATATCAATAAATTTTTATGTAAATAAAAGGTGCAAATACATGATAAGATTTACAGTGATAACAATACCATCACTTCAACTATATCCACGGTCTCTTTGGCTCCCAAGAGCGTACACCACTCACAGGCAGCATAAAGCACTCAGAGGCTCCTGTTCGAGGAACACAGTGTAATAAAGACCGTGAAGATGTATGCTGACTTCCCTTACAGTTGTCTTCAAGGAATATGTCACCAAAGTAACCCCTCCATAATAAACTGTGCAAAAGATTAACTATTCAACACCCTGAGTGTTTCAAATTAGTTGCCCGATCGTCTGGCTTGTCTAGAAAGGCTCATAAAACACACCAACTCTGTTCACATGCTGATCATCGTATTGTCTTTCCACGTTCATATTCCAATATAGCTAATATGAAAATGTTATCGGCTAAAAAGTACAAGCGGATATAAAACAAGGAAAGCCACTAGGGTCCTTAGTCTCCTCCCAGCTCCAGAGCAGGGCCATGGAACTGGCAGCAGCCTTTCCAGGTGATAGCAAAGCCCGGCATCCATGGGAATCAATAACTTGTTGATATTCAGTTCACACCAGTCTCCACGTGCTGGGAAGTAGCAAGCTGGCGTTAAAGTCATTTTCTTGCTTAAATAAGAAAACCCTTCTGTTTGATCTGACTCGGCTATCCTGAGTTATCTTACTCCGATTTTCTCATTATTTGTATCTTGTTGAAAAGATTCTTTCGAGCTTTACGCATCTCAATATGGAGCAAAGAAAGAAGGGCGGGTGTGAAAAAAATTGCTTGTCCGACCAATTTAGGTTCTGCCAGTTTACTGCCTGAAGAGGGCGCCCTGCCACCAGATGCTGGTGTCATCTGAGCCCCCTTACAGGCAAACACGTTGTTTGCTGCATTATTTCTGGTCACTGAAAGATGGGGCTGTCATTTAAGACCAAGGACAAGAAGCATATTATTGCTCACACTATGATCTATGCAAGTCTTCCCTGTAAGGGAGCAGGCATGAGAACAGACCCTACATTGTACTCTATTTCTTTCCCAGCTCCCAGATGCAAACGTGGGAAAAGATTTGTTCTCTATGCTTTAGCAATTTGCACTGGCTTCCCCGCTGAAGCAGCCCAGAGAGCAAGCTCAGTTTAAATGGCATTAAGATGGTGAAATATCTCCATTGGTAGAAAGTCAATTGACTTGGGTAGCACTTCATTCATTCTGAAACAGCTCATTCTCAGATACGTTCATTGCGGAGAGAAAGAGCGCTTGCTGGTGAAACTGACAGTGCTGGAGGGTGGAGGAGGCGAAGAAAGAAAATCTCTGTGGATATGTGCTGAGCTGGAGCAGTGTGCAGGGGACTCCAAGGCAGGCAAGGAGGGGCTCAAGTCTCAGAGCCTGGGAAGGCTTCATAAAGTCGAGTTAGCTGCTTGGGGAACAAGGAAGAGTTGGACAATTCAAAAGGAGGAAGGGACAAAACAGCCTGCTACACACACACACACACACACACACACTGGGGGTGTGCCTGGACTTTTTATTTTTTACACATCCCAGAGAAAGCTACCGTTTACAGCTAGTAGATAAGAACCGGTTTATTACTTCTACACCAGTGAGTGAGCGGCTGAGTGCTTCGGTTGTTGTGTTGGGTAACCTTTGTTTACATAAAGAGTTAGCACACATTTTTTTGGAAAGGGCCAGGTAGGTATTTTAATATTTTCAGATACTGCAGCCCTGTAGTTTCCGTGGGAGTCACAGACAATATATCACAAATAAATGTGGCCCGTGAGCCAACAGAACACTAGGCACACTGAAGTTTGAATTTCATATAATTGAAATATAATATTTCCTGTGAAATAACCTTTAAATTTTTTTTTTCTTGAAGGGCTGGGTCTTATTGTGTAGTCAAGGCTAGTCCCATATTCCCTGTCCTTCTGCCTCAGCCTTCTAAGTGCTGGGTGTTTGGTATGTGCCACCATGTCTATAAATGGCCAAAGGCCATTTTTGTGAAGGAGGAACTCCAGGATTTGCATCTGCCTTCCAAGCGCTAGGCTGGTTGGCTGTATCTCTAGTCCTCCCAACATTTGAAAGCCCAGAAGCCACGCCTAACTGTTGTGGGATATTTGATCACACTGTGTGAAGATGTGTCACTGTTTTACCTCATCTGCCTGAAACACCTTCTGTTTGGTTTAAAAGAGGCGAACAGCCAATAGCTAGGCAGAAGAGAATAGGTGGGACTTCCAGACAGAGATAGGAATTCTGGGAAGAATCTGAGAGGTGGGGTATTTGCCAGCGAGGTTGGAGATATGGTACCTAGGAGAGGTAATGAGCCGTGTGGTGGAACATAGATTAATATAAAAGGGTTAAGTTTTAAGAGCTAGTTGGGAACAAGCACAGGCTAAAGCTAAGCTTCCGTAATTAATAAGTAGTCTCCATGTCATTATTTGGAGCTGGCAGTCCAAAGAAAAGACCTGTAAAGCTCAGGGTTCTTTACAAAACAGCAGTGGTGCATGTGGCTGGGCCACAGGAGTCAGTACACCCTCTCCTGCTCAGTGCCTGTAGGAAGGGGTGTCTCTGCACACAAAAGAACAAGGCAAGAGGACTCTCCAGTTAAGTTTTCTTCTCAACAGACAGCTCATTGCCAGGGGACTGTACTGGTGGACATGCTTTTCTATTGACAGCAAATTGAATAACCTTGGCTGATGTGAGCACTGGAACCCAGCACTAACACGGGCAACCTCCAGAGTCGTGTCAGCCGAGACAGAAGCAGGTAACAGAACAGATCTTTCTGGAACTCTACCTAACTCTAAGAGAGACATTAAGGAGGTTCAGACATTAAAACCCAGAACAGGATTCTAACTAGTAAGTGTCGGTTCTGACGTTTAATTGAAATGTATCCATGCTTTATATATTTGGTGGTCACTCTTATTTGATTAATATAAGTAATGAGAACCCCGCCCCATCAGTGTGATTGACAGCCTTGCACAAGTTTGAGAAGAACCAGTACAGATGTTTCTTTCACCTCCTCTGACCTTCAAAAGACAACATTTCCTCCAAAGCACGCTTGATGAAAATAGGGAGTAACTCTGCTGAGTCAGATCTTCTGTCTCTTGCAGGTAGCAGCATGGCAGAGCCTGCAGTGCTCACAGTCTTACATAGTGATGGTCTGATCTCCAGATTCTCATATGGGGGTACTGGAGGGAGAGTGTGGGGCTGGGGACCACCCTCCCTTTATCTGTTGAAAACTTACGTAATTGATCCGGAAGTGTCTGCTGGCCCAGTCGTCCTGTTCTTCCTCAGAGATCATCTCCACGGTGATGTCACCATAAGCGATGGGTTCTTCTGTGAATGGCCAGTAGTGGTCACATTTTACCTAGGCAAAAACAATATGATTTTTATAAACAAACAAACAAACAAACAAAAAAAGAAGCCAGGGAAGAAACAGAGTATGTGCTCACTGACGGGCAGCAAGGACTCTCATTTCAGAAGAAACATGCAGCCCTGTGGTCAGGGTGAAACCTAGGCAAGTGAGTTGCTTCTCTGATTGGACACAACATTCAGGGCATGATTGGGGTGCAGATGGGGGTACTCGTGGCCAATAGGCACACAATGCATCTGTACTCACCCTCCTTTTCTCATTGCATTGAGTAAGCATGACGATGATATGAGACTTCTGCTGTAGGACCATCTTCCAGAAATCGTTTCTGGTTTCCGGCAGTGGCCCCTGGGTGGCGATGTACTCCTGCGGTGAGTTGTATCCCTGAAAGATGAGTGACAACGTTAACACGTCAGCAGCCACCTTCACTCGTACACACCTGTGGGGACAGCTGACATCTGCTGGTGACCAAGCTGGCAAAGGATCACACACCTACACGGCATTTTCTCCTTCTTATCATGGGAGAGGCGATCAGAGGGACTGTATAGGTCGGTGTGATCTTAAGTTCTTTATGACTTAAAGCTCTGTGATGTAGGAGCCTATCAAATCATGTCCACACCTTTTTATGACCACCACACTCTTCATTGCTGTTTTAAATGCACAGGTGCACAGGTGCACAGGTGCGCCCTTTGAATCTGGGCTCAGAACTCTAAACACAAGGGAGAGACTCTTTGGTGTCATCCCCTTCCTTTTACTCTGCTGGTCTTTCATGAGGGTCTGTGAACCCCTCCCACTACCAGAGAGGGGTTCTCAACCTGTGGGTCATGACCCTTTTGGGGGTCAAAAGACCCTTTCACAGGGGTCACATATCAAATATCCTGCATTTTAGATATTTACATTATGATTCATAACAGTAGTGAAACAGTACAGTTATGAGTAGCAATGAAATCATTTTATGGTTGGGGGTCACTGCAACATGAGGAGCTGTATGCAGGGTCGCGGGGTCAGGAAGGTTGGGAACCACTGCATCCTGTTCTGAACAGGGACAATGGAAACTGCTCGTTTGCTCCCTGGGCTCAGTTGCTGGCCTGGGACAGCTGCCCCCTCTTCATCTCACACACCCACACAGTCCCTATGGTCTCCCACAGCCTGGACAGTGCAGTTTTGTGTATTTGGATGCCCAATTTCCTTTTCTACTTACAGGGATATAGTTGGCATTAATGTAGTCTGCTCCTTCCTCTTCGTTCATGGACAGTAGTCTCACTCGGCTGAAGTCATCTATGAAGAGGAAGGACAAAAGACATATTAAAAAATCAGAACGGAAGGAAAATTATCCCAACAGTCTCCATCAAATATCAAGTTAAATCAAACCCTGAGGAGGGAGCCAATCTACTGTAGTTCTGAGTGGAGACCTCCTGTAGCCTTAGCCTCTCCTGATAACACATGATCAGCTTCTAGTCATTCGGCTCCTTCGTCTCTGCAAGAAGTATCTGCGTTTGTTACCATACGGAAAGCTATAGAATGTAGCTTCAAAGTATGATTCCTGTCTTACAAGGGGATTCCAACAGCTCACGATCTTACACAAGGAACAGAAGACTCAGGGGCCTTTTGAAATTATTATTATTGTACTATGAATTTAACTTTCTTATTGCTGAATATAGAATTTAATCTTTAAGGCGTGTGTGTGTGTTCACTCACATGTGTATTAAGAAATAACTACTAAGCTTAAACGAACAAGCATATCTACCATCTCACATTGGATTCTTCGGTAAAAGTATGTGGAGTCCACTCTATAATAAAATCTTCAACCTATCACCCAACAGTAGTGACTGTTGTCCTTCTAGTGTGTTTAGACCCCCAGACTAAAGTGTTGTCCTCTCAACCTGTACCTCCCCACCCCAATTCCTGTTTGTTTTCTTTTGTGTTATCATACTATTATTGTAGACCTTTTTGATTTTAGTTTTTCATCTTGGTTATTTCCCCTATTCTTTTCTTTTAGTTTATTCTGAATTATAGTGTTAACTCCTTTTTAAAAACATTTCTTTATATGTATGTGTATATATATATACATATATATATATATATATGTATGTTCACACACACACACATTAACCCTATGTGGTGTTGAGCTTCATCAAGAAAATCCCTTCTTGATAGTAACCAACTGTCAATTGTACTTAAGTCCACTCAACAGGACCCAGTACTGGAAACTGAGGTACCTCCTCAGTGCTGGTGAGACATGGCTCTTAGAAGAGACCCTCCAACCACCACCTCACTAGATGGGAATAATTCCTAGCTGCATTCTAAATACCTACACTTACGTCCACAGGGGAGTGTACCTCTTACCCTTACTCGAAGAACCTTCCCTTTGCAGCAGACAGAGACCATTACAGAAAACCATAACTGGTCAAAATGCAGAGACCAACTGATCATGGGTGCCCAGCCCCAATCAATACATCTACAATACAACTCCTGCACCTAACCTCAGGGAGCATTGCGGAAGAGGGGACAAAGATTGTAAGAGCCAGAAGAACAGGAAGTCTGCTTGTGTTTCCTAGAAATAACAGGGACACTATACTCATGATATCTTAAGAGTATGGATGCCTTAGTGGGACGGTGGTGGCATGTGGAGCACTTGGGAGGCAGAGGCAGGTGGATCTCTATGTAGGCCAGCCTTGTCTACAAGAGCTAGCTCCAGGACAGGCACCAAAGCTACAGAAAAATCTTGTCTTGAAAAAGAAGCAAATAAAGAAACAAACAAACAAAAAGAATATGGATGCCTAAAAAGAGATGAAACCGAGCAACACAAATAAACATACGATCATAGAAGGGGGGGTCTCATAGACCCTACCACCAGACAAATAAACATACGATCATAGAAGGGGGGTCTCATAGACCCCACCGCTACCAGACAAATAAACATACGATCATAGAAGGGGAGGTCTCATAGACCCTACCACCAGACAAATAAACATACGATCATAGAAGGGGGGGTCTCATAGACCCTACCACCAGACAAAGAGCTATAGGCTGCTAACAACTGCCAAGAAAGGGAAAATTAGGCTTCCCTAGGGATGAGCTCCCTAATTGTTTATTCAGTTCCAAGTGGTCAGCCCTGAAGGCATAGGCATGTGAGCAACACGAAATAACCTGAGCAGGTTGTATTCATATATGTAACAATAATAACCAAAGGAAAAGCGGCCATGAATTGAAAGAGAGTAAAGGGGCCTGGGAGAAGCTGGAAGGAGGAATGGGAAAGAGGAAAATGGTGTGATTATGTTTTAATTAAAAAAATTTTAAAGAAAATTGCTTTCAACTATATTATATATTGTGATCCCATTATTCCCCTGCACTCACCACTTTACCTCTCGGTGTCCTTGCTTTGTTGACTTTTGTTTGTTTTCTTTTTTTTCATGATTTTTGGGCTGTGTGTGTGTGTGTGTGTGTGTATGAGAGAGAGAGAGAGAGAGAGAGAGAGAGAGAGAGAGAGAGAACAAATATATGAAGCTGGGTGTGTGGGGAGGTGAGGAGGGCATAGGAGGAATTGGGTTGGGAGAGGACAAATAATATGACCAAAATACATTGAAAGAAAAAATTTTAAACAAAATCGTTTCTCAATTACCAAAATGTATTGGCTTTAAAGTGGCCAAATTTTGTTGACTCCTAACTTAATTGAATTTTAGTAAATGTGGAAATTAGGGGAAGGCTGTTAGTGGGGCTTTTTAATCAGAAAAGCAGATGTGAAATGTTATTATTATAATTCCACCTGCTTTTATCAAGCAACCACGTGAACAATAGTGATATCTTTCTAGAACTTTTAGTATCCTTCTTTCTGTGTTTGCCTTCTTGACTAGCCTGCCCTGAGGGTAGTAGAGATGAAAAAAAAATCAGTCTATATTACAGGCATCATAACGGTCCTATGCATACTTTCTATTGCCTCTCTCTTGAATGTTGCTTTTTATTACAGAATGCTAAACATCCGCTTAACTCGGCAGACCAGACGGGAGAGGAAGGCGCTCACCTGCGGTGCTCTGCCTTAGCTCCTTTCGCTCTCAGTGAATTCACAGAAAATATTTACTAATAGCACAGATTATCTGATCCCAATTTAGCTAAGCTCCTTTCCCACAGGGCCAAATGCTTAGTCTCTTCTGCTCAGATGCAATTTATGTAAAAGCGGTGTAATGAAATCTCCCTCCACCAAATAAGATCAATGCTTTGGTTAGGCACAGGAAATCGCCCCAATAGCCCTGAAATTCAGACTGCACCTGAGTCTGGCTGGGAACTAGTGAAACAGAGTAAGCGGCAGTAGCAATGCTTTGGCCTTTAAAAGACAGGGCTGGGATCAGGGCTGTGGGCCAGCTTACATGGCAGGATGTTCGTGTAGCGGTTTTTGCATCGGTTCAGCGGAAGATCTGCAGCGAAGTGCGGAATATCCAGTCCGATCAGTTTCAACTCCTGCAAATGAGAAAGAAGAGGTTTGCGTTCCTGTGCACAGTGTGGACTGGACGGCTCACTCTCCACCTCAGACTCTGCGCAAGTGAAATACTACAACACGCCCTTGGCTGCCTGATAATGCAGTGGGCTCATTTTAAGGACGGAATGTGCTAATCCACTCCCTTCTCATCAGCTGGCTCCAGTCGCTGAATCTGGGTGGAACTTAGTGGACATGGAAGCTCACTACATGTTTGCTTACTTTGGTTTCTTCTCCTGTCCTTCTAGCTTCAGCCAGCCAGAGCCCATGGCGGTGAAAGCTGCTAATCTCAGGATGCGGGGCCAACCTGATTGGGACCCACAGCCTGAAGTAGAAGCGCCCCGTTGAAAGCACACACCTGTGGGTGTGAAAGCTGAGCATGGCATGCCCTTGATTTCAAGGTTCTCTGTCAGCACAACAGCAGTGAAGTGCCTGTCAGTGTGCCATGGAGACACCTTGAGCTTCTCACAGATCTTCCAGAGAAGCGAGGTCTAAGTGGGGGGGGGGGAGGGGCTTGGGAAAGGAAACTCTTTCCAGGTTTAGGATGAAGAGGGAAGCTCACATATAAGTTGTTCCCATAAACCTTTCCCATTCTATGAGGAGATGTGGGTACCATTTTTCCTCATAGACAATAAGCCTCGAAGAAGTAATAAAAAAGGAGAAAGGGGAGAAAGGAGCAGGCAGCAATCTCCATGGTGTAAAACTGAGGACGAGCAGTCTCTAAATATCCGGTGGTGGAGCCCGAGAAATGAATGAGCCCGGGGCTGGAAGGAGATCGCGTGACCTCAGCTGACCTGTATGTAGGTTGTCCAGTGAATGAATTTATTTCCAAAAGAAGCATGGGTATTTTCATATAAGCAGGTAGCTAGTGCAGTTCAAAGGGTTAAGTAGCTGGAAGAGGGGTCCCAGCTGTCCGTCCCTGTGTCTTACAGAACATAAGGAGCTTGCCTAGTCCCAGGTCGCCCAGCTGTCCACATTACCGTCTACTGGGATGGCCATTTCTGGGATTCTTCAGTATAGAACTGAAGCAGCAAATCTAGCAAAACCATGAAACATTTCTCACGATGTATTTTTATTGTTTTGATTTTGTAGGTGTGTGTCTGTGTGCGCCCCGTGAATGTGCGCTGTGGAGAGCCCCCTATATTTGTGTTTCGTTATATAGTATGCCTCATTCTATAAGCTGACCAGTCACCAGATGCATTACTTATATTTAGAGAGTTCAGTATTTTGTACACGTGCGTATGCATTTGTGTGTTGGCATGTATGTGGTGTGCCTGTGTGGGGAGCCCCGAGGTTGACATTCGGACCTTCCTCAACTGTTCTCCATTTCTTTTACTGAGGCAGGGTCTCTTACTGAGTCAGTCCACTAGGCTAGCCAGCCATCTTGTCCTAAAGATCCCTTGTCTCTGCCTCCTGGGTGCTGCGATTACAGTGGTCGCCGCTCTCGCAAGGCCCCTATCCAGGCATCGCTGACCTGAACTCCAGAGTGCTTGCATTTCACCTAAGGAAATCCCTTCCAGGGGTGCAGCAAGGCCCACAGGCTTTACTCCTCACAACACTTCTCAGTGGTTACTTTTAAGGAATCAAAAGCTAGAAGCTCACTCTGGATGAGTAATTTTGGAATCTCTGAGAGATGTTAAGGAGAGAGACATCTGAGGATGTTCCAGGCGATGGAGCAGGAAGACTGTCACATCCTTCGCGTCTCAATCCAAAGCGCATGCTTCAAGAGCTCTTCTCCAAGTGCGTGCTTCAGGAGTCAAGGCTTTGGTCTCAGGCTGCTTTCATGTCGGATGTCCTTGCTACCGATTTTATCAGTCGGCATTGGCATGATTGCCATCAACACAGATGAAATAACCTCAGGGGCCCAGATTTCTCTTTCTTGCTGATGCTTTATCATATTTTGGCTTCTCAAGACTACAAACTCCTAAGCTTTTTGGAGCAACTGGTGTCATTCTTAAAGATAAACTGGCAAGTTGGTGCTTCAGCACAAATTTGAATCCCCCTATTTCAGACAAAACCAGTGCCATTGCAGTTCTACAGGTTTCTCATTTGAAGTGTTTTCAGCGTCTTGCTATATTACTCTTGTGCTACATAAAGGATACTTTATCAAAAACAGTTAATTTGTCAAAATACCTTCCTTAGTTCTGTGTGCCACGTATAAACTGTAAGTCTTTTGAAAGTGGCTCACATCTCCTCAACATCAATCTAATTACCTCCAAATACATCTTATAATTTCTCCATTCTTTGTTGGCTTATAGTGCTATCCAGCAGAATAATCACACTCAGCAAAGGCAAACGTTGCCCTGTGGCTACCAATTGTGAAACACTCTGATGGTATGGCTGTGTCTGTTTCTGCTTTGTCTGGCTTGGGTCTATAATGACTCCTTTCTTTGCCGTTGTGTGGATAAAAATCACAACTCTCCTTCACTCCCCTTCCATACCCTAATTTGGACACAGACTAAAAAGCCTCTGGAAAAGACCCAAAAGGAATCTTAGAAACAGGCTAGGGCTGAGAGCTGGCAGCGCACATGGCAGCTGACTCACGGAGAGACCTGTCATCGACTGTTACTTTCCCAGCTGTAAAGGCCCTAAGTTGGTAGGAGCCGCTTAGTTGACTGAGCAGCCTTGTGTAAATCAGTCAAGCTGCATTGCAGCAGAGCAGCAGCGATGTGGACACCGGAGCCGCTTTGCAGGCTTTGCAGTTTAGCTTGTCACCAAGAGAAAAATCAAAAAAGCTTCTAGTTCAGTCACTCCGCAGTTATTGTCTCTCCAACCATATGGAAACACAGAGACTTAAATCTTCATTAAGACAAAGTGTAGGGGTGATGGGCTGGAGCCACATAAATCATTCTTGGGTTTCTGTTCACCTGTTTTGCTTCTAATATAGCCAGCCAGGTTTTTACTTATCATAGACATCCCTAGAGTGTTGGATGGTGTTCACCAAGAAGCGTGTCCATATTAGATCCTATGGATGCAACCCTTTTGTAAAAGCTGACAGAGATACATCACTATGGATCATCAGATGAAAAGCCACGGAAAGATGGGCTCAGAGTCTGGCTTGATGCAGCTGCCAGTCCAAGAACACCAGGGGCCACCAGAAACTGAGCAAGGTAAAGAAGTGCCCTCCCGGAAGCCTTCAGAGGGAGAGAGGTTCCAATGACTCTGCCTTTCAGCTCCTGAATCTGACATCTGGGAGGGTAAACATCTCTTAAGCCAAGAACACTGTGATGAATTGCGAGGGGCCTGGTTTAGTTACCCAGTCCTGCGGTGGTCAGTACTGGATCAGAGACTGTTGAATCATTTAACTCTGGAGAAAGAAAGCACAGGCATGTGATGTGTACAGTGTTTGTTCATGTGTGTATGTGTGTTGTATATGTCTGTGTATGTATGTGTGTGCATGTGTGTTATGTAAGTCTATGTACGTGTGTATGCGTGTGTACATATGATTGTGTGTGAGTTTATGTGTGTTCTGTATGTGTATGTATGTGTGTACAAGTGTGTGTGTGTGAAAGAGAGAGTATGTGTGTGTCTGTGTGCATACTGAACATAAGAGAGTTGTGGTTTTAACCAAACGTTGTTAATATTTTTCAGTCATGAGGGCTGAAAAGCCCCAAACCAAGGTGCCAGCAGTGTAGATTTCATTGTGAATCTGTGGTTTGTAAACAGCTGTCTGTCAGCTCCCGTCTACTCCCATGTCCTGTCAATGTGAAGCTCGCGGGAAGAGATGGCAAACTCACCACTTTCTCTTCTCGTAAAGGCTCTGATCTCACCACTAGACTCCCAGCTCCATGACTCTGTCTGTCCTAATTACCTGCAAAGGGCCTGGTCTTCAAACAGTGACAGCGAGGCTGGGCCCTCAACACAGATGGGAGGAGCATCTAATCGGTCCTCATCTAAAACAAGCGCCAGCTGTGTTCTCTCTCAACGCGAGCAGCGTTGACCCCAGAGGACAACACTTGGTGTTTACTCTGGAAATGACTGTGCATTAGAGGCAAGTGATCTGGGTCAATAGATGTCGTATCCACAGGGGAGGAAAGGGGGAGGGAGCAAAACTGGAGGTCTCATCTGCAGCAAGTTAACGGCACAGTACAGTTGCAGTTATTGCTTATCTTCAGGTGACCATCCAGGGGGATGAAAAGGCTTAGAGTAAGTTGTCTAGTGTGGTACTGTATAAGCCTCCTGGGGATGCCAGGACAAGGTGCCACAAATATACTGACTTAACCCCAAATCAATGTATTGTCTCATAGCTCTGGAGTCCCTAAATCTGAAACCAAGGCATCAGCAAGGCCACATCCCCTCTGCCATGGCTGTGGTGGGAGTTTTTATTGCCTTCCCTAGTGACGCATTCACCAACAGCTGCACATAGTATGGCTTCTTAAGGTTTGACCATTTTAACCATCTCCATCCATCATAGTCCTATTGGGAAATGAGGTGTCATCCTGTGGTTAGAGCCTCGGCAGATGAGGTAGGGCACAATTCAGTCCACCAAACACACCACAGGGAAAGAGTACGGCATTGGTGGGAGTCTGATGGGTGGGTAATGGAAGAGAAGAAACAAAAGCAATCTTCCCTAAGGAAGTCTACAATAACTCTCAAGGACCCGGAGACCAAGATGCAGTTCATATCAGGGACGGCCCACAGAGCAAGGCTACAGGGCTAAGTATAGGCCTCTGGAAACTGATCAAATGTCTGGGAAAGAAGGAGTGAGAGGAGAGAAAAGTCAAGTCTTGGAGCAAAGAACTTGTGCCTAAACACTGATGGAGCGATTTGAGGCAGCCCATTCCTGTCAGGATTCCAGGGAACGGGCCTGAGGCACACATAATATCAGCCAAGACTGAGTACATCAGAAAGAAAAGGTCACCTCTTGCTTGACAATCTTATGTTCACCTTTGTAGCCATATTTCTAAACAAAGAATGTCAGGGTCTTGTGTTCTCGTTGACCACAAATGCCAGAAATCAAGGGGAGAGCAAGGGGTATGTGGAATGCCTTGGAAATGACCCCACTTCATGTTCTGAAGTCTGGCTCTTTGGGGTCCCTCTTATCAGAGACATCAGAGATGAAGCTGTCCCTTTTCGAGTTCCCAGCCTCCTTAAGGAAAAATGCGTGCTTCTGTCAGACAAATAATCAATCTTTCCCCCAGTTGCCAAATCAGAGACTGAGTGAAAGAGAATTTATTCAGAGACTAGGAAGTAGAAACTGATAGCTTCATGTATGACTTAGAGCTGTATTGGTAATATATGTAAATTGGTAATATATGTAAATCTGTTATCTTCGGTTCGTGTAATGCTTTCAAATGATGGAATTTCTCCCTGCGTGTCTGGTCTTTCAATGTCAGTGCGGAGATGAACTCAAGTAGTATAAGCGCTCAGACGAGTAGAGCAAGTCCCTGCTTTCGCTACTAAGTTTAGCTAGATTCGGCTGCTTCAGTCATCCGAATACCTTCTCAAGGCACTGTAAGAGCCAGAAGCATTTCCCTGTCACATTTCAGTAAATATGAATACAAAATACTACGGAATCTGATGCCTGTTACTCAAGGTGAGGCACATACACAGAAAGCAGCCGCTGGGGCTCAACGCTCCCCTGAAAACGGTGAAGGAATCATGCTCAGTCTGAGAACACTGTGGGCTGTGGAGATGTGAGAATGAGCTGGAGACTGTCATGGAGAAGGGGAAAGCAATCAGCGGGTCCCTGGCTGAGCGAATGCTTGCCAGAGACATACAATCCAAGTGCGGGATGTAAAGATCCCCGTGGTTCCCACTGAATCATGCATGCAGAGTAAGCATGGAGCCAAGTATATTACACACATGACTAATAATGTTCTAAGAATAAGGATGTTTGAAAAAATAGTTATTAACCGTAAAAGCCTTAAACATTTCTCCAAAACCTGGCACCATGGCTACACTTCTGTGTCTGCTTGGCTAGGCTATAGTGCCCAGGGGTTTGGCCACATAGCAAACTAGAGTTTGCTATGATGTTGGCAAAATGTGTTGAACTCAGCGGACTCAGAGTAAAGTAGATTGCTGCTTGTACATTGGGTGGGACTTATGCAATCAATTAATTGAATTAAGGAGGAAGGTAACTCCCTGACAGAGGAGGGAATTCTGCTCCCTGCTGCCTTCAGACTCAGGATTGCAACCTCAGCTTCTCTGTGGTTTACCAGGGGACAGCTTGTCCTGAAGATTAGAGTTTCTAGTTGTCCTAAGCCAGTTCCTTAAGACAAATCACTCTCTCTGCAATCCTGCTGGTTCTGTGTGCACATCCCATGGGGTTTTCTGGGGAACTATAACACACGAGCATTGTAAAGCATGCTGCACGGTGCTTTTCATGAAGCCCAATGTTTTGGGGAGTATTACTGGTCGAGGTCAATTCCTGACTGCACACCTTGAGGAACATTTAATTCTCCCGCTTCTCCCACTGTATACCATTAGTAGCCACCACCCAAGGCATTCACTAAAGCCATGCCCACACCTCCCCGCACTCTTTGGGAACTGGCTGGCTCTTGCTCTCTGGGAAATGACTAATCGAGTTCAATCTACCTGTCTTATAGGTGAAGAAACTGAGGTTTTGAAAAGTGTGACACACCCCCCATATTGACTTATCAGTGGCCAAACAGAAATCCTTAAATATAAATACAAATGTTCTGAACTAAAGAAAGATGTTCATACATACATTGAACACATAAAAACCAAGCACATAATAAATTGGACATTCAGCATGTAGAGTATACAATTCTTTTTAACATTTCTGCATGGTATTTAAAGCTAGTACATAAATTGCTGATTGTCTGGCAAGTGCTCCATCTTTGTTCAGGAATATGGCTATCCCTCATTTAAGGTAATTTAGTCATGCTATCTTGCTCAGCAGACTTTATGTGACTCTTTCTGCTTTAGTAGTTGGTTAAAACGGGCACCATGACCCAGACTGTCTAGACAAAATTCCCTGTTAATTTTCAAAACACAGATGAGCAAGAGAGCGCTATGTGGAGGGGTAAGAAACATGTAGAGTAGGAGAAGAGGACTGAAGAGGGGGAGGAGAGGTTGGATACTGTGGTGGTTTGAATGTAATTCACCCCCATAAGCTCATAGAGAGTGTGGCTTTGCTGGAGTAGGTATGGCCCTGTTGAAGGAAGTGTGTCACTGTGGGGGGTTGGCTTTGAGGTCTCATACATGCTCAAGACACTTCAGTGTCTCAGACCACTTCCTGCTGCCTGTGGGTCAGAATGTAAGAGCCCTCAGTTCTTTCTCCAGAACCATGTCTGCCCGCAGGCTTCCATGTTCCACCATGTTGATAACAGACTAAATCTCTGAGCTGTAAGCCACCTCAATTAAATGTTTTCCTTTATAAGAGCTGTCATGGTCATGATGTCTCTTCACAACTACAGAACTCCAGTTAAAACAGACACTGAGTTTTCTACCAAGAAAAAAGGAGTTGTCTTGCAGTGAAAGAAAGCAAAGTCAAGACCAGAGGGGAATGGAAGTGAGGAATGAAGGGGCCCTCTCAGAGATCTGGCTCGAGCTTCCAGCCATCCCTGAGTCCTACCCAGAGTTTATCTACTTGGCCCTTCCTTTACTCCCGCGAGATACATTAACATCTTTCCAGTCAAGTCCCCTTTACTTAGGTGTAAGCTGGTTAGATTATGTTTCACTTACCATTAAAGTGGTTTTTTTTTTTTCAAATTAAAAAATAGCATTGAAATTTTTTTTTTGAGACAGAGTTTCTCTGTGTAATAGTACTAGCTGTCCTGGAACTAGCTCTTGTGAACCAGGCTAGTCTTGAACTCATGGAGAGCCACCTCTCTGCCTCCTGAGTGCTGGGGATTAAAGGTGTGTGCTAGCACTGCCCAGCAAGCACTGAACTTTTAAATAACTATACAATCTAAAACACAGGAATATTTGCATTTTGTTTTGATGGCATAAACCTCAGCAGAGGTCATGACCTTCAGCTGCGCCACCAATAGCATCTATGGTGGCTTGATGAACAATGTCCCCCAGAGGCGAGTGGGTTTGAGCAACTGGTCCCCAGTTAGTGGCACTGTTTGAGAGGGTTGCGGGACTGTGAGCTTTGCTGGGTGATGTGCATCCCTGGGGACAGGCTCTGAGACTTTACAGCCTGGTCCCACTTCCTTCCTCTCTGTGCCTCCTTGCTACCAGGTTTGCCTCAAACTGCTGTCGCCATGCCTTCTGCACCACGATGGACTCTCTGATCCTAGAACTCTAGGTGAAAGGAATCCGTTCTTTTCTAATTCACTTCTTATTAGGGTATGTCTTATCAGAGCAACAGAAAAGTAACTTACACAGAATCTAATCTCAAAGTGATTAAGAAACTTTTTACTCAGGTTAGAGGTGTGGCCACACCGTCATTTTCCTCTCCAGCCTTATAGCCATCCAACTATTCAGTTTTTTTTTTTTTACAGAATTTTGGCTCATTATCAGTCTTTAAAAAATATTCTCCTTCTAGTGACTTCCTTTCTGAACTGCTGTTCTTACTGTAGAGCCTGAAATATAATTAGATTTCTGTTATTTGAGCTGCATTATGAGGGTACTATTGATAATTTCATTTGCACCTGCAGGGAATCGATAACAGGCCAGGCTTTTGGGGAGATTTATCAAGACATGGTAGTTAAGGGGCTTTGAATTTGGTAATGAATAAAATCGTTTGCGGGTCAGTGAGACGGCTCAGTAGTAATGGTTTTTCCCACCCAACCTGATGATCCCATGAGTCAGATCCCTGGGCCTCATGTGGTGAAGGGGGGACCTGACTCCTGGAAGTTGCCCTCTGACCTACAAACACATTGTAGCTCACATATATGCATACATATGTACATACATACATAAAGCATACACACATACATGCACACATATGTATATACACACAGTAAAAGCAATATTTTAAAGATTCTTTTCACCCTCAAACTCCCTGGAAAAATGCCCATACCCAGACTATTCCTGGCTGGTGTTGACTAAAGTGGTCCTTGGCTGACGAAGATAAAGAAGAAATGGAAAAAATAAATGTGATTAAAACCAGTTACTCTAATGGGAAAGAGAATTTAGAATTAAAAAGAAAACTACAAAAGATCAGAGTCATTTACTTTATCTGGAATCATGGCTCAGTGTAGCTGCCATGGCATCTGAGGCACGTGAGGGGCCACGGGGCAGCAGAACCAAGGCCCCAATTTGTTCTGGCTCTTTGTCTACTGTTTATGTGGGCACTGGTGTCAGTGTGGAGTTCTAGGGAAGGGAGTGTGGACAGTGTCCTTCTCTTTCTACACAAATCATGAACAACTCTGTCTTCCCAGGTTTTCAAAAGAAAGAATGCCAAACAGCAAGAAATGTTCAGCAGCGTTGTTTGGAAACCCAGCTTCATGAGTGCCCTGCCCTTGGCTGTCACACTCCTAGGAGACACAGGTCTCCACCTGGTCTTGGGCCACCTGAAGAGACACCTGGAAGGCAAGTGCCATGCCAGGTGTCAGTTTTCTTTTCGTCTTCTTTCCTCTTGACTCTTCTTGACTTTTCAAATATGTCATCTCCCGGTCTCATCTATTCACCTTTGACCCCACTCCTGTTCTCTTTCTCCCTGCATTTAGGCTCTCTGAACTCTGGCCTTCTAGACAATTGTGGAGGCCCGTTGATCTGGTCCAGAAGTTAAGCTCCCACACCCCCAGGAAATCAATAGCCTTCCTTGCGTAGCAGTATATCCCATGTTCCACCCATGGAGCAGGGAAGTGACCCCACTGTAAACTCCACCATCCCCATGCCACGTCCATCCCAGAAGGGAGAGACTGCCTCACCACTCACCTCAAACTGAAGAGAGAATTTATAGTCAGAGTCCTTGGCCATATCCTTGATGTAAGAATCAAAGTCATCCAGCTGAACTGGGCTTTGTCAAACAGAAAGAAAGGGATGGTTAAAAATCAACCCAGTGGGCAGCATATTGGTTAACACCACATTTTGTACTTTTCTTGGCAAAAATAGAAGTTTTACTTTTCTAGGATAAACACCGACTGTTACTACATTCTCTAATTAAGACTGTCAGTTGGCAATACAATTTTAGAAAAAGTATATATACACTAAACTTCCTAGAGATGTCTATATCTGCACTTTACCTTTAATTTAGGGAAAAACATATTATATACACACTTCCACTTATATATGCACAATATACACATGTGTGTATTATGTGTGTTTGTGTGTTGTGTGTATGTGCATAGAAATACACATCATGAATTTGTGTGCTTATTTCTGGAGGATCCAGGCATCTGAGGAAGAACAAGGGTTTACTCTCCAGAGACCTGTCTGAGATGTGATTTGCTGCTTGATATCTAGACTGTGACTCTAGATAATCGTCTAACTTCTCATAAATTCGCCACAGTCATTGAAAAAATGCTGTTGCCACACTTACCTCCTTGGGCTCACGTACAGCATTCAAAGAGACTTGTCAATTAAACATCTTTCTATGGATATGGAATCCTGCAGCTAGCTACGGCACCCCTAGAGCAGGCCCGGTCAGCAGGATGGAGCATTTCGCTAGGAAACTTCAGGTGTCTCACATGAGAAAACTGTATCTAAGCTGGTGACTCAACACAACTGTAGAAATGGTTTAGAAGTGCAAGCGAGTCACACAGCCAAGTTTCTATACCTACGTTAGTTTTTTTTTTTTATGAATAGGATTTAACTTTCATGTTCTGGATATCTTGGTTGCTTCTCTTTAAGAAGCAGCCTGCACCAACCTCTTCTCTACCCTATAGGAAGCTACAATTTCTCTTCTTATCCCAGCCTTTCCATTTGGGTTGGGTCCATATATTTAACCTATGCTTTAGTCTTACGACACGCTGTTCAGCTTCTCCCATCTGACTGCAGTCCTATACCCCATTAGCAACTACACAACATGGATTAAGTATTTGGTTAAAGCTGCTGACTAGTTAATCTGGTAGATTAAGTTATGATATTCGTTTATACTAAAATTTTAGTGGATTGTAAGGGAATTAAAATTCTCAGGTATTGCCTCGAAATTCTGATGTTTTTAATCAGAAATGATAGGAACAATGACTCTTGGTCATAAAAAACATGGTAGTTCAAAAAACAGGCTGTCATGCTTGGTGGGAGCCACAGGTGCCTGGGATGTAGCTTAGGGGCCTGCCTAGGATGTGGAAAGCTTCAGCCTCGAACCCCAGCACAGCAGAATCAAACAAGCATAAGAGAGTCACGATTAAGGGAAGAAAGTGGGACCTCTGGGGAAGCCCAGGCAGGGCAAGTCTTGGTTCAAAGATTTTCCCACTTTACCCTTCTTCTCTTTTTAAAATACTAGCTAAAGATGGGCTCCCGTGTTCAACTCCATTAGAGCTGCCCTCTCTGGCTCCAGATGTTGTGGGGGCATTGATCTTAAAGTTGGATCTAACATTTCCAAGCTACACCTTGTTATTAGGGAACCAGGAATATGTCTATTGGTAGCAGACCAGATTTGTGGGTGAGAAGAAACAAACCCAAAGATGAGAGAGACAGACTGGAGAAGGCTGGCATAGAGCTAGGGCAGAGAAGGCGGCTGGCACACTGGGAGGGAGGAGAGAGCAGCAGGAGCATTTAAAAGATGGGGCAGAAGGTGGAGGAGGGTGTGGCCGCATGATGGCGGAGGGTGGTGGTGGGGACAGAAATCAGGAATCACAGAGCAGATCCTTCATCTTCTTGTTTCTGTCTGGGACTTGGAAGGAGACATCTCTGAGTGTCCCCTCCATTTTATCCTGTGACTCTGTTCCTGGATATTCTAGCCAACTCCTCTATAGCTCCCTTCAAAACCCACCAATAGTTTTGGGCAAGGAAGACATTCCATTGCTGTCATAATATTTCTCCCAAACAATTGTCGCTCCCTGATTAATGGCCCCTCTGCCGTGCCCCTTGCTGCATGCCAATGGGACGTTTGTTGATTTTACACAGACTCCGGAAAAATTATCTTTCTGTGCCCTGAAATTATAATCCATTCAAAGCCAAATAAGAATATTTTATCTTAATGTTTCTTTTGAAGTATCTGACAAAATACTACATTTTTATTTCTCTCTCTATCAACAATACCGTCATCGGAACCCCGTTGCCTTTTCAAACTAATACATCAGTGTTCTCTCCTTGGTAAGAATAAAGATTCAGTTTATAAAAAATGTTTCACTGTTTATATATATTACAGAATTTTAATCAGGAAAAGGCCTGGAGCTTATAAACACATAGCTTTTGAAATCTGTGGTGATAACTTCGACTCACCATAGCATAGTCTATGATTTAAGAGTTCAGGAGGTAGGAGCACAGGCTAGCTCATTATTTTTCCTATTTATCAGAAAGAGTTCAGAGGCGGTATTATCAGAGTATTAATTTTAGCACCAACTAGAGTAAAAACCTTTCTCTGCAATGAAGTAGAATTTCAAAACATAAAATGACCAGAGGCTTTTGTGTACCTTTATGTCCATATTAAATGGTCATATATTTGGCATGACCTCTTGAAAGATTTTTGTGAGTCCTAACAATCTATTTGTTTTGTGGTTTCCTGTGATGAGAAACCCACCTCTTCTTAGACACCCTTTTCATTTGGGAGCACGTGATCTTTTTGTCCTATTAGCTTCACTTGACACAGCATTGGGTTATCTGAGAACATAATCTCAGTTACAGAATTGCCCAGATCATATTAGCCTGAGGGTATGCATGCCTGTGGGAAGTTGTCTCGAATGTTGTATGATGCAGGAGGACCTAGAGCACTGTCGGTAGTGCCATGGTGCTCTGGGCAGGTGATTCTGAACTGTGTAAGAAAGCTACATAAGCGCAAGCCACAGCAAGCCAGCAAGCAGTGTTCCTCCATGTTTTCTGCTTCAAGTTCTATTTGTTTTGTTTTTGAGATGGGGGGTCTTCCTCCCATAGCTTTGGCTGCCCTAAAACTCACAGAGAGCCACCTGCCTCTGCCTCCTGAGTACTGGGATTAAAGGTGTGTGCCACTGCATCTGTCTCCAGCTTGAACTCTTGCCCTGGCTTCCCTCAGTGATGGGCGGTAACCTACAAGATGAAATAAAGCCTTTAAAAAAAAAAAGAAAGAAAGAAATAAAGCCTTTTCTCTCCTAAGCTACTTGGGTCAGAAAGTTCTATTACAGCAACCGAAGGGAAACTAGACTAGGTTTTCATTTGGAAAGTGTACATTGTTAATGATGAAAGTCTCTGAGTGTAACAGTGCCATGGACTTACTTTGTCAGCTTCCTCTTCCTTAAGCCATTTTTACTCCTGAAAATTGAAAAAAAATACATTTATCAGTATGAAAAGTTGATTAATAGGATTAAACTTCAAAGGGCTTTAAACTTTTTCATTAAGCAATTCTTCATTTAATTTTTATTAATTATACTTCAGATTTGTTAAATTAGTCTTCCTTAGGTGAAGATAGCTATTTCTGACTCATTTTGAGAAACTACTCGGTCACAAGCACATGTCTGCATTTCATATTTCCCATTAGCTGAAAACTGCATTCTAGAGCTACAGTTGCTGACTCCTGGCGGTTACCTTTCTAGAAGGTTTTATTAGTAATGGAAACATCCATTTCCTCATTTCCAGTGTCTGTAGACAAGAAAGAAGAATGGGGGATAAAGAATAAAGGCTGAGGAAGCTGAAGGTTGGGTTCTTAGTTATGGACTAAAGTAGCCTCTCTGTTGTTTCTGAGGTGAGCTGCTGGACTGCTGTAGGTGTGTGGCTCATACAATTCTGTTTTTATACTCTTAGCATATATGAAGAAATGGACCTACCACATGGGTCTTCTTAATTCCTTAATAACCCATAAGCCCAAACACAGGAAGTGTTAATGTACGGTTTGGTTAATTACATTAATTTGGGATTAGAGTCATGAAGCAGGTAAAGGAATCAAGCCCTGTCACCCCACACGAGGAGAGCAGCTACTTGAAGAACTTTGTTGTTGTATTTTATCATCTGTACAAGGGACATGTGTTAGTCTAATTCAGCTTATGAGTGAAATGATAGTAAACGTCACTGTAATCAATAGCACAGGCCTCTCAATATTCGAATGAAGGTGTGCATATCTTCAGAAGTAAATGTCAGGAGAGAATGATCAGTCATGGGTACAAGTACCTTCATGTACCGGATTATTTATTTGTACATTAAAACTGTGATTTCCCGGATATCTCAGCTTCAGAAAGGCTTTAAAAGGATGAGGCAGTGCTTTCCCCAGGCGTCCAGAGCTCTGGCAAACGGCCAGTTCTCACGTGGTGAGTGGGATCCCTGTTAGCCCACCTGCTAGACACTGTGCCCTTCAGGGATGAGCACTGATGGTGGACGTCATAGTGGCTTGTTCATGAATGCTTATCATGTTAAGTTGAAACAAAATATTCTAAATTTGTATTACCCTTGCAGTTTCATCTAGTAAGTTAATTATGCAAGTTATCTATCTTGTAGTCTTTTCTGTTACATGTAGTCTTATATATGGCATGAAAGTACAAGCAGGGCTATATGGGGAACATAGGAGGGCTGACAAGAAAGAAGGAAGGATGGTGGGCTGGATATAGAAGACAAGTGTGCTCAACGCACATGATGTACTTGAGGAAAATGTTTTTATGCGGGCCAGGAGCTGGCTCAACCAGTAGAAGGTCTTGCTGACAAGCCCAAGAACCTGAGTCCAGGCCCTGGAACTCAACGAAGAATGAGAGAATCGACTTCTGAAATCAATCTGCCTTTTGACCTCCACATGTCCAATGTAGTGTGAGCTTGCAATCATCACACACAGGTTCATGCACGCACACACACACGCACACACACACACACACACACACACACCAATGCACACACCACAATGTACAATGGATGGATACCAGTAAAAGGAAAGATCATGTATTATTCTCAAACTGTCTAAAGAATAACAATAATCGTAGACTTGGCCTTATAGGACCTGTGAAGTGAGGATTATAGGCAAAGAGCAAGCAGTCAGATCAGGGTTATAGGGAAGCACCCTTAGTGGTCCATGAAGTTTCTGGGTTTGAATAGCTTTTATTTCCTACAACTTCCAAGTGAAGACTTCTTATCCCCTTCCCACCCTCATTGCTTCGTTCCTGTTTCTTCCCTGCTCCCCTGGTCTCATCTTCTTTGTCTTTTATTCTTAGACTTCGGAAGAAGTACAACTCTCCCCTATCATTTAAAAAACACTGGTGTCGGACATAGCTGTATCACTTAGGATGCTGGAACCTAAAGAAAGCTCCGCGGGCCCTCCTCTGGTTCAGCTCTCCTGGTAGTAAGTTAATTTCAGGAATGCAACCCAGCCAATCACGTCAGCATTTGGGAAAGCAGGATGCCAGGGCAGGTGGCTGACAGCTCTGCTGGGATCAGGAGACTGAGAGCAAAGAAAACTCCTTTCCTATCCAAACAGACTGCAAAAGGAATCTGAAACAAAGGGTGTATGTGAAGAGAGGTCTTGAATACATCCATGCGGAAATAGTGAGCTGCTGTGCTTGGTGGCTCAGGAGAAGCCAGGCACAGACTTTTCCATTCTAATCCCATCTGTTACCCAGTGAACGTTCAGTGTGATGTAAAATTCCGCTGCGTATTTTGTATGGTGTGCTGTGGCCATGAGGGTATGTCTCTATGATTTGTGGTCGCGTTCGATGTTCTATTTAGATTCTGCTGAATCTGGAGTGTCCCTGTATCTGAAGGCTGTGGAATATGCCAAGATTGACTGATGACGGCCATGGCCCCATGGAGAGCATCTTTCTACACTTTTGAGTACTGTGTTGAGAAAGAGAGAAAGACACACACACAGAGAGACAGAGACAGAGAGAATCATACACATTTGATTTTTCCACTTTTCGTTTATGTAAGACAAAGTTCAAATCCCCAGTGACGTAGAGAAATTAAAATGGATTCTTCCTAAATTCTTTTGGGGCCACAACAGGCCCTAAATCCAACTGCACTGCAGTCCATTTCTCGAAAGAATCCAAGGTAATGGCAGAGACATGAAATGTTCAGTGATTAAAATAAAGTATAAAGCCCAGAGGGCCCCGGGTCCCTAAGTGCAGCTGCTTCACACGCTAAACAAAAGCCACCCAGGCCTTTAGGTTTACAGCCGTCTCCAAACACAGCACGCAATGACCAGTACATGACCTTATATACATCTGAATGCTGTCACTAAATGTCGTCCTGTCCTTAAAATGCGACTGTTATTAGGAGTTAGAGCAGACACATGCATGTTTGTATATGGTATGCAGGTGGTTATGGTAGAGAAAAGAAACAGCAGTGAATTCAGTTCAGAGTAGGGGATGCTTTTAAGAAAGAGTAAGGCTCCAGGACCACTGAAATCAGGAATCCTCACGGAAGCCGGCTGACTGGGCACTAGCGCCAGACACCCACCACCTGGTGATAGAATTCTCATCAGACAGTGAGAAGTGTCTGATGGGATTTCTCGATTTCCTCTCAAGGTTCCAGAGGCATTTGAGGGTGTTAGCAAATCAACAGAAGCCCATCTCTTCAAGAAATCCCCCACTTTCCAGAGGAAGCTGGCTAATGCTTTGGGAGTGTGTGGGAACAAGCTTAGCGCTGCTGTTTGGAGCTGTTGACAGGGTAGATGGCATATGAAGACAAATGCTTTCGAGGGAGGCTGAGCATATGCAAGCTCAGGGAGTGGCCTGCAGATCAAGCAGTCGGGAATACGAGCTGTTCTTTTCTGGTTGGGATGTGTGCAAGTGTGAAAGTTATAGACCCTGACAAGGGAGACTAATCTCTTCCTTGAAGGTCTCTTTTCCCCTCGAGGCAACCATTTACAGCCTCAGGATGTTTTCTAAACACAGTGGGGGATTTTGCTCCCCTTACCAGGGATTCACACAATTTGGTCAATACTGTTTATAAGGGGCCTTGAAGGGGTTGGTCATACGTTCATCCATGAGTCATTAAGAAAGATGCACAAGGCATGCAGTGTAGAAAATGGGAAGATCTCGGGCTGAGCTGCGACAGGGAGATAGCACCGGACGCAGCTTTCTGTGGTGGATGCTCTAGTCACTACCTGCATCCTAAGCAGGGGTGGAATTCCCGAAGATGGTGAGAGGATGTTCAACTGAAAGGTAATGCCAGTTTTGAAGGGGAAGGTGGAAGCAACACGTACTGCTCATACTATCTGACACTCAGCACAGCACACACTGAGCTGATGACGGTAAAGTCTGAACCTAAGAAGCAGCAACAGCCCAGGGAACGGTAGTGGATGCTGCTACGGAGAGATATGATTGAGCATGTTTCAAAGTGCTTCCCTCTAGTGTGCTTTTTAAAATGTGCAGATTCTGTAGTAATGATGCATACGGAGGAAGTCTTTCTCAATGTTTCTCCCTCTGTGACTTGATGCCATAAATTACATTACCTGCGTTCTTTTTGCCCTCAGAGGACTAGAAGAATATTTGACCAATAGCTTCAATGCATGAATGGTTGTTCAGATTCCCACATGCCTCTCTCACCCTCCCCTACCCTTCTCTCTCTCTCTCTCTCTCTCTCTCTCTCTCTCTCTCTCTCTTTCTCTCTCTCTCTCTCTCTCACACACACACACACACACACACACACACAGCCACTCTTCCATTCCATGAGATATTTTTATTTTTATTGTTTCTTTCCAAGCCTGCTCCACATTGCCCACCTTTCAGGTATTTTATTATTGTATACTCTCTAAACAATCATGTGTTAACTTAAGGGCAACGACTGTGTGTGCATACGTGTGTGTGTGTGTGTATACATGTGTGTGTGTGTCATTGGGAATTTTGTCATTTTCCTGAAAGACTACTTCTCTGATAACTTAGGGGAGAAAATAATTTGGATTATTTGGTCTAAGGAGTCAAGTTTATTATCATAATTATTACCATTATTATTATAGCATAGCAAAAGCCAAGAAGGATATGTTTCAAGGCTTCACTATCCATGTGGATTAGACACTAATGCAACAGTAGACCAAAGGAAGGCTCTTCTTTTCTGTTCAGAGGAGAAAGGAGACTTTCTGGTCTCTGAACCTGTGTTTATTATATGATGGCTCATAATATCAAGAGAGTCACTCTCTTTGGGGCACTATGTTCTTTTGTTTTCTTGAAGGTTTTAGTTTTAAATTATGTGTATAAAGGTGTATGATTGGGTGCGTGCACATGAATGCAGGTGCCCGAGGAGGGTACTGGATCTCCTGAAGTTGGAGTTACAGGTGCTTGTGAGCTGCCCACTGTAGTTTCTGGGAACTGAACTTGGGTCCTCTGCAAGTACTTAGCTGCTTAGCTGGGAGCCCAGAGTTCTGTTTCCCTGTCCCTAAAAGGACTATCACATGTTACAAACTGTGGGGTATTAGAGAAGATAATTGCATAGAAATGCCTAGCTGAGTTAAGTTAGATATTCAGTAGTTAGAGAGTTGAGGTTGTTATGAAAGCAAAGAGGTCTTCAGATTCAGAGACTCCTTCCCCTACCTTCCTACATTTACCTTCTTGGAAATAAAGAATTTTCTCATGTGTGGAGATGAAAAGAAAAATGGGATTCAAAGACGGGAAGCCAATGGACCAACTCCAAGAAGACACAAATGACAAACAACACAGGACAGGAAAGCCTTCGAGAGAAGCACAGGAAATCTAACTGGGAAGACACTGTAGGCATCTGGGTACCATTCGCTGTCTTGATGTCTTCCCAGTTACTCATCATCCTGAGTGCTGAGAATCACATGAAATAACCGGCAAGAAAAACAAATCCCTTAATCCCATTTTGTATACTTTCTACATGTTAACTTGTAAAGACTTGGAGTGGGGTAAATAGTAAAAGTGAAATCACTTACCAAGGGTTAATATAAAATGCCAAAAGATAATCAGTCCAAAGACATGAAGGCAGCAGGGTTAAGAAAGCAAACACACTCCTACGCCTGCGAGCATTAATAAACAACAGATGCAAAGATGAAAATGTGGTCAGGGTTAGTAATTCAGCTGCGAACAGATATCAATAAGTCACTGCCAGGGTCAACTCATACCCCAGCTAAACAGCATTCTCCTCTGTGGGCTTCTGATGGAGAGCTTCAAGGCTACGCTAGGGACCCAATCAGCTTCCATTCACACGAGTCCTCATCGTAATCAGTGACAACGTCTTTCCACCCATTTGGCATCAGCTCATCTGCTCTGAGGAGGTTTCATTTTCCATCTGGTTCACCAAGGCACGTCAGTCGGCTGGTGCGTTATTCTCAGCTATCACCCCTTCCAATTTAACCTGATTTAAGAAGCCAGGTAGCAGAGCAGCAGCTTGTCTGAGTGAATACAGACAGTCAGGTCACTTAAGTGCATTCCGGGGAGGACCAGGGTTCTGTACCACATCCTTATCAAGCTGAACCAGTTCACGTGACTTTCAGTAGTGTTTTCAGTTCAAACCCATATCCGGTTTCTAACGCTACTTCTTAAAGCACAAACTCAATATGCTATATGGGTATCACCCACTCAATATCAGCACCTCATCCACGGCCTGGGATTTTTCATTGGTTCTCATCAGAATGGAAGAAAAACATTAAGTAATTCGATTTTAATTCCAACTGAGGTAAAATGTCTGATTGTAATCTGGCTGTAAGTCTTCAGACAGCACTCAAGACAGACCATCCAATCACGTGGACAGGAAAATACCAGTCACACCTACATTAGTGTGAAAGCTACAAGAGAACTATCATCTTGTCACTTCAGTTAGAGGGAACCCCCCGCTGACACAGCTAATCTCACTCCATCACAATATGCTCCTGCTGGTGAAACCAAGTTTGCTACGACTTGCAGGAGAATTGGCTTCATTTTACAGAAATATCCTGGACAAAATTCTTGGCTTTGCTTTTAGTTTCCCCAGGCTGGCCTATCAATCTTACAAATTGCGAAAGGTCAGGAAGTTCATTAATGCATAGCTTTCTTGGGTCAGGGGTACATTTAGGACAGTTTCTACATGGGCCTCACGCCAGAGCTGTGAGCACCTGGTCTTTTAAAGGGAAGAAGCGGGAGTTGCTGAGGCTCTTAATCTTGAGAAGAGTCCTAGCATATTTGAACAAATCTTCCCATGTTTCTGAAATTGTCAGCATCAAAAGCTTAGAAATTCTCTTTCTTCATAACTGGGTTGATCATATTTTATAGAAGAACTCTATTCATGTTAAATTTTAAAATGACCCAAAGTGCAGTCATATCAAACAGAATCCCATTTCACCCCTGTCTTCAACTAGCGTGGTCATCATCCCACTCAAAGAGGAAGGTTTTGTGTTTTAGATAAGGTTTTTTACCCTATTGATTCTATAGGGTGAAATTTCTGTTCTCTCAGATCTGTTTATTTAATATTAACCACTTTGGGGAAAACGGGTTCATTTAAATATTTCTATGGTAGCCCTTGTTACAGGAGAAATGTTTACTTAATTGGTGATTCTCTTGGATATTTTAAACTTAATACTTAGCTGGACAGTATTGCTATTGATTACACACATAGTTCAGTATAATGACAACCAAATTTATCCCTCGACATTGTTCTAATTCCCTAAACACCTCTTTTCTCTGGGAACTTCGTCCCCAACTGTAAATGACAAAGGGCTCATACAATTTTTAAGTTTGTCTATGTCTTTGATAGAAGAGGCGAGAGCTTTGGGTTACACATCTTTACTTAATTTTTGAATGGAAGTATTGGCTCCGCTTGCCAGGTACTCAGCCATGTTGCCTTATTTAAGTCTCCCCTAAGGACCTCTTACTGCCACTGTGGTTCTTGTGATGGAGCCTCTGCTCAGCACAGCTTTGGGCCCCTTGCTTGACTTTGTGGTCCCCTTTTCCACTACTTAAGAATGGTATTCAGCTTGCAGAAACCATTTTGGCCCCTGATGATCTAGTCATGGATTACTCGCTGAAATAAAGGAAGGACAACCATACACACACACACACAAAAAAAAATCATCTGTGCTTTAGGGAAAGACAATAGAATCAGTCAGCTAAAGACATGTCCCAGAATAACACTCACCAACTGTAGGGAAGTTTCCCTTCCCTCTCCAAGGATGCGAAATTGACAAACGTGCCAGCTCCGCACTCTCTGTTCGAAAGAGACAAAAGCAAGATTACTGCTAGATGGAGCTCTTTACCTGACATGAAGGTCAAGAAAGCCTTTATCCAGCTCATCATGCCAGCATTAAAAAAAAAAGGATAATGCATGTTTTATGTGATTCTCTTTCACATACAATATCAAAAAGCAAAGGAAGATAAAACACAAAGAAACAGCCCCTTGAAATGCAGTCAAATTCTTGAGTCAAAACAGAGTCTGTTCACAATCTTTCCCAAAAGGTGTTCATGACCCTAGAATACACTTGCAGGTCCTTTGTTGCCCCTCTGCATTGATCTTGGGAATGGCTGTTTATTTCATGTTTCCTTGGAATTGGATCTTACACCATGCTACTGCCATGTTGTTTACTAAATGCAGATTAAAGTCACCTTACCCCTTCCCAGGATGTGAAGTTTGGTAGCTTCAGAGCCACCAATCTTTAGTTTTCCTTTTCCTCCACTGGAAAGCACTCACCAGTCTCTTTCTGTCATCTTCTTTTTTTGGAAATCTCTGTCTGTCTGTCTGTCTGTCTGTCTATCTGTATCTGCCTCTATCACTTTCTGTGTATGCTTCTCTCTCTCCATCTTTCTGTCTCTGTTTCTCTCTCTTTCTCTCTCTCTCTCTCTCTCTCTCTCTCTCTCTCTCTCTGATATGCATGTGTGCATACAGGGTACAGGTGTCTGTGCACATGTATATTTAGGCTAGAAGACAACTTAGAGAGCTCCATTCTATCACTTTCTGCCTCACTCCCTTGACCTCACTTAAAACTGTAATGTATAATTAAGAAATATATGTTAATAGACAATCATCTATAATAGTCAAGCTTGTAGTCATGTTAGTTAGATTTTCTAGATGTACAGAGATGTATTTCAGATGGATAGGGATTCTTCAAATCTTTCAAAGACTATAGAATATGGCATTTAAAATGTTTTAAGAGCTTAGGACTTTTCATGACAATGAGACACATCTGCTCCTGGCAGCACCATTTGCTTCAAGAGGAAGATGGGCATCGAAGAGGCTCCTTATGAAGTTTGTTAGCCATTTGGGCAAGAAACTGCTCTTGCCTGGACTGCTTGATGGTATGCTATGTGAACTGGACATGCAAGACCAACAGAGAAATGATTGTTAAACTTGCCTAAAGGTGAGATTGTCCTTCGGGGTTCCTGCTTCATGAAAGAGTCTGCCAGACATTCTGCAGGA
Source organism: Neodon shergylaensis (assembly GCA_025134845.1). Taxonomy (NCBI): domain Eukaryota; kingdom Metazoa; phylum Chordata; class Mammalia; order Rodentia; family Cricetidae; genus Neodon; species Neodon shergylaensis. Next base: position 3,609,484 of record JABTXL010001457.1, on the reverse strand, counting down.
CACAGAAGAAAGTGACTGACAAACTGCCAAAATAGGTGGAACTGTCTTTAAAATTTCTGCTTCATGGGAAAGTCTGCCAAATGCTATGGGTCTGTAGGCTGAAGATGGATGACCCCATGTTGCAGAAGAACTTTGGGTGACTGTCCAGGCAGTGAGATGTTTCTGTCAATACTAGAATTTTGGAAGTTGCTTACAATGAACTTATTGTTTATTTAGGGAATATCTTTCTGGAGTCTTTGATGAAGTTGAAGAATAAATAGTTATTTTAGTTTTCTTTAGTTATGATAAAAGATAGAGTAGATATAAATATTGTAACTGTAATTCTTGTTTGGTAACTGTTTTGTTGTATGTATTTACTATGCTAAAGTTGAAACCTTCCTTTTTATTTAAGTAGAAAAGGGGAGGTGATGTGGAATTCCCCCCTGTATAATGTGATTAACATTAATGAGTAAAGAAATTGCTTTGAACCTATAGCAGGGCAGAACTTAGTTAGGTGGCACAGAACCAGCTCATGTGCCCTCTCTCTTCATTCATAGTCTGTTTTCTGCATAAAATCAAAATGAATGTATCAAAACTCATCAGCTCTCATTAACCTGCTACGGACTCTGCAGCGACTGTTCTCGTCACCCGGAGTGAAAGCTGACGGTCCCGCGAGGGCTTGTGAAACCCTCTGTGATCGGGCATCACTTGACATTCTTCCCTGCACCTCCTCTGCATTACCTGTCCTGGAGTCTCAGCTAGTCTTTGAGTACATTAGCCATGACACTGGGCCTTTGTACTAGGTGTTCTTTACACTGGACACTTTCCACAGATAATGTATGGCCTTCTTCCTCATGGCTCCCAAGCCTTTGTTTTACATGGCTGCTCTTCACCAACCTTTCAGGGTTTCTTTCTGTATCCCGGCACTGCCGAGCTCTACTCTTTCTTATGACCCTCTAACACACTATGCAGCTGTAGCTTTGTCTTCACTGTGTGTTATCTGTGTTCCCCATTGCAAGAGAAACTCTATCAAGTGTTGTCAAGGTGAGGTACAGCAGACACTCAGTACTGGGGTAGTTGTTACATAGCAAGTATCCATTAGAATTTGCTAAGCCAATGAATAAAGTTTTGGTGACCTGCACAAGCTCACACAGTTTGTAAGTCTAGACTTTACTTGAGGAGTGCAATGTTATAGGTTTTCCCTGGAGTTCTACTATGTTAAAGCCATGTCCCCATCACCCTAATAATGTTAATACCAAACTAATATCATCCTAATTTGGTTATTGCAATACCAAACTTCATAAGCTGATGGCCATATTCACAAGTGACTATTGTTGTCTATTAGGACATTTCCATTCTTATCCTGGTAATTAACTTGAGTCAGTTTACTTAAAATTATATTTTCCTATACATGATGCTAGCTGGGTGGTAAACCGCTGTTGGACTTGATGCTTCTTTGTTTTCTTTCTTTCTTTCTTTCTTTCTTTCTTTCTTTCTTTCTTTCTTT
>JABTXL010001457.1:3543166-3607988 GCA_025134845.1 Neodon shergylaensis | reverse complement strand
TTTCTTTCTTTCTTTCTTTCTTTCTTTCTTTCTTTCTTTCTTTCTTTCCTTTACTTCCTCCCTCTCTCCTCCCTTCATCTTTTCTTCTCTCTCTCTCTCGACAGTGTCTCACTATGTATTCCTGCTTGGCCTGGAACTCATTATGTAGACAAGACTGATTTCAAATTCACAGAGACCAGCCCATCTGTGTCTACAGAGGGCTGGGATTAAAGGTGTGTTACTATCCCTGGTTTATTTTTAATACACTGTATAAGCCACTGGTTAAATCATGGCGAGATAGCAAACTGTAAACGATATTGGTTTGTATCTCAGCTGCCCAGCAGTCTACCACTGTATATTTGAACCGAATTTCCCAAATGCAGTTGTTACCAAAGGAGCAGCAGTGTCTTCAGAGAACTGATAGGAAACTCTGGAAATGTGAAGAAAGTAGTGGAGAATGTGTATAAAGGAGAGTTCTCGATGTTTATCCTAGTGGTAGAGTGCTTGCCTAGAATTCACAGGGCCCTAGGTTCTTTCTACATCACACACACACACACATGCACACGCACACATGCACACACACACAGAGGGAGAGAGAGACAGAGTTGAACATCTGCATTTTTCTTACCTAGCCATCTGCAGGTGCTTTTTTCTAAGAATGACAAGCGTCACTAACAGCAGTCCAATTAAGAGTGTGCTGAGGATGGCCAGCACTGAGATCACCACCACGTTAGGGTTCATCTCTGTAACTAGAGAGAAAAGCCACATGTTGCTATAGGTCACAGGACACAGAGATTGACAGAGCCATTCACAGATTTCCATCTATCCTTAGGAAGGTTGAGTTTATAATGAAGATGACAATGGCAACAACCATGTTTGTCTAAGGCAGCCATTGCCTTGCCTTCTGGTGGAGGCTGGCAGATGGTCCTTAGGTATGAGGAGGAACCAAGTCTGTTTCCTAGGTCTCCAGCACGCAGGATGCTCTTAGAAAGAAAAGCTGCAAATGTGAACAGTATCCATGTGTGGCTTGCAACTATTTGAAAATTAAAAACCATTACCATGCATTACCATTGCTTAACATTCTCAAAAGCTTCGAAGGTGGCAGGTTCTTATTTTATGCCCATGACTTTAGAGTCGGGAAGCACCGCTGTCTAGTTTTCTCTCCGCTAACAATGCATAGGAGCAAGGCATTAGCGAGCCGCCATCTGCGGTGGCATTTTACATGCTACCAGAAGCAGGCATCCTGACAATCTGTAGCCATATGCTCCAAGGTTTCCCATCTGCACAGACGCAGAGATTAAATCTATTAATAAGTTGGAGAGTCCCTAGGAGTGGGGTTGCTCTCACGTGCTTTCTCTGATGAACGGCCTGCTCATCACAGGATGCCAGAGGCAAGGGAGCAGGTTCCATGTCTTTATAGACATCTTCACGGTGAGCCAGGGGAGCTACATGTCCTCCATCGCAGGGCAGAAAGCATCAGAACTGATGGGCATGGTGGTACATCCTGTATCCGAGGACTTGCGAGGCTGAGGAAGGCGGGTGAGAGGTTTGCGGGCAGTTTGGACTATTTGGTGAGTTTGAGACCAGCCTGACTTAGATGATAACCATTTAAATCCCCACAGAACCAGTCCTCAATGCCTTGAGTACTTGCTATATGCTACCTCTGCTCGGGTTTGTGGCTGAGTGCCGAGAAGAGAGAAGAGCAGGCTAGTCAGCTCTATTTGAGAAGCACCTTTATTTATTTCCCTTCCTTTTCACTTGTAAGTAAACGGGACAAGAATTTCAACTGTTGCTCTAGGTTGCCAGGGAAAGGATAAGAATTAATAGACATTAAATATGCATGGTGGCATAGACTGCAATTCCAACTTTTGAAGGAAGGGACGAGGCAGGAGAATTCCTATGAGTTCCAGGCCATGCAGGGCTATATAGCGAGAGCATGTATCAACTCTGCTCTTCAAAAACAAACCCAAACCAAAACAAACACACAAACAAAAACCTCAAAATCCGGGGAGAAAAAGTGTTGCGAGATGTGAGGAGAAACGCCATTAAAACACTGCCCATGTCTACTTTCTTCTCTTCTTCTAACACATTAAATGTTAATAGCAAAGACTTCAAAACAAAACAAAGCAAAGGTCCATGTTACCCATCCCTGTACTCAGTAGTTAAATGCATGGCTAGTGTGACGGACACAAAAGCAAACCCATTGTGCACTGCTGTCTTCATAGGTCTTCACAGATGGTCTGTAGTTCCTTCCATTAACAGTGTACATAACACAATGTAGGAAAAGAACGAGGAGGCCAGCATTGTTAGCCCTTGCATTAGTTACTAATTTTCCCATATTAGTACAGCTGAAATAGCAGTGGTTTGGCTTTGACTTTTAGCAGGAATTGTAACTACTCTTTAACCAGGGTCAGCCAAGGACCAGTGCAGACGAGAGTGAGCTGATCAGGAGTCTGTGTACCACTCTTGTGGATTCCAAGGATGGTGGCCTTGGTGATTATACCAGCCTTTTTACAGAATACATTAGGGCTTTCTGTATTTTCTCTTCTAACTTTCAAAATAACCTAGAATGGAGTGATGGGGGAGAGTCTTCTGTTTTGTGTTAATTTCATTCGTTAAATAAAGAGACTGCCTTGGCCCTGATAGGACAGAAAATTAGGTAGGTGGAGTAGACAGAACAGAATGCTGGGAGAAAGAAGCCGAATCGCAGTCGCCATGATTCTTCCACCAGACACAGACGCAGGTTAAGATCTTCCCTGGTAAGCCACCTCATGGGCTACATAGATTATTAGAAATGGGTTAGATCAATATGTAAGAGCTAGCCAATAAGAGGCTGGAACTAATGGGCCAGGCAGTGTTTAAAAGAATACAGTTTCCATGTAATTATTTCGGGTATAAAGCTAGCTGTGCGGGCAGTTGGGTACCAGGAATATACCGGCCACAGATATTACAACAATGGAGCTGGAAAGATGGTTCAACAGTTAAAAGCACTGATTGCTTTTGCAGAGAACATGGATTTGGTTCTCAGCACCCACTTGTTGGTACACAACCACCTCTATCTCAAGTTCCAGAGGATCTTATATCCTCTTCAGACCTCTGCAGGCAACAGGCATGCACATGGTGCACAGAAATCCATGCAGGGAAAAAAAGCCATACTCATTAATATAAATAGAAAGAACTCAAATAACTCAAATCTAAAATTCATATACTGTTATGCTATATTTACATATTTAAAAAAATTTCAGGATAATCTACATCTTTTTCTAGGTCACCTGATCTTGGGGATTGGAGTCAAGGGCTCCCTGAACCCATATCTTGGGGTGTTGTTTTCAATAGAAGACTGGTTCCATCAAAAAGCAGACTATGTGTATTTAAAAGGAAACATTAAAGAAAATATAGAAACTTTCAAGGACCAGATTGCCTTAATATGCACAATTACCCATTGTGGAGACAGCTATGAAGGTGGGGACGCTGGGACTGTTGTGGCTGAAGCTGGTGACGCTGCAGTTGTAGGCAGTGGCTGGAAGGAGGCTGGAGATGGTCACAACGTGGGAGGAAACAGCTATGGGTTCCTGGAGATATAGAAAATAAAATTCATTTCGTGTCATCCTCGTTCATTTTGTCTTTAAAACTATTTTTCATATCAAGGAGGTTGTACGTAGAATAGAAGCAACTAAAAGAGGGCAAAGGTTAACAGTGAAAAATGTTTCCTTCTTTCCCTATTCTCTTCCATACCACTCTGTCCCATGAAAGCAGCCAACATTACTGGATGTTTTCCACCTTGTACACCTTTGATGGAGGTATGGACGGAGAGGTCATGTTGACAATTGTGAACAGCTTACACACTACTCTGTTTAGCTTTACCTGAATCATCAGTATCTTCTTGTTATCAGAGACTGTTCTTTTGTTTCACGGCCAATCAGACCCAAATAATCACACAGACACTATATTAATTACAACACTGGCCAATGGCTCAAGCATATTCCTGGCTGACTCTTACATCTTAAATTAACCAATTTCTATTAATCTGTGTATCACCATGAGGCTGTGGCCTACTGGAAAGGTTCCAGTGGGGGTCTTTCTCCTTTGGCAGCTACACATGGCATCTCTCTAACTCTGCTCTCTCTCTCTCTCCCTCTGTTTCTTTTTGGAGTTCCTGCCTGGCTTTACTCTACTAACCCACTGGCTCAAACAGCTTTATTTATCAACCAATAAAAACAGCACATATACAGAAGGACATCCCACATCATGTTTTGGCATTCTTACTACAAGTTTGTATTAAGCTGTTTAATCCTTTTTTAAATAAAAAAAAATTAAAAACTACATGTCTGAATATTTGTCTGTCTGTATATTTGGGTACCACATGCATTCATGCCTGCACAGACTAGAAAAGGGTACCATATAACCTGGAGCTGGAGTTGCTGACAGTTGTGAGCAATCATGTAGGTGCTGGGAAGTAAACCTCAGTTCCTGTAAGAGCAGCAGGTATTCTTAACCCCAAAACCATCTCTCCAGCTCTTGTGTTACTGTGTTTTAAGGAGTGCACACAAGTTCATTCAAAGTTCATACTTGACCTCACCAGCTTCTTACTGATGAAGGTTCAAGTGGTTTGTTGATTTCTTTGTGTGCTATTGAAAATAATGTTAACAGCATCTTGCAAATATATATATATATATAGTGTATTTATGTATTGTGATGGTTAATATTGATCACCAACTTGACAGAACCTACAATCACCTATGAGATGAGGGATTGTTTAGATTAGGTAATTTCTGCGCATGTCCCTGAGAGGTTATTGTGATTAGGCTAATTGACCTAAGAAGATCCACACCAAAGGAGAGTGGCACCAGTCTCTGAGCCTGGATCCTGGACTGCATTTAGAGAAGAAAGCTATCTGAACAAAGACACTACGATTCTCTGCTTCCAGATTTGTGACCATCTGCCTCCAGCTTCTGCTGACAGTACTTCCCCACCGCAAAGGACTGTACCCCGAAACTATGAGTTAGAAGAGATGCCTTCTCCTGCAAGTTGCTTTTGCTGGGGTATTTTTGTCACTACTACAGGAAAAGCTAAAATGCTGCATATGGCATACGTGCATGTACACACACCACACGCTGCATGGAAAGGCACATACACATATGTAATCATACAGTCCCAGCAGTTGGTATTTGGTCACAAACCATGCCTTTGTAATACCGAAAACTATTGACAATCAACCCCTCCCAGGCCAGCTTACCTGCTCACTACTGTTGTGTAAAGAGGACTGTTTTCCTGCATTCCTTCTAATGTGGCATATTTGTCTGTAGGCTTTCCCAATGAAAATTGTGTCTAGTAGTTTTATTTTGCAATTCTTATCATGAAGGAAGTTATCAATTTTTCATACTTTGAAGGTTCCTTTGTTCTTGTTTTCCTACGTGTTTGCTTAGGAGTGTTGCTTATTATCTTTTATTTATTTATTTTTTACTTGTAGCAGTTCTCTATATATTAAGAGCCCAACCTGTTTGCCCACATTCTTTTTTGTCACACCCACCCAAAGCATGGTGACAGAAGGTGTTCAGAAGCAAAATTATCTCATTTTTAGGAAGAATAAATTGCTAACTTGGTGGGTCCGTGGAGAGGCATTGACATACAAACTGCACAACGTAAACAATTAGTGATCATGCCCCTCTTTTTCGAAAGAACATCCCCAAACCCTCCAGACTAACAAGACAGCAGCCAACAGCACTGCTTTCCCGTCCCACCCACCACCTGTCCAGAAAAGAATTACAGCAGGGAGAGATAGACTTGCTGGCAGGACTAAACTGCCGCTAGTAGTTGGTCAGCCATTATGTTTCCAGAGGAAGACATCACTACAGCTACAGAGAAGAAAATGCATCCATGGCAGGAGACTTCTTTTCCAAAAAGGTTCTTAGCGCAAAGACAGGACTCAGCACAGATCAAAAGAGATAAATTTACGGATGCGCCTATCAAAGGGGCACATTATCTCCTCAAGCAGTGGAAAAGGTTGCTTGCCCAGCCATCCTCCTATTCTTCCTTGTCAGGCACAAGGTCTTTATTTATCGAAAAGAGCATCAATTATTCATGCTAGAAGAATTACTCGACCCCCTGCAGTGCCTGACTCCCTGTCCTTTTCCTCCCCCACCTCTGGCTGCAAAGTCTTTTCTTCTCCCCTCCCCTTCCTTCTCTTTTCTTTTTGTGAGTTAGTAACTCTCCGAGCTGAGTGTCCATTTCTCCTGCCCTTCATCATGTCCTGGAGAACCATAAAGTAGTTTATCACTTCTGCTCTATATGACCCCAAAGCTTTAACAATAAGCATGTCTCAGGGTTTTGTCTTTTAAATTATTTCGACAATATGACTCTTTGCTGGGGAACTTATATTTTACTTATTTCTCCATTTGCACCTGAACTGATATCTTTTATTTATAGTGTCTTTTTAAGTTTAAAATAAACAAAAATTAAATCAATTTACAAGTAATTAAAAGAAAAAATGAAGGCAAGTGTTGATTCTACTGTTTGTGTTCTCTCAAATACCTTTCAAAAACTGGGCAACTGGTCCTAACTGTTAAAATATAATTTCAATGTCATGGTCCTCATGAATATAGTCCATAAATACTATTAACTTTTGAACTCTATAAAGCCCAAAAGAACGAGCTGTTTTCACTTGTACTTTCATGAAACAGAAAGTCTTTAGTTTGCTTCATTAGCCTTAACCAAAAGAAACCCAGAAGGAAAGTCGAGGCAATCAGTACCTGGAGTTTGGCATCATGGCTAGAGCCGAGTTGTTGACAGAGGACTTCAAAGAAATCAGCAACACCCTCTTCCACCCACAGAAGGGTCACGGACGTCTGTGTTTTGTTCACTGCGAAGAGTGATTTCGGAGGGGCTGGTTCTGAGGAGAGAACAAAATTTTTAAAAACAGAATTACATATATATATTATCCTCATTTAGTAGCAAATGGGTCGGAGGTCCAAAGAACTCACAGGTAGGGAGATAAAAGCCTGTGTTCTACTGCCTTTGAGTGATATGCCCATCCGCAAAGCCTGCCATTGACAACCAAAGGCAGAATGTTCTGTGTTCTTCCCCACTTGTGTTTCCAACTTCTCCTTTTGGACACTTCTGTTTTCTTCTTCAGCTTTATAACCAGAGCCTATTAATAGTTTCTGTGTCATCCATCCTGGAGTTAGCATTGTCCTGACAACACATAGCTTGGATGTGACACAGAAACAAACAAAGATGAAGAAGAAGACAGGAAAGATGGGGAGGGGGCTCTCGCTCCTAATGAGATGTTCATTGGGAATTAGCCTTCCCAAGTCTTCCTTTCTTTAGATACTTTTCTTGGGGAAAAAGATCAGATTCTTGAAACTTTAGTGAAAATTAAGAGAGATAAAACTGAAAAGATAACATAATTTTTTTTTGTAAAAGGATGATGGAAGGGAACCAGATGCTTAATAACATGTTAAAGATAAGAGTTTTATCATAGACTTTTTATCTTGATCAATAAATTAATACATTAGTCAAGGGCCCCACACTGTGCTATCTGGGTCACTTTCTGTTCCTTTCTAGTAATTGAGCCACAGGCTTGGTTGACGAGGTCCTGTGTTCTGGTAAGTTTTCTACACTCTTATCTTTCACTTCTGGATTTCTTCTTCTCTACTCATATCACTGTATTATGGATGCTGAGTTGTGATGCCGTGTGGTGATGTTATGGTGGATGTTGCATTGTGATGCTGTGTGGTGATGCTGTGTTGTGATGTTGTGTGGTGATGCTGTGTGGTGATGCTGTGTTGTGATGTTGTGTGATGATGCCGTGTGGTGGATGCCATGTGATGATGCTGTGATCTGTCTTTCTAGACCCTCTAGTAGTAGTTGCACTCCTGGTCTGAAGCTAGGCCCTTGTTATCTGCTGGCAGTTACCCTCGACATCGCTTGCCTGGACATACAATATCATCCCCCTCTAAGTTGAGCTGTCAATGTGCTGTCCCATCTGCACCTCCCTTTCAGACAGCCAGATCTCTGCTCTTGTTAGTTGTATTCCTTCCCACTTTATGTCCCAATTCCTGAATCTGGCCCTAGTCCTGGATTTTTCCAGAGCTTGAATGTCCAGGGAAACTGTTGACCCCTCCAGATCTTTCTGGTCAGGTTTGGGCTTCCTTTGTAGAGCCGGTAAAGAAACATGTATTTAAAAGTAGAAATCCTTGCAGGTGGCCTGAATGTGAGTCATTTTCCAGTGAGAAAGTGACAACTGTGGGTGTGCGGGCTAAAGGAGAGAAGAGATGAGTCAGCTTTGGACAGTGAAAACCACAGTATGTCGGGGTCTCTTTTTCATTGGTAAGCTTACCAACTCCTCCAGGCAGGATTCAGTCTCACTTCTCTTCTGAAGAAAAGGGACAGATGAAGCCTCAAGTGTCAGAGGTCAACATCTCTACCCACATCTGTCACTGCTGACAGGACTTTGAGATACATGTAAGACCTCCAGTGATTTGTGCAGCTTAAAACCGGGCCCTTGGGAGCAAATGCACGTGGTTGGGGCAGAACTGGATAAAGCTAGGCTTCTTTCTCTTCTAAAAATATGTACTACAAAGTCACTCATAACAGCATGCACCAGTGATATTAGCAGTGGTGGTGTAGAAGCAGAAAGACCTGGAGTTCAAGGCCAGCCTCAGTTATGCAGTGAATTTGAGGCCAGTCTAGGTTATATGAAAACGTGTCTTAAAAACCAACCTAACATAAAACAGACAGATAAAAGGAAGTAGCTAAGTTTGGTAAACTGATTGCCACTCAAGCACCAGGACCTGGGTTCAGATGCCCAGCATCTACACACAAAGTCAGGCATGGTGGCCTGCGACTTCAGCATTGGGGAGACAAATGCAGGCAGATCCCTGGAGCTTTCTAGAATCAGCAAGCTCTTGGATGAATGATGAGACCTTGTCTCAAAAAGATATATAGAGAGTGATTGGAAAGGGTCAGTTGGCTTCTGACCTCTATACACCCCCCAACACATGCCCATACACACATGTGTACACATTCATATGAATGGTGTGGGAGGTCTTTCTGTCTATGTGTTCCTTTTATTGGTTAATGAATAAAGAACTGCTTTGAGCCTAAGGCAAGGGCAGAACAGAACTAAGCAGGAAAAGCTAGGCTGTATGCTGGAAGAAAGGGCAGAGTCAGAGAGAAGCCATGGAACTGCTAGAGACAGACGTTGGGAATTTTAGCTGGTAAGCCACAGCCAAGTGGCGATACACAGATTAATAAACATGGGTTATATTAAGGTGTAAGAGCTAGCCAATAAGAAGCTAGAGCTAATAGGCCAAGCCGTGATTTAATCAATACAGTTTCTGTGTGATTATCTCTGGTCTAAGCTAGCCAGACAGCCAGGAACTAACTAGTGACCTCCCTCCAAAATATGAATATGCACATAACACAACACAACATTACACACAGTGTTATCAAGCACCTCGTACAGAACTTGGACAGGATGGAAGACAGCAATGCTAAGTACCATTTAATTTATACCGATCATGAGAGGATCAAGCTGCTGCCTCTGAACTCAGAGTTGGTGCCTTGGGATCCTCCAGCAAATCCCTTCTTTCACTTGGAGGTTACAACGGAAATAATTAGGTGTAACGCTTAGTCTTGAAGCAGAACGTAATGTCTTGAATGTCCCAAATTCATCTTTTTCTACCAATCTACATTCTTTCTTTCTTTTTTATTAGGTAGGGGGGCACAGAGGAGCAAGATGGGGACTGTTCCATTTTGGAAATCACTATGTGCCTAGACTGCCCTTATACTCAGGGCAAACCTTCTGCCTCAGCTTCTCAAATGTGGGGATTAAATGTGACAGGATGTCCCACTTACTGCTTATTTTAATGTCACGCATTGATGTAACTGTCCACTGAATGGTATTTATGAAGTGTCATTATATCCAAAGTGCAGACAGGCTCCCCACTGTCTATATTTTTTCCCTTTAAATGTGATGGGTTTTACACACATGGCATTGGTAGTAAGAGGATTTAGTAGTATTGCTATGAAAAAGCATCTCTCTGACTGATGGGGGAAAAATCTATTTTCAGTCTCCAGCCTCAGTGTGAAGAGTTTTCTAGAATTTCTTTATGTCCAAAATTCAAATCGAGAGTCTGTTCCATGTGTGTTATAATGAAGTTTTCTACAGTAGAATATGTCCTATAAATTATTCTCAACTTTGCCAAAGCATCTCCCACATAAGCAGTGGAGGCTAAGTAGAGGCATCATGATGCTCAAGTTGATGGCAGCAAAATCTGCCAAAGAAAGCACTGGAGTAAGGAGAGAAATTGTTAAGGATGGTAAGTATGCCATAAAAACTGGAAGAGGAAGTTTGGTTTAAGCAACAGGAGTCTGTCAGATTTGGGGCTCTCTAGATTCTTCTCGTTGACCTAGGAAGACTCTTCCAGATTTCAACCAGTAATTTGAATATTTAAAAAAACAATACTGAGATATCTATCTATCTATCTATCTATCTATCTATCTAGCACTTGGGCAAGCACTTAGCATCTGAAAATGTTTTAAATTATTAATTAGAGACTGAAGAGATGTATTAATGGTTGAGAGCTAGTTACTCTTCGAGAGGACTCAACTTCAATTCCAAGCACCCTTATTGAGGTTAACAACTGCCTGTAACTCCAATCTCAAGGGATCTGGCATCTTCTTCTGCCCTCTGGAGGCAACAGGTACTGTATGGTACAGACATGCATGCAGACAAAGCACCCATAAAAAAAATCTTATTAACAATGGGTGTGAGGAAGTATTCATTAAATTCCTGACATACCAAATAAGTTTTTTTTAAAAAAAATACTCTTGTCCATAATCAAACGAAGTCTTTAAAGATTTCTCATTCACATCAAAGTTTTTATGACTGAGATTAAGAATGGCAAATTGATGTCCTAAAATCCAGTTTCCAAAAAGAGAAGTGAAAGCCACAGAGTGGGTATTGGAGGGTCCTCCCATGTCTGTTATACGGCTGCCAAAAGAAGGAAGGTTTTAGAAAAAAAAATTCCCCAATCCAGTAAAATGTAAAAAGCATCTGCACACAAGGTCCGGGCCTCTGTCTCCAGCTCCTGGCTGGGTGCTGTGTGAAGACCATCATGTCTCTTGGCTCCAGCTTGACCACACGTTGCCGTGTGTAGTCTTCTGGCAATCAAGCTGGGGGATTTCTCATTTCTGGTGTCTTGCACGTGTGTGTGGCCTGGGAAAGCGGAACTTCACAAGGGTGGTTTACTAGGGTGGAGCTGGGTTTTTCTCTCCCTTCATTGGCTGCTCCATTCTACCCTCTCTTCCTAGAATCTTCTTGCTGTTCAGTCTCTGCGTGTTGGAATGTGGGCCACACCCAGGGCTTCTCACTTCTGTCTCTAATCAGTACGGGTGCTCTAACTCATCCAGACATCCCAGAGCAGAAATTCCTTGTGATCTCTGGACATGGATTGATTATCTCTTTGCTGGACACATGTGTTTTGATTTTCTATAGTTTTAACTCTCTCTCTCTCTCTCTCTCTCTCTCTCTCTCTCTCTCTCTCTCTCTCTCTTTCTGTCTCAAGTTTGAAGCTCTTAACCCCTCCCCATTCACCTTTTCATGGCCCCTGCTTTTCTCTTGGTCTCACTGAGTTGCACAACCACGAAACAGAATTGCTCAAGAGCCAAGCTGAGGCGTCATTCTACTTTTTCTCTCTCTTACTTCCTACATCTGTCCCAGAAGAAAGTTCTGTAGTCCCAGCCTCCAAAATGACTCCTGAATCCTTTCCAATTCTCTCCATTACAGTTATCTTAACTGAAGTAGTTCTCGTTTCTCATGGAATTTAACTAAATCACAGTGATCTTGCCCATATTAAGACAACTAACCTCTTTAAGTAAGTTTTTGACTCAACTCAACTCTTTTTATTCTGATGTGTGTGTGTGTGTACATCGTGCATGTGTATAGATGGAGCCAGAAGACTGTGTTGGGAGTTTTCCATATCCCTCTGCCTGGGAATCCAGGGCTTTCTTCTTCTAAATTAAGTTGAAGCTAGCAAACGCCTATGATCTACATGTCTCCACTTCCCTTGGTGCTAATGTGGGGGCCAAAGTTATGTTTTCAGTTTCAATTACTGTTCCTAAGAGATCCACAGAGCAAAAATGCTTCTAGCCTGTAAGCTCCTTGCCCAAAGACAGATACTGAGGTGCTGGAGGTTGCTGTTCAGGTGAGATAACAAACCATGTGTTTTCACTCCCCTAGACAAGCTTGTTTGGCCCAATTACCCTGGATATGCTTAATGCAGGTGGGAGGTACACACACAGGAAGTACATCAACTTATATGCTTGTCCTGATTGGACTTGGTGGGAAACACACAGGCTTATGGGTTTGCCTTTCTAAGCCTCTGCAAATGTGACTCGCTGTCATTTCCTGGGAACCCCAGAATGGATCTGCCTAGAGCCCATCATCCTGGCCAGTATTTAATTAATGCTTGCTTCAAATTTGGCTCAAAACTGTGGTAGAGGTCTCATTCTTTCATGGTGGGGTTAACACAAGGATTACTGGTGGCCTTGTTTTGTGGTTGTGGGAGCTGCACTGTGGTCCTCACAATTGAGGAACAAGCCCTCTTATCCACTGGGCTGCTTCTCCAGCCCTTCCATACTACTTTGTCCCTCACCTCACCAGAGTTGTTATTTTAAATATCAGTTCTCTCAACGACTTCCCATTGCTCTGAAACTAAAACCCACCCCCACACCTTGAAAGTCCTCTGTGCCTTCTCCCTCCATCTGTCATGCTTCCCAACCATGTTGTGGTTTTTGTCACTTAGACCTCAGCTCCCACAGCTTCTTCGCAGGAAGCTTTCACCCCAGCATCACTCCAGCCCACAGAACCAGGCTTTAATGTTTTCTGAAGTATTTGTTAGGGTTCCCTCCTCCCCTACAGCATAAACTGATGGACAGAAACAAAAGCAGCTCCTTGAGGTTCATGCCTCCGTGTCTCAGGTCTAAACAAAGGTTAGAGCTTCCCTCACCACCTCTTCCATAAGGCTTGAAGACGGATTCAAACAATGTATGAACGCACACCAATGGATTCACACAAGTGTATCTTTTCTGAGGTGGCCCATCTTTCAAGTGCACTCATGAATCTATGGGGAAATGAAAATTGCTAACAAAATGATTGTCCTGACACAGCACAAACCATTGTTGAGATAAAACTTTTCTGGGTATTGTCAATGTGACAATCAAAAAGAGTTGGTAAATTTTTGCAAAAAACCAAAAAAGCAAAAAAAAAAAAAAAACCCAAAAAAACCCACAACCCCAACTTTATATCCACTCATATGTCCTCTTGGTGAACCTCTATTATATTGGACACATTGGCACTTCATTTCCACATAAGTAGACTCTACCCAACACTGTATCGGACAGAGGCCTCAGTCACAGAGAAGTGAGCTGCAGGCTAGTCCAACCGATTTTGCTCTGAAGTTTAACAGTAATTTTCTGATTTGAACAAACTCTGGAAGCATCTGTATGCCAAACCTGTATTTTCTACAAAGTAGAATCAATACAGAGTCTGCAAAGGCAAAGATGGATGCAACCAGGAAACACAAAATGGCTTGAACAAAAGTGTCACAAAACAACCGACCCCTCCCAACGTCTTCAGTTTAGTTATGAAACGTTCTTCCATTTTCCTGAAACTTACAGCTTGCTTTGGCTAAATAGTAACTAGAATATTATATAACTCCGAGGCTACAATCCCATTTCCACTTGGCAATGTCTATTGAACAGCAAAGAATTGTGCTGGAAAAAAAAAAACCTGAAGGACTTTACAAAGCACGCCATCATGGTTACCAAAAGCCAGACATCTTCAATAGAGACACGTTGGATTATTTAGCTACCTGCCAATAATGAGAGGTCTGTATATATGACTCGTCTTGCTTTCAGACAAGACCAAGATGGATGCAGCACTCCACCTGATACCCATGCACTGATAAGGAAGTTTATAAACTTTGAAGGTTTCGATGCCGTGGAAATGATTTCTCTGGAATTCCACTTTTCATCTTGAAATACACAAAGGAACTTTCTCATCATGTTTAGATAATTCTATCAGGGAAATATGGAGGCTCAAAACCACATGATGGAGATTGGAGAGATGACTCAGAGATTGAGACCACTTGTTGCTCTTCCAGAGGACCCAGGTTCGATTCCTAACACCCAGTTGGGGGCTCACAATTATCTGTAGAACCATCAATCACCAGGGGATCTGACACCCTCTCAGCCTCTACAGGCACTGTATGCATGTGACAGACATATATGCAGTTGGAACATCCATATACATAAAGTGAATAATTAAAAAAAATCAACAACACACCTGATAAACAAGAAACCATCACTGTTTAAACTGTCACTTTCCTGAGTAGGTTTAATGATGCCATTCCATACCTTCAACCAGAGATACTCCATAAAATGGGAATGAGGTAAGTAATAAACCCACTGAAAATTTTTCTGTGGCATGACCACCTCTGAACTTTCATTTTAAGGACAACTGGAAAACCCAATGGCATAGAGGAAATAGTTAGGACCCAAGAAACACTGGCAGTTCCACAAGACAACCCCTGGGTTTGGGGCAAGTGAGGCAGTGGGGTCGTGGGCACAACTCTCAGGTCTGTGATTACACTTACCTGCAAGTTGGTTTTGAGCAAACCTTTCAGACCGTGGACAATATTAGAGAGCATAGCTGGAATCATGGGAAAGTGGTTTGTTTTCTCGTGGACAGATCATGCGTGCTGGAAGGTGTTGCCTTCTTCATTCCTACCACCCATGTGCAGTTGCTGAAGAGTGTCTTGTCTACAGTGTCTGAAATGGGCACTACCTGGATTCTCAGTAGGAGCAGTACTGCCCCCTTGAGGGTGTTCTGAAATCTCAGATAATAATTTCCATACCAAGGCCAGCTGGCCTGGGTCTGAAGAAGCCTGGGATAAAACTGGTCTCGCTGAACATAGCGGACAATGAGGACTACTGAGACCTCAAGAACAATGGCAATGGGTTTTTGATCCTACTGCACCTATTGGCTTTGTGGGAACCTAGGCAGTTTGGACTTCCCACAGGGCAAGGAACCCTGACTGCTCTTTGGGCTGACGAGGGAGGGGGACTTGATTGGGGGAGGGGGAGGGAAAGGGGAGGCGGAGGTGGGGAAGAGACAGAAATCTTTAATAAAAAAAAATAAAAAAAATAATTTCCATAGCCACAGCAAAAGGAGTTAAACTATCAAATTGTGTTGGGTAACAAATGATTTTCTTTAAATTTTCATAATTATATTTACTTACTCACTATGTGTGTGTGTGTGTGTGTATACTATGTGCCAAAATACTTGTGTAGAAGTCAGAGGACAACTTTGGGGGAATTGATTCTTTTCTTCCATCATGTTGGTTCCAAGGATACAGTTCAGGTCATTGTGCCTGTCCACAGGTGCTTTTACCTACTGAGCCATCTGGTCAACCACCTTGTGACTCTCTAACCAGAATAAGCCCATTGTGAATAAAAATTGTATATGCTTTTCTACTTTATGATATTAGACATTTGTAAGGAATTAAATAAATTAATTTTTAAAAAGTTGTCATAAGTAATGATTTTCGCATCAAATTAAGGTACAACTTTAAAATTATTCATCACTTCTCTTCTGCTTGTAGCATCTGTGTCTCAGCAAGGATCTGACTTTTGCCATGTGGATAAGACTCAGAGACCTTCTCAGATGGGGAGGTGAAGAGGAAAGACTTTATTGGGAACACTAAAGAAAATGCTGTTTTGTTGGAAATTCTCTTTTCTTTAAAACTTTTTTTTTGTTTTTACATTTCTTTCTTTGTTGGGGAGTGGGGAAACATGATGCCACAGCACACATGCAGAGGTCCGAGGACAACTTGCAGGGGTCAGTTCCCTCCTTTCTCTATCTGGATTCCAGGGATTAGACTCTGTGTCAGATTGGCACGAGCACTTATCTGCTGAGCTGGCTCCCCAGACCTTTGTTTCTGATTTCCTAGCATTTCTAACAGTACCTTCCTGATGACAATATAACTCCAGGGTGTTTGTGCTTCTAGTGAGCTGTGCCTGCGTGAGCCCCTTCTAGTGAGCTATGCGTGTGTGCGCCTCTTCTAGTGAGCTATGCGTGTGTGAGCCTCTTTACTCATAGCTACTGGTATGAGCACAAGCAATAATAGAAATGTTTTGAAATTCCCATGAACACATTTGAGCACAAGCAAAAAGTTAGCGTGTGTCTGAAACAGAGATGGCAGCAAGTTGTAGTAACTATTTAGAAAATGTATTTGCTTTTTGTCATACTACACATTTTAATTTTGAAATGCATACAAAAAATGCTGAACTTTCTGCCACAAGCCTTGGATATTGATGCGATGCATTTACTTTCTGTTTTATGTAGTTTGTGACAGCATGTCACCCTGTCACCCAGGCTCGGCTGGATCCCTCTTGCCTTCAGCATGCATTTGCTTCTGTGTGGCTACATTTACAGTAATGATGCCCCAGAAGCATACAACTCTCTGCCAGCTCACCCTCCATCACCCATGGCCAATGAGAGAGTGACATTTCCCAAAGTCCCTTTCACTATCAAAAATGAAATGTGGTCTTACTACATGATAGAGTTTTCAGTGACTTATTTATTGTTGTGATTGCATGTACTTACTGGGAACAGTGTTAGGCAAACTGTAAAGTGCCTTCGGTATGTAAGGATCAAGTTGGACTTATTGGCATACCCATGTCATTATTTCTTTGTGTTTAGAGCCTTAGAGCCCCTCTCTGCCACCTCATAATCAAATACATCAGGTTACCGGAAGTAGAGCCAGCTTCCTGTGCTCTTTACCTTGGTCTGCTGCCTCTCCAGTTAGAGCAGTTTTCCTGGGTGTCTCCCTACATGCTAACACTTCTACATGTTTCTTGCACTCACTGTAACTTCAGCTTTATTCTAGGCCATACTCATGTTCATGCTTGCTCAGTTATTTATGAGGAATTAATTAACCTTAACATTGATTCCTTTCCTTATTTTTTAAAGATTTCTTTTATTGCATTTTTTTTGTGTGTGTTTGTACGTGTGTGTGTGTGTGTGCAGGTGTCCACAGTGGCCAGAAGGGGCGATGGAAGCTGTTTGTGAACTCTCTGGTATGGGGTGCTGAGATCTAAGTCCTCACAGAGAGTAGTAAGCACTTAGCCCCTGAGCCGTTTCTCCAGACTCCCTTTCCTACTTTTTATATTTTTTGTCTGGACTTCTACTGATCTCTTCACTTTTTTTAAAGCCCATGTTTGCTATGCATAAGCATCATGCAGTCCCATCAGAGGAAACAGCTGTGTCTGAACACACCTGCAGGGAGCCTATATTAGGTAACAACTAGATGGAATCTTCTCTTGGCTAATGAGAGTGAGTCTATCTTTCCCTTTGAGTTCCTTGTTAAACATTATTTTCCTTTTATGTTTATTTTATTGGAATTATGAAATGATGCTAACTTTAATAAAGTCAAGATACCTTATTCAATCTAAATTACTAATGGATACTGGTGTGGGTGGTCCTTCTGCCTGTGTATTGCTTTTCTTGGTTAATGAATAAAGAAACTGCCTTGGCCTGCTGATAAGGCAGAATTTAGGTAGGCAGGGAAGACAGACCTGAATGTTGGGAGGAAAAAAGGTGGAATGGAGGAGAGATATCACAAAGCCCACCAGAGACAGACACTGGGGATTTTACCTGCTAAGCCACAGCCTCGTGGCAATATACAGATTAATAGAAATGGTTTAAATTAATATAAGAGTTAGCCAATAAGAAGCTAGAGCTAATGGGCCAAGCAGCGATTTAAAAATACAGTTTTGTGTGGTTATTTCGGTTCTGGGTGGCAGAAATGAACAAGCAGACCCTCCTCCTACAAATTGGTGCCCACATGGCCAACTAAATCCATGTAAAACCTGAGAGGTCTAGAAGAGGAATTTTAGACAAAAAAAAAATACAGAGTTTAACACATCTTCTTGCTGTTTGCTGGCGGCTTGCCACTGCTCCTTTAAGAGAGATTTTCCTAACTCAATTACAGCAGAAAAAAGTGATGGTTTCAATCTCTGGCTCTTTCAGGCAGGAGATCTGGATATAGACATTTAAGTTGGGTTTATGAGCAGTGTGCTGCAACTTGCTTGATGGCAACATGGACCAGCTTTGTGCCTGGAACTGGGGTGGTGTGTGTGTCTTAGAGGCACAAGTGGCTCCACCATGCTGGACTGTGCAGACCTAGCAGGCATTACCATATATTCCATAGTAATAGCACAGCTTAAATTTTAGACTGGATAGGCAAGCAGGAACTGCCATATTTCGTAGCTTAAGTTTTTAAGAAGGGCAAAAGTAGTACTGAACAGAAAATAATTACAGATATGCAATAAAGACAAATCCAGATGAATCATAGTGTTGGATAAATGTATGTAGGCTTGGAAGAGAAGAAAAAGAGTATAGAAAGTTGAAAAGTAGTAAAAAAAAGTCTTTTAAGAGACAGAGTACAGATAATCATAGATTAAAAGGAGTAAACAAAATAAGCCATGTAAAAATGGAAAATTCACCGAGAGTCTGGATTATGTATATTATTGTGTTTTCTTTGAATTTTTTGACTGTGAAGGAGCTAAGTACAGAGAGACATTTCATTGTATGGGCTGCTAAGCTAAACCAGCATGTATATTATAAAGGTATCTTGACTTCAGAATTTGGGAATAAGGATATTGTGCTTTGGAAAAGTGTTTCTTCTTTTGTCTCCACAGAGGATGAGAACCTGTGGATTCATTCCAGGCTAATATGATTTGATATACAGAGACCCCCTGAAAAGTTGCTGTGAAGACCCCACAAAGAAATTACTTCACCGAACTGCTGACTGAGATGAACCCAGTACACAGGATACACCATGAAAGACTTAATTAACAGCACCCCCAAACAGCAGGAAGTAGTATGGAAAGAACTACACCCATATTCCCAAATACTGTTTATAATTGTTTGTTTACATTTAAAGGGTGATATGCTATAGAGGTTTGCATTGGTATGCTCTTGGTTTATTGATACAAATTTAAGGTCAATTTTTATATGTAAATGTGTTTCTGATCTTGATTAAGGTATTGTGTTTGTGTAGCTCATTTAAAACTGTAATGTATAATTAAGAAATGTAAGTTAACAGATCATCATATAATAGTCAAGCTTGTAGTCATGTTGGTTAGATTTTCTAGGTGTATAGAGATCTATTTCAGATGGATAGGCATTCTTCAAACCTTTTAAAGACTACAGAATATGGCATTTAAAATGTTTAAGGACTTAAGACTTTTCATGATGGTGAGACACATCTGCTTCTGGCAGCACTTGGCTGTTTCAAAAGGATGATGGGCATTGAAGAGGCTCCTTATGGAGCTGGTTAGCCATTTGGGCAAGAGACTGCTCTTGCCTGGACTGCTTCACTGGACATGCAGAACCCACAGAGAGATGACTGCTGAACTTGCCTAAAGGGGAGATCATCCTTTGGGGGCCCTGCTTCATGAAAGAGTCTGCCATACATTCTTTAGGATACAGAAGAAAGTGACAGAACTTTCTTTGAAATTTCCTGTTTTATGGAAAAGTGTGCCAGATACTATGGGACTGTATAGAAGAACTTTGCGTGACTTTCCAGGTAGCAAGATATCTCTGTAAATTGTAGAATTTTGTATCTTGCTTACAATAAATTATTATTTACTTAGGTAATATTATATTTTAGAGTCTTTGATGGAGTTGAAAAATTTATAGTTATAGTTTTCTTTAGTTATGATAAAAGATAAAGTAAAGATAAATATTGTAACTGTAATTCTTGCTAGAATTTTGCTATATTAAAGTCTTCCTTTTTGTTTAAACAGAAAAGAAAAATGGTGTGGGAGGTCCTTCTGTCTGTGTGTTGCTTTTCTTGGTTAATGAATAAAGAAACTGCCTTGGCCTGTTGATAGAGCAGAACTTAGGTAGGCAGGGAAGACAGAACTGAATGTTGGGAGTAAGAAAGGCAGAGTGGAGGAGAGATGTCATGGAGCCACCAGAGACAGACACTGGGAATGTTACCTGGTAAGCCACAGCCTCCTGGCGATACACAGATTAATAGAAATGGGTTAAATTAATATAAGAGTTAGCCAATAAGAAGCTAGAGCTAATGGGCCGAGCAGTGATTTAAATAATACAGTTTCGGTGTGTCTTTTTCGGCTCTGGGTGGCTGGGACGAACAAGTGGTTCCTTGCAACAGGATACTTTTTCCATGACAGGAAAAGGTGCTGAAGCAGGTGAAGACACGAAACTAGTTAACCAGCAAAGTCTTTGATTTCTAAAGTCCTAAGGCTATTTGGGTTCTCCAATGATGCTAAGAAGGGCAAAGGTCGATGTCACAGCTACTCCCCACAACACAGCATCTCCACCTCTGACCTACAGTGCTGCTCCCCCTAACACAGCATCTCCAACTCTGACCCACAGTGCTGCTCCCCCCTGTTGCGGGAGGTCCTTCCGCTCCTCCAACCAATAGCTGCTGAGATACCAGCCTATTGGGGCGTGGTCTCTCCCCCTTTAAAAAGTGACTATTTCCCTCCGTTCGCTCTCTTCACTTCCTGCTCCGCCGGCGACTAGACTCCCTTCCTGGTTGCGCAGATGGTGATCTGTAAGTTTTTCCCCTTTAAATAAATACCACCCTATTAATCATAATTATTAACTGGTGTGGCATTGTTCGTGACTTACGCCTTCACCCCCCAATACAGCGTCTCCACCCCCGACCCATAGTGCTGCTCCCCTAACACAGCATCTCCACCCCTGACCCATAGTGCTGCTCCCCCAACACAGCGTCTCCACCTCTGACCCATAGTGCTGCTCCCCCAACACAGCGTCTCCACCCCTGACCCACAATGATGCTCCCCTAACACAGCATCTCTACCCCTGACCCATAATGCTGCTCCCCCCAACACAGCATCTTTTCCCTTGACCCACAATGTTCTTCTCCCAAATACAGCATCTTCTCCCCTGACCAGTGCACTCTTCCTACCTAGCTTGACAAGGCGGATCATGGAGGTGTTGCTCCCTCTCTCAGTGCAGGCTGTGACGGAGAGGTTGTAGATGTCTCCTGGAGGCAGGCTGAGAATGGCAGTCATGACGTTGCGTGTTACCTGCGAGACCATCAAGATTTGTGACTTCAGTGTGGAATGAACAAGCCAGCACCTCACCCTGCACAGCGAGTCCACAGCTACTAACTCCAGGGCTCTAGCAAACAGTCCCTACCCCCATGAATTTGCACTGTAACCTACAATTAACTTTATTATTGCTTGATTGGATCATATGACTGCAAGCTGTCTTAAAGTGTACAATACATATCAACTCGAACAACTCTGTAATGTGTTCCCTTATTTGAAACGGTCATTGCTCTGGTGCCGTCCCACATATTCACTACAGCTTTTAGAAAAGGCAGTTACTGTATGGTTCCAGAGAAACCTACTAATGTCTGTACACTCATGGCTTCCTGCCTGTAGAATCTATTTCCTGTCTTCTAGAAAGCTGGAGGGGATCGTGTGGCTGAATTCTGACCAAGAGGTTGCAAATGGAAGCCACACGGGCAACTCAGAAGACTCTGTGTAAATAAGTACTTCACCTAGCAGTGGGTGGGGCAACAGAAAGAAGACTAGGGAATCCCTCATTTTCTATTTTATTTAATCCACTTTTTTGTTTGTTTTTGGCTGCAATAGTTTATCTGTACCCTAACTAATTACATGATCAATAAGCTTAATAAATCAGGAGAGAAGAAATCAATACTCCAAAGGCACTCAGATATTTAGATATTGGGGATAAATGATGAAAATATTGACATATGTTGGGGGTGGTTTGTTTGCAAATATTTAGCATTCTGAAGAAAAGGCTTCAAGTATAGCTTTGTTTATTGGTTTTTGAGACAGGGTCTCATGTAGCCTAGGGTGGCCTTGAGCTTGCTATGTAGTTGAAGATGACCTTAAACCCTTCTCATGTCCCCCACCTTCTCGGTAACCACTACACTCAGCTCTCAGATCACAACTTTAATTATAAGTGAGATCAGTAGCAACAATGATTTCAGCTCCCTGTCAAAGATGAAAAGGTAAACTTAAGGGTGGTCAACCACTCATGCAACCAACTGTTTAGATGCTGGATGTTGGAACTCAAAGAAACATACACTCTTTTTAATTTTCTTCTTCCCTTCTGCAACCACCATCCAGTGCAGCATCCTAGAATGGGACAGGTCAGTGTGGTCATCCCCATAGGTCCAACTGATGTACAGCAGGCTGTTGTAGTACTCCACAGAGGTGATGTCTGGAGCCACGGGGGCTGCAAGGAAGGAAAGAGGTGCAACTCAGAACAAGAGGACTGAGATACTTCTTTACAAAGCCTGAGATCCCAAATGAAGCTGACTTAGAAAATTCAACTTCACATCACATGACTATATCTCAGAAACAAAAATGGAGGTCAGTGGTACATTGCTATATGGGACCAACTTTACACATCTCAGGCACAAGATAGCTGGACCCATCCCAGCCAGAGATATCAAGGGCTCCTGTCTAAATTACAGTTTAATGATGCCTGAAATGTTTGAATGTTTGGGCATATTGGTTACATCCCTCAGTAATAAAAGGCATTATGAAGGTAATTATCACAACAATATTGGAATATTTGGGGCCTGTGATATTAAATCTGTCACTGTGGTGCATTAAAAGTGCTTAGGAGACTAAAGAACAATAGGGGAGGTGGGAAGAAACAAAAGACAACCATGATGGAAGGACAGACAGCTGTTACTTCCCTAGCATAACATGGTGACTTCACTGATAGAATCAACCCCTGTGCTGTTGTAGAATATTAGTTGAAGATGTTGTGGAACATTTGTTTAATAATGCCAACATGCTTTGCAGTCTTTCGAGTTGCGTTTGTTTAACTCTGTGAAGCTGTGTTACTTTGCCTGATTGGGCTAATAAAGAACTGAATGGTCAATAGGTAGGCAGGAGAGAGAAACAGGTGTGGCTGCTAGAGAGAGAGAATAAATAGAAGAGAGAAGAGGTAGGAGAAAGAAAAGAAGCAGAGGAGGATGCCAGGGGCCAGCCACCCAACTACACAGTAAGCCACAAAGTAAGAAGGAAAGAAAGGTATGTGGAATAGAGAAAGATAAAGCCCAAAGGCAAAAGGTAGATGGGATAATTTAAGAAAAGTTGACTAGAAACAAGCCAAGCTAAGGTCAGGCATTCATAAGTAATAATAGTCTCCGTGTGTTTATTTGAAAGCTGGGTGAGCTCCCCCACCCAGGGCCAAGAGCAAAAAAAAAAAAAAAAAATCAACTACACCGTGCTTTTCAGAAAGTGGACTCTCAGTAAATGCAGATATAAGCAGTAAAGAAAGAACAGATTTTTAAAATCATGCCCCAAAGCTTTCGTCTAGCATTTAGGTTATTTCTTTAATTCATATTCTAACACTTTAAAATTAAAATTTAATTTAATTTAAAATGTAATTCTTGCTGATGAGGAAAGTTTATTTAAACTTCATATCATATAAGCTCTGAGAGCATATTTTAATTATCTTTTAAAGTATCTTAAAATTCTAAAGATCTTAAAGAATAAATATGCAATTAAATTAAAATTGCACGTGCAAATTGGCTGGAAAGCAAGCACTTCGCCTCGAGACACGGCATAAGATCAGTCAAAATCTTTAAAGTAAAATTTCCAGAAATCGTAAGAATTAGGTCCTTTAATTGGAAACTATTAGGTGACATGAATTCTCAGTAGACAATTTCAAAACCTATTAGTTACTGAAGGACTTAGAGCATGTGTGTAATTTACAACACGAGCATAATCCCTTACATGGGACACATGTTTACATGCTTGCCTGCACCAACCACTCATCTGTTTCCTGTGAAGTGTGAGCAGTCCCTTCCTGTATGTCTACTAACATAATCCCTAATGATCAGTGATGCTCTCCCCTTCCCCTGTGTCTACTAACACAATCCCTAATGATCAGCAATGCTCTCCCTTTTCCTGTGTCTAACAACACAATCCCTAAGTACCAGTGATGCTCTACCCTTCCCATGTGTCTAACAACACAATCCCTAAGTGCCAGCAATGCTCTACCCTTCCCATGTGTCTAACACAATCCCTAATGATCAGAGATGCTCTCACTGCTAGGACCCTGAATCTCCATTCAAAGGCTGGAGGGGTGATGAAAACCTTAGAGGAATAAGATGACTGGGTATTTGACCTGGAAGCATATGCTTTGTGCCAGGTCTCTTCCTCCTGCTCTGTCCTCTTTTCTTTCCTGATGCCAGATTGCTTCATGCATAGTGTTCTGCCTCACTGTATACTAAAACTTCAGAAACCATGAGTTATAAGAAATTTTCCTTCTTATAAGTTGGCTGTCTTGGGATATTCTGCCATAGTAATGTAAGACAAAAATGCCCACATCATATTCCGAAATAATCTACTGCAGAGATATGCCTACGACTCCTTGGTAGCCTCTTAACATATTCCAATATACTTCATCATCTGTAGATATCTATACATTGCTTCTTCAAAGGCATTTTCCTTACATTCTGATTTTGGTGAGGGCAAGAAATACTCGAAATTGTAAACCTAGAAGTTTGTGTCTGCTCCTCCTCACAGGGCTGGGCCTTCAGATTTGGTACTTGTTGCTTTAAAAGGCCACAAGATGTCACTAGTTGTTTATTAATCACTGTTTGGTATATTCACATAATTACCATGAATTTGGCTTTCAGACAAGTTGCCTAACCCTGATAATAGACTGAGGTTCGAATAAGTCCTACTCAATTTAAATACTCTGTTTTTATTTCTTTTGGCGAGGGGCGTACTGAGAACTGGACCTCTGAACTCAGAGCTTCCCACAACCTGGCAGCTGCTCTAACACGGATCTACACTACACACCCACCCTCCTGCCGTGGTTTTTTGAGACAATGCCTTACTAGGTGGCTCAGGCTGGCTTTGAATTCACCCTGTAACCCAGGCTGGCCTTGAACTTGTGATCCTCCTGTCTCAGTCTCCCAAGTAGCTGGGATTAATGACCTGCGCTTCCAGATCCAGCTTGCTAGTTTCCTTTTACCCCATACAATTGATATTTTGGATTAAAAATCAAAACATAGGAAAGCAATGTATGAGAATCTCATTTAAAAAATAAGATTCTTGTCTGAAATGGTAAATAAGTCAGGCAAAGAATCAAAGGGCTAGAAGTTCAACCAGTTTAATATATAAATACACACACATATGTATACGTGTGTGTACACATGTGTGTATGTATAATTTAAATTTTGTAGATTTGTGGCGTTTGTGAGTGGTGTCTGTGTGTGTGTGTGTGTATGTAGGTGGGCTTGCTCATGCATATATATGCAGAGGACATAGGTAGAAAGGGATATCTTACTCTCTTGTTCTCCACTTTTTTTTTTTATGATGAAATCCTTTCTGTTCCTGGAGCTCACCGTTTCAGCCAGTCTGACTGGCCAGTGAGCCCCCAGTTCTACCAGAGTCCTCACTGCTGGAGTTACAGATACTCTGGCCATGTCTAATTAAGGTCCTAGGGGTTTGAACACAGATCTTTGTCTGTGTTCAGCAAACACTTCACCCACTGAGCTGTCTCCAAACCCTGTTAGTGTATTCTAATGACTTTTATGATATTGTTTAATTCTTATACCGTTCTATTACTAAGCCCATTTTCCAGACATGAAAATTGAAGACAGTTGCGATAAAACTATAGACCTAATGTCAGCTGGACTAAGCTGTTCATCAGGGAAAAGTAAATTCTCAAAGATCATGTTATTGGAGATAGTAAATTAGTCACTAAGGCAGATAACTGTTGGAGACAGATTATTTATTTGAACGATACAGCCCATCTACACTGTTGTAAAGTTTGCTCGACCCCAAGCAGGTCCTAATTTTATTTATCTAAAAGATTTTGTTTTTATTTTTAATTATGTGTATTGTGTGTGTGTACCCTGGGAAAGAGGTTGTACATAAGAGGGCAATGTCCAAAGAGGCCAGAATTGAACACCCATAGCTATGGGTGGTTATAAACCACCTGACAGGGATGATGGGAACTAAACCCAGGTCCTCAGCAAGAGCAGCAGGCATTCTTAGCTGTTGAGCCATCTCTTTAGGTCATCGTTTTAAGAGGCATAATGTACTACTGCAGACAGACCCCAGACTCATGTTAATTCACTCTTGCTGCTGCCCAATATTCTGTGGAGGTGATAGTCTAATGGATGAATGTTTGCTCTATGGATCCATTGACAGGATCTTGTATAGTTCTGCTGCTGGGAACAAGTTCAAAATCATTAAGATGGATTTACTGAAATGTCTGCAACCAGAAATGAGGAGAGTAGCCGGGCCGTGGTACACACCTTTAATCCCAGCACTCGAGAGGCAGAGGCAGGCAGATCTCTGTGAGTTCAAGGCCAGCCTCATCTACAAGAGCTAGTTCCAGGACAGGCTCCGAAGCTACAGAGAAACCCAGGCTCAAAAAACCAAAAATAGAAAGAAAAGAAAAAAAATAAGAAATGAGCAGAGCAAGTTCAAAAACCAAGTCCTTTTAAAGGTCACTGTCCTGTCTTTGGAGGAAAGGTCACCCATTCTCTGAAGGCAAATGTCCATGAAGCAACCTGCAAGAATTTGGGCAGTTTAATTAGAAGTTTAATTAGAGTTAACCATGTGCTTATTGATGTAGTTTGAGAAATGACCATAGAGTTGACCTAGTGATTGGTACTCCCTCCTCCCCCAGGATTTTTCCTCCTACCCCTTCTCATATGACCATTGGCATATGGAGCAGAAAGTGCACTGGCTTGGGGCAAGTAAGGGAAGTGGCATCTCACAAGTCATTGCCTCCACCACCTTCCCAACATAGCTCTACGCCCAAAGAAAGTTCTTGAACAACATTAGTCTGAACAACAAGGGCTTAGTGCTTTTTTTTTATTTTTAAGATTTACTTTATTTTTAATTCTGTGTACTTTCATCAACACCATTTAAGTAAAAAAAATCTGTGTCCTTAGGTATCTGTGTGAGGTTATATGCTTGTGAGTACAGGTGCCCATGGAGGCCACAAGAGGGCACAAGAGGGCATCCAGTCCCTTAGCTGGCATTCCAGGTGGTTGTGAGTCACTTGGCTTGGGTGCAGGGACCTGAACTCAGATCCTCTGGGAGAGCAGCAAGTGCTCTTAACCTACTGGGCCATAGGTAGTGCTTCCTTAAGTGACTTTTCCATTTCCCTTCCTTTCAGCAATTGTTATTGATGTAACTGCACAATTTGAGGCTTTGGAGGGACGAAGACTGACTTAATTTAAGCACCTAAATGTTGGGCCATGTGTTTTGCTAAGCAGGTTGTTTAATGGAGAAGTCATCATTGCTTGTAATGATAGGCACTCCACATCAATCTCTTCTGTGCCTTACACAGACCTGAGGCATTTGGAAGTCAGCTTCCTCAAGGTCACAGTGACCTGAGGCAAGGCCCCAATGATGTGACCACTTCTTCCAATGCCTGCAGTGGCTCTAGTACCATCAGCCGGTGAGTGCAGAAATGGAGTACTAACAAGGAAGTGAAGCTCTCTCCCAGATTTGATGACCTAATGTTTAACATCAATAAAGTGTGCAGGAGAAGCTGAAGGCTATGTTTTCAGCCTCCAGCTCGATTCAGATCGATGCTGGCTGGAGAGGCCCTGTCCAGCAGTGACTCCAAATGAGTAAGAGTCAAGGGAAGGAATTGTCGATTTTCAAATCATACTTTCAGTTTTAATGCTGGTCAAGTAAATCATGAAAGACCAGGCCAAGGATGTCTCTTTCATGCAGATGCCATGTCAATGACTAATGACTGGTAACTTTCTGATCATGTGATCCTTTGGTACCTGCTCAAGATGGCATTCTCTCATGGACCCTTTCTTCCAGTACTCACCTGTTATGAAGCTGATGGTGGAACTGTCACAACAGCTCAATTCTGGATCTCCCCACGTCACCATGGTTACCCGAAAGTTGTAGTACCACGCTGGCAATAGATTTGCTATTCTCTGGAAAAGGATGGGGGGAAATCAGGAGACAAATGACTAAGAGGAAAACTATTTATGGAGTTGATTTACATTCCATGGGTCACAATAAATATTATCGAACACTTTTTTGCTTTCTTTTTCTATGTCTTTAGAATTATTTTTGAAGTGAAATCAGCCGTAAATGAAATGAGATATATATAATTTAAAAAGATGATTCAAAGACGGATAAATATGGGTATTACTTCACCATTTCCAAGGTTATATTGCACATGTACAATGAAGTACCACTTATTTATAAATTTCTGCACACATTTATTTCCCTGCTTCTAGGAAAAGGTGCAGTATTCTAGCATGATGCTAAGCAGCAATTGTATGCTTTATGTGTCTTGCGTAGGTAGCCTGCACTTTGCAAAATGAATCTGGTCTCAGAAAGAGCAGTAATTACCTAAGCTTTGAAAGCTGTTTCCAAGGGTTAGCAATATAGGTATTTAATGATCTGCACAAGCCAAGAGAAGTCAGAGCTAGAGACTGACTCTAGCTCTTGGTTAGCTGTTGAAGGCCAGAGAGAAACCTCTTGTATTGATAGGAAAGTTAGTGTGGGTGGTTCTACTCTGATTTGAGAAAATTCTTTAAGAGAAAAATACCATTGTGGGTAAACGGTAGTTGTGTAATTCTCTCTCTCTCTCTTTCTCTCTGTGTATGTGTCTGTCTGTCTGTCTCTCTCCCTCTCTTTCTTCCTTTCTTTCTCCCAAGACAATGCAGAATTGAAACCTAAGAGAAAAGTAAAGCCACAGACTAGCAACCAGACCACAAGTAAGACTGGCCTGGTACTTGCTTACATGAAATTCTAACACTTTCAAGAAGGGTCACGGTCATCTTTGGCTACGTGATGCTGTCTCAAAACCAACAACACGAAACAAAACTAAATTAAACTAAATAAAAATTTAACAACAATTGAAAAAAAAACCTAGGGCCTTGAAAATTGCTTACTTGCCAAATTACCTAATTTACAGATGACTCTCTCTAACATACTTATGACACAGGCATGGGCATTTACACGAGAGTGTACCAGCGGGCTAAGGGAGGATTACCACAGACGCTGTTAAAGAGACGGTCGCTGCTATTTCGTAGTAGGTTGTCCACTCTGAGGTCATGGTGGTAGGGTTGAAATAAAACATTTCAACCACGTATTTTCTGAACACTCCCAAGTAAGGCCGGGTCCAGCTCAGTACTACTGCTGTGGGACCCAAGGCATAGAGCATTAAGTCCTTTATCCCCGTGGGAACTAAAAGAGAGCGGGACAAAGAAGAAAGAGAGAAAACCAGGAGGGAACATTAGTATCTTCACAATGGCTTAAAAACTGAACAACCAGAACTGTCATTTTCTTAACACCATCCTGAAAAGCCAGAGTAGATATATTTACCTCTGATTTTCTCCCCTGTGTAGAAAACAGAAGGATGTCTTCCAAACATACAATTCTGCTTATCTGACGTAGTAGGTCCTTCACATTAGCAGGCACTGGAATCCATTTATTTAATTCAATGAGCAATGGGTGTAGACTTTATGGATGGATTTACTATGCCCACGGGCTGCCCTGTAAGCCTTACTGTCGAGTATATTTGTGATCTCACGGTAAATCCACATTCTTGATCTCCGACAAAATTGCAGTTAAGAAAACCATATTTCTAAGAGTTACTCCTTTCTAAACAACACAGTAAACTCTTAGTGTAGTTTCTATACTGTATTAGATGTTATAAAAGGTGGAGCCAGCTATGGCTAAAGTGTACGGAAAGGTGCCCATGGGTTATACATATACACGAATAACTAAAGTATCTATGACTTTTGCCTTCCGCTCCATGTGTGGGGAGGCATCCCCTGGAAATTAACTCCCATAAATACTGAAAACCCTGCAATCTGATGCAGGAATATTGAACACATCTCCAGGACTCTTCCACATGTAATGAATTCAGCCTGAAGACTGTGCCTTTTCAAACAGTCTGGTAAAGACAGGTCATTATTTCTGTGGCTAACAACTTACCAATGGCAAATGTCACAGGATCAGATGGTGGCCCAATCAGAGGGCCTTTTCTTAGGTACATCACAACCTGGTACTGGGCACCGGGAACCAGATTCTCAATAATAGGTTTGCTTGAGTTCACCTTAAATCAAACATTCAAGAAGATTTATGTAGATCTAGGCTTTCAGGGTGTGACAGAAGAGCTGTACAAAGTTGCCAGAGTGTAATAGTTGACTTTTAAATCCACGATCTTTAATTCATGCCCAGGAAGGCTTGATTTAAAATATTAGGCTGATTTATAGTTTCTGTGAATTCAGAAGGAGACCCAGGACATTCAAATTTCGTGAGTGGATTTAACATGCCCCATGGGCTCCTCTCTATGCATCACTGTCAACTGTAACCACGCACACCAGAGCCGCATCCTCCCGGAACCATAATCAAATCAGGAATACCATGAGGGCAGCCTGACATCCTAAATTGTAGTGTCAGCTGACGACATGCCAAGATCAGTGTGGAATTGTCTTTAGTCTCTCGTCACTTAGAAGCATAAAAATATCTAATTATAGAGATGGAAATGACCTCAGAGATTACCTTTTAGATTTCTGATTTAATAGATAGAGAAATTTAAAAGCCAGAGAATGGCCAAGGTCAGATTCACCACTGGGAGGAGAAGCCCAGCGCTGGGACTTCTAATCTGCACCCAGGGCAAGCCAAGGTACAGCTGCAAGCACTTTGCAAGTCTATTGTAACCTTATAAAATGATGTCATCGAGAGCAGGTCTCACTTCTCCATTTTTATAGGCTATGTGACCAGTGTGATACAGAGAGAAACAGTAGGAGCATACATCTGAACAAAGTGGATTTATTAAAGATGAATGTTGGTATATACAAGATTGGTGTGAGTGGATTTAATGTGACTATGTATATGTTGTATACATGTGTGTATTTGTATGATGTATATGTGTGTGCCTGTGCACTCATGTTTGCATGTGTGGAGGCCAGAGGCTATTTTCAGGTGTCTTTGTCCGTCACTCTGAACATTTTTGAGACAGAGTCTCTGACAGAACCTGGTACTCACCATTGCCTAAACTGGCTGGCCAGTCTCTGCCTCCCCAGAACTGGAATTACAGGGTTCTGTTACCCTGTCTGGCTTTTTGCAACGGTTCTGAGGATCTGCCTCTGGTCCTTACACTGTGTGTCAGGCACCTTACCCTAGGAGTCATCTCTCTAGTTCCAGCTTTGATGTTAGGACGTCTAACATTTATGGCAGCTTTACTTAGGGAGACAAACTAATTCTTTTCAGATTGTTTAAAATAAAATCTCAACTATGTTCTGTGTAAACACAATAATTTATTTATACTTTATTTAAAATTGTTGCCTTTGTGTCTTCATTATTATAATGTAGGTAATAACAGATCTTAGAGTTGCAGATGTTTAAACCAGCGTATAAGACACATTTACTCTCAGGATCAATTGTTTTGGCTTCTGAGCTATATAAGATGCAAAACTTCTGCAGGAATGAGCAAAATTGATGGCTAACAACTTTGTTTTCAGTTTATGCTGTGTTTTTAAAAGTCTCATTAAAAATTTAATGATAAACAATGCTAGTGACATGAATTTTAATGTTGTGTTTCAGAAGCTGGTTATGTGTATTAGACGTATCACGATTTGATTAGAACACAACCTATTTTGTCCCTCAAATGGGTGTGGCACATTAGAGAAGATGATGCTGGAATCGTTAATTAGTACGCTCCCCTTCTTTGTCTATTTACAGCCTTTCATGGTAATATCTTACCCATATTTAGATTTCTTTATCAGAACACTTATAGTCAAAGCTACTCAGCATGATTCTCATTAAACAGACAAACTTGTGATCAGGATGGGCATGGGCATGTGCTGGGCCTGGTGGCACATTGCAGAATCCTAACACTTTGGGAGGTAGAGTCAAGGAAGATTAGGAGTTCAAGGCCAGCCTAAACTATGTAGTACGGTGGAGACCAGCATGAGCTATGTGAAACTCTGGTCTCAGAAAATAAAACAGAGAGTTCATGTTGTGCATGGCAGGCAATACTGCTTTATTAAAATTAAATTCTATGTGACAAAAGTCATGCTCACTCAATGGATCCATTGTTCATCGTACACACGAGCACATGCAGTGGACATTGTGCTCCTGTCCCACAGGCCGCAGCATGTCAGCTGGCATTCTAGACTACCCTCTTGCATGTGCAGAATAATGTGCGTGGGGGACATTAGCGACACTGCTAGCGAGTTTTGTTTTTGCTGTGACATCTGACACACGTGTAAATGCTCAGTTGACTCCTTAATCATTCCTGCTGTTATTTAGAGTATTTAGAGCAGCTTAAGATGCAAACTGTGTAGGCTGTCCCAGGGCGTGCTGTCACTCCCGGTCTGACGATGTTTTTAGGCAGCGCCTGTTTCTAACCCTTCATGGAACACCGGAGTCACAGTCACATAAACACGCAGCCGGCACAAACCCACCCTAGGAAATGATGGCTTTTAGACAAAGTAACGACATGTGGGAAAAAGTCACATTGCTTTGTAAGAAGACAAAAGGACATAGTCATTGCAAACTACCTGTCTTTATTAAAAAAAAAAAAAAACATCAATTCACCCACCCCTTAGATTCCTAAATATCTGTTGAGGTCTAAGCCTATATTTACACCTTAATTCTCCTGTGCTGTGCTATTTTTCTAATTAGTGAAGTAGCCAATAAACCAATCAATATTGAATCAATGAATATAATATAAAATTAATATATCAATAAAAGTAATAAGACATTTAATTAATATAATAACAAATATAATGTACTGTTAATTCCTTCCACTTAATTCATACCTAGTCTACATTCTTTTTTCCCTTGCTAGCTTTACCTTCAACCCGGATGACTCTACTAAATTGAATACATTTCCCAAAAGGCTCTGACTCCGACTGTCCCTACTGAACTAACACACAACAAGAAAAACCCCGAGGAGAACAGTTGGAAGAAACACAACAAACAGTCTCTTAAGTGGTGGGTTGGATGAGATGAGCATGAAGGTTTTCCCAAGTCTGAGGCAGTCCACCCTTGTGATGCTGTCTGTCTTCATTAGCTCTTTGATATACATTCATTTCAGTCTGAAGGGCTTTTCTATTCACAGCCCAGACGCCACTCTGTCACTCTCCCCTTGAACTGAGAGACACCCAGCGAAGCCTAGATAACAACAAAAATTGGTCCGTCCTCCAGACACTATGTTAGCCATCAGCCCTGTTTCCCCTTACTAAAACTATGTGCGGTAGGATCGATTTCTCTCAATGTCGCAGGTGAGGACATCCAGAAGTGCATAAGAGGCTTGGACAGAGGGCTCAACAGTTAAAAATATATTTCTCTCCCTCTCAGAGGACCTTGGTTCAATTTCCTAGCCTCCACAAAGCAGCTCACAACCACCTAGAACTCCAGCCGCAGGGGATCTGATGACCTCTTCTGGCCATTGTAGGCACCAGGAATGCACTTGCAGGTAAAACACCCTTACACATAACATTAAAGAGGTGGGAGATGGGGAGACAGAGACAGAGAGACTCAGAGCGTGCTGCATGGGTAAGACCACTTAGGTTCTCAGACCTGGTAACTGTGAAAGTCAAGTCTGAAGCCCTCATTTATGTGGTGCAGTTGTCTGTGCCCTAGACTCTCACGTTGGCTGTCTCTGTACCCCGTCCCCACCCCATGAGGCAGCACAAACTGTTCACAGGACCACCAGCAGCTGTAAAGACAGAGCATTGTGGGGAGGGCCCTGCATTGACACCAGGCAGCTTGGTGGCTCCCAGGAAGTCCCTTACAGAGCCTGCCTCTTGGACCCATCTTTTCTTCCTTCATACAGTTGAAAGGCTGATGTGTCTATTCTTCTCATCTGCTTTTGTTTCATTATTATGCACTTGTTCACACAGCATTCATGGACCAAGGCAGATCCCATATATGAATTAAGATGTATGCATGTCTCCTGTGGCACTCATATCCCAATTCTGTCATTAGTGATGGCATGTTAAGTCTTTTGAGAAGATGCTCAGAGCACATTTATTTTGGGTAATTAACAAGATTTCTTATAGAACACAGATTAAACAGTGACTTTACAGTCAACATCTCTGTGAATGAATAGCCCGAGAACGGTTGTAAGGAGGATTCGTATCCACGCAACTCATGAGAAGAATATGTACTTATGATCAAGACAAGTTGAAGTCATTGTAAGCACTCTACTGAAAAGGGAGATATAGGCTCTACATTTCACGGAATCAGGATTCAGGTCTAATTAGTTCCACCTCCAGCACTCCACACAGGGACCACTTAACATACAGAGTTACTCAGACACTGGTAGAGTTGACAGGCAGAGGAGAGACAGCAGCAGAGTGTCTCAGGGAATGTCAGGATAACATGAGAAGCACAATCCCTCGCAGACTGTAGTAATCACGATGATTAGATAACCTCGGCAACCCTAATCTGAAAATGCCAATCCGAAATGATCCAAAATCTGAACCATTTGGAGCGAACGTCGCGAACTTCACATCACAAATGTTTATGCCATGAACAAATTTATTAAGATATCACTTAAGGCCGGGCGGTGGAGGCGCACGCCTTTAATGCCAGCACTTGGGAGGCAGAGGCAGGCGGATCTCTGTGAGTTCGAGACCAGCCTGGTCTACAAGAGCTAGTTCCAGGACAGGCTCCAAAACCACTGAGAAACCCTGTCTCGAACCCCCCCCCAAAAAAAGATATCACTTAAAACTGCCTTCAGATTATGTGTGGGGTAATATACGAAACACAAATGAATGTTTTGTTTATACTATGGTTGAACCCTAACATAGCTCACTATAGATACACAAATATTCCAACTACCACCATAGCTCCATGTCTGAAAGTCTTCTGAGCCCAGGAATTTTGGATAAGGACTCGGGACCACTTTTATTTTAGAGCTATAGGTAAGTGAATGTTTTGTGTCAGGATTTACGTGGCACAGAGGACCAGGTCTTCATGTTTGTACAGCAGGTGCTCTGTCAACTGCATCATCTATCCTGCTTCTCTTGAGACTAAAAGGATTAGCTAATTTATTTATTTATGCATGTATGCATGTCTGTATGCATGCAATAGGTACGCATGTTTTGACAGCATATATGCCTGCGCATGTGGCCGCTAGAAGAGGTTGTAGGAGCTCTCAGAGTGGGCATTACTGGTAGTTTCTGAATGCCTGGCTTGTCATGTGGATTCTCGAATCTCAACGTGGACTCTCATGATTTTGCAGGCAGCACTCTGATGAGCCATCTTTCTAGCCCTGTTGAGACATTTTGAATTTAGTTTTCCCATCTGAAAATTATATGTAAGTGCATATGTAGTGTGTGTGTGTGTGTTTGTGTGTGTGTGTGTGTTGGGGCCATGGATCATGGATACTGTAGGTATAACACAATGATGATCCTTAGAAAGTCTTGTATTAGTTGAGAGGACACCTGGAATGCTGGGCTCACACTCTTAAACATCAGCCTCCTTGCCCATCCATTATCCTTAAGGGCTTAATGTTGCATTTCGAGCCGACGGTGTGATGATCCAGCTGGAGAGGTCTTTTCTGGATCACTGATAATTTATGGTGTCTATAAGAACCTTTCCTCTGGGCTCCAGGAGAAAGATTCATAATCTGTTACATTAGAAGGGACAAGAAGGAAATGTACCTTGCACAGTGGAGTTCCAGGTCACTGTCCGTGAAGGAAATATGTTTTCCCACCAGCGTAAAGTCGGTTAAGTTGGGTATGTTTCAGGAAGGAAACTAATGAGCTGAAAAAGGAGCTGTGATTGCTAGCTAATCGGCTTAGCATATTTACTCCTTAATTTAATTGAGTCAAGGGGGTGGCTTCAGCCTCTAGGAAGGGCTTATCTCAGCATTCGAAAGCGTTTAGTTCTCCAAGGCCCGCGGTTCCCGAATCAATCTTATCAATTTAAAATCTCTCACCCCTTGAATTTCACAGATGCCTAATTTCCCCAAGAGGAAGTCGCCACAGGAGTAGATGGCAACCCTTACCCCAACCCCAACCCCTCTAGGGAAGAAAACAAAAGCTAGATTTTAGAGAACTAGCCCCGGACTCCCGCATTTACGGTGTCCATGTCTAGCCAATCACAAGGATACTAATTTGCATATCCTTTCCGCCTGGCTCAAGCCTCCCTTTGGCTGTTTAGGTCCCATTTATGCGTCAAAACTGGGCTTTTTGGGGGGTGGGGTGGGGATTGGTGAAAAGAAAATTGTTATAGTTTATAAACTTTTGCTTTTAAACTTGTTTTGTTGAGGCCTTCCTTTACTTTCAAAGATAAAACAGAAGTAGAACAATGCACCGGGCACTGAACCCCTCTAAGAGACTCAGCATTCTGCTTGGGGTCTTTTTCCTGAGGAAGGATTTCTTTAACCACTTTTGGTACTCCGCCCACACCACCCACATTAGAATACGGCCAGACCCTCTTTTTGTGAACTCAGGGATCACCTATTGCTAGTTTGAGATTCTGAGATGAGGCTCAGTCATTCTGTACTTATTTTTGTTTTTTTCTCCCTTGTGAACGCACTGCTGGGCAAGGTCGGGATGCTTCGAATTGACCTCAGACTCGGACATCTCTCTGAGCTCTGGACACACAGTAGGCATTCAGCAGAGGCTCTTGAGTAGGACAAGGAAGTGATGGGAAGGTGACCTCTGACAAACGTGAGGAGAGCAGAGGAACTGACCAGCCACGCCCACTCATTTCCTGGATCCTGAGGAAGGTCTTGCTAATCTGTATGGGGGAAGGGTCCATCTCGCATCACCACGGGTTGAGTTTCAAGGGGACTCCAGCGTGTGTTTGTCCTAGTGCCCCTTACCTGGGTACAGTACTGCTTCTCTAGCCGCTGGCTCTCCTTCTGCTTCTGGCAGGTCAGGGACACCACAGACACGATGGTGCTGTTGTAGTTCTCCTGCGAAGATGTCCACGACATCACCGCTGTGGTTGAGCTTAAGACGTGGACACTCACGTGCTGGGGCTTCTCGGTCAGCTCTTCCATCCACTCTCCTGTGGGGCCTAGACATCACAAATCACAGGAAAAGAGAGGTTGTATGCTGAGCTTGTGGATTCTAGATTTAATGGTCATTATGTGTTCTATGTAATAGTGTCAGCAGCAGCAATGATAAAAACAAGCTCGATTTCAGTTGTCAGGTATGTCTGAGAATATTCCAGTGAAATCTTCATCAGAGGCGTGACACTGTGGCATTTCATCAGCGTTTGTAATTCCTTCACTAGGAGGGTCTTTCTAGAAATAATTGCTTTGAGCTCCAAAGTAGCCGCTACCATAATCTTATGCAAACAAATGAAATGTAGCAAAGAAACCGAGAGACAGGTTGTGGCTGCCTTAATGAAATGGCCAGCAGGCTGGCGGGGTTCAAGAAGATGCCTAAGTCCTAGGTGATGTTTGAGGGGTTGGCCAGGGGTTGTATTGTGACGTTCTCTGTGGAGGTACCATCTGGACCCTTTCAGCTGGCTCTGCCTATGCGCTCCCTTGTATCTATGATAAACATTCTCCTCCACCACACCTGGGAGTAGTCGTGCCCACCTTTCCTGTCTTTCTTTCATTCAGTTTGCAAAGTGACATATAAGGAGCAGGCAGCTCCACTAAAAAGGATGGGGCAGACTCCCGTAAGTGGTGTGAGCCAAGTCACACTGTAACAGTGATGTGAAGACAGAGAAATAAGCCCTTTACAATCAGGCTCTATTTCAAATGCTTCCCATTCTAGTTCATTAATACTTATCCCGAATCAGGGAGAAAAGTACGGGTCTTAAATCTCAAGTTTAAATTAAGAAACTGCAGTGGGTAGGATTTCTTTTTTAAAAATTCACGATTTACAAATGTGATTTCAGACTTTATAAATACATGTTTTTAGGGTCTGGGAGTTGGATTTGAACAAAACATTTTATACACACACACATGAAATTCTCAAACAGTGAATTTTAAAACTCCGTGTTCTTAATCATGCATATGGCTCCGTGGATGGAGCCCATGGACCCATGAAAAGTGTTGACTCAAGGTTCTTACTTTCTCATCGTCATTGGTACAGTTTTCTCCAAGTGGGTCAGCGACTCTGAAACTGGTCACAGTGTGTGCAAATGGACCACGTGGAACACTAGAAAAGAAGAGCTCCTTGGTGGACGAGGGGTGCTGTTCAGTTGGTGGACTGTTTGCCTAGACGGCACAAAGCCCTGGGTTTGATACTGTCTTAGGGTTTCTCTGGCTACAAGAAAATACCATGACCAAAAAAGCAGGTTGGGGAGGGAAAGTTTGTTTGTTTGTTTGTTTGTTTGTTTTTTGGCTTATATTTCCTGATCATAGTCCATCACTGGAGGAAGTCAAAACAGGAACTCAGACAGGACAGGATCCTAGAACCAGGAGCTGATGCAAAAGCCATGGAGAAGACCTGCTTACTGGCTTGCTTCCCCTGGCTGGCACAGCCTGCTTTCTTACAGAATCCAGGACTAGCCCAGGGATGGCACCATCCCCTATGGGGCCCTCCCCCATTGATCACTAATTGAGAAAATGCCTTATAGCTGGATCTCATGGAGGAATTTTCTCAACTGAGGCTCCTTCCTCCCTAATGACTCTAGCTTGTGTCAAGTTGACACACAAAATCAGCCATTCCAGAGACCCAGCATCCCATAAACCGGGTATGATGTCGTATACCTGTAATCCCAGCACATGGAAGGCAAAGGCAAGAGGATCAGGGCTTCGAGATTCTCTCCAGCTGCATAGTAGGTTTGAGGTTAGCCTGAGTTAGGGGCATGAGACTCTTCTCAAAAACTATGATACATATAAATAAAAAAAAGAGATACAGTGCTTTAATTTATTAATAAGGAAACTGGATTTCAGAGATTCAGATGCTCTGCCCAATGTCGTGAAGACAGTGAGTGTTTGGATCTGGCAGCACAGTTGACCCTAAGGTAAGGGACACTGCCAGTGCCATGGAAAATGGCATCATCAGTGAACCTTCAATTCCAGTCTTGGTCTTAACACATGAGAAAGTCACAGATTTGCCTTTTGTGACTCAGAGCTTTTCGTGTAAGATATGGGAATGACAGGCATGTTCTTCCAAGCCAGGCATGGGGGAGCCAACTTCTGAATCCTAGCTATCTGGAAGGCCAGGCAGATGAGTGGTAAGATCAAGGCCCATCTGAACTCCATTAAGAGTCCAAAGCAAACTCAAGAGGCTTAGTGAGACCCTGTCTTAAAATACAAATATAACGAGGAATTGAGGATACAGCACGGTGGTGGTGCTTGTCGATCATACACAAGGCTCTGAGCTCAGTCCCCAGCACTGAAAACAAGCATACTCTTGATAAGACCAGAGCGGGCCTATGTAAGGATGTGTGCCAATATGCTCATGTTTGGGAAAGGCTTCAGTTCTGCACAAGTGTGAATCATGAAGGAGTAACATGGACATACATCTTGATGTTAGTAATCCCATCAGCATGGACTGAAGACACTATTTAGTTTGCGCTTCCTCACCTCCCCAGTAAGTACAAGTATTTGTATCTATAGTCTGGTACAGTGTTTTAAACCAAAGGAGCGACTGTACTTGGCATCTATGCACTTAAATAGACTATTTCAAGCACTTAAAATATCATCCTTTCATTGACAAAAGTTCTTCATGCAAATATTAAAAGCAATCTCTTTGCAGTAATCTTGTGCATAAACAACTCTGACATATTCACAGCGGCTCTGTGGTCTGGTTGAGAGGCCATCTGAAGGCTGGAGAGGTGGCTCAGAAGGAAAGATACTTTTGGGAAAGTCCAAGGGCCTGAGTTTGATCCTTGGTCCTGTGTGGTGGGAGGAGAGAACCAATTCCCGAGAGCTCTCCTCTGATTCCATAAGTGTGTCGTGAGATGTACGTATGCCCCTACAGACACACAGAACGAGCAAAGCGTTGAAGGAAGGTGAGTGGAGAAAAATAGATAGCACAATAAAAACAATAAAAAATTCAAAAAAGAAAATATGACCAAAAAAATCTAGACAAATCTCACATACCAAGTTCTATGCTTTGTGCTCTGTGCTGTGGAACCCACCTGAGGTGCTAAGAAGAGAAAGGCCAACGTGGCTGCCACCATGCACTGAGTTTTCATGGCCATCATGAGCACATGCTGTACACTTGAGCAAGGTGACCTCCTGGTTAGCAAAGAGTTT
The DNA here is from genome assembly GCA_025134845.1 of Neodon shergylaensis. Classification (NCBI taxonomy): domain Eukaryota; kingdom Metazoa; phylum Chordata; class Mammalia; order Rodentia; family Cricetidae; genus Neodon; species Neodon shergylaensis. The sequence goes on along the minus strand of JABTXL010001457.1, from coordinate 3,567,742 downwards.
TCAGACTCGGGAGACGACTGAAGACTCACCTTGGTGCTCTGTCATGGGTGATCTCGTATAGAAATATCTCTTCTTTCTGATACGCACCCCAGGTGATTCCCAATGTCCTGTGTCCCTTTGAAGACCCTAGAGGCCTCTCTGTGGTGCTGGGTTTTGTTCCTTAAGTGCAAATGCTGTGTGGGACGATTTTTAGTGTGTTGAAGCTGGGAAGTGAGCTGATGTCCCGTCTCTGACTACCTACCTTTTGAAGGTTATTTCAGGCAAGGTAGTATTTGGGCCCTTTGGGGAGAGGACAGAAGTTATACAGACTATTGCCTTTGGAAAGCTACCTTTATTTAATCTGTTTTCTGACTTTGATTTTTGTTAATGTAAAGGCACACTTAGCGTCCGGTAAGCTAAGTGAATGATTTTCAGCCTGTGGGCTTCCAGTGGCCAGAGTTTATCTAAAGAGTTTCTGTAGCTCAGAGAGCCCCACTTTTGCTCTGTTGTCAAAGCTCACAGGATACTTAGAAGCCTTCCCTTATCTCAATATTGGGCCTTGAGGACTCCCTGTCTTCTCCTGCCAACTGTGTGAGACCTGGAAGGCTTGAATCAGCTGGAGTTTTTGAGTTCTGCACACATCCAGCACTCTAACCCGGTTTCTCCCCCACATAATCCTATAAAGCTAAATTTCATTACAGCCTCAAACAAAAGTGATATTTCTCAAACTGTGTGCACATCCTTGGAGACATGGTGATGGAGGAAGGTCATTGGTTAATTAATAAAGAAACTGCTTGGCCTCATAGGTTAAGACATAGGTGGGTGGAGTAAACAGAACAGAATGCTGGGAGGAAGAGGAAGTGAGCTCAGACGCCATGCTCCCCTCTCCTGGGCAGACACAATGAAGCAAGCTGCCAGGTCAGACATGCTGAATCTTTCCCGGTAAGACTGGTGCTACACAGATTACTAAAAATGGGTTAGGGAAAATATGAGAATTAGCCCGTAAGAGGCTAGAGCTAGTGGGCCAAGCAGTGTTTAAATGAATACAGTTTGTGTGTTGTTATTTTGGGGCATAAGCTAGCCAGGTGACCAGGAGCTGGGGCGGCAGGAACATAGCCCGCAGCTCCTACTACAACATGGTTATAGTTGGTGTGGAAGGCTGGCTTAGTAAATGCTCAATTATCACAACAGTGACAAAAAAAATCCTGTGGTTAACTCCTGAGGCAGATTTGCTATTAAACATACATGTACTTCTTTTCCTGCACACCCTCTCCTGAACTGGAGGTACCCCAGCATCCCTGGGGCTGGTGGATAATTGACACCCAGGCATCACTGACCTCAGCAGTTCTGTGGTTCCAGCTCCCCTGGAAGGGCAGGATCATCCCTCAGCTACTTACTGATATAAAAGCTGAGTGACTTCGCTGACTGGCTTTTCCGAGGCTCGCAGACTCCTGAGGAACTAAAGGTTGTCACCGAGAGTTTGTATTTCCCAGGCTCCTTCAGTTCTGCAACAAACTCGTGGGCTTCTTCATCCACTGTTAAATAGTCAGTAAAGTTCTCTAGATCAAATGCAGAAAAGACACACACACACACAAAGCCAAAATTAGAACACACATGAATTGACACCTGGCAGGGCCCAGGATACAGGTAAACTGGTTAGGTTTGTAAAGTGTATTATTGCATTTCTTTCTTTTTTTTCCAAATTCAACCATACCTCTAAGATGAAGGCACTGTAAATGAGAAAAGTCAACTCAAGTTCAAGTTGTATTCATAATACTTTAAAATGTCAAACCTAAAATATAGTGTCCCAAACCATCACACGGCTGTGTGGTATTAACATACACACCCCTAACACAATCATGTACACAAGAGAAATGGGCTTTGAGGGAAAGACAGCGTTTGCTGCCCTCCCTGTATGATTCAGGAAAAGGCAATACATAATTGGTTCTTACTAATACCTCACTAAGTTTCTGCAGCATTAAATGTCTTTTAAATATTGGGTTACTTCTGGTTCAAAGACACGCCAGGTTCCCCCTCCATCTATCTGCTTCAGCACTGCGGATGGTAATATTTATTCTAAGCTGCCTCTGTGTCGGCCTCCTGCAGTTTATAATTTCGGTTGAAGCTGTTACTATTATTTGGCAACAATGGTCTTCAAAAAAAAGCACGGGTACAGTCAGATAAATGCATGATTTAATTGAACTTTCTTGAAAATAGGTTGTAAAAAAGTGTTTTGAGTTACAAAATACTGTGTTCCATAGAGTAAACTGAGAAACAAACAAAAAATAAAAGATGAAAGGAACTTTAAGAACAAATAGGCAGCTGGGGGTGGTGCCGCACGCCTTTAATCCCAGTACTAGGGAGGCAGAGGCAGGTGGATATCAGTGAGCTCAAGGCCCACTTGGTCTACAAGAGCTAGTTCCAAGACAGTCTCCAAAACTAAAACTACAGAGAAACCCTGTCTCAAAAAAGAAAAAAAGAACAAATAGACAATTCAAACAGTAAATACCTATAGTGACCAACAGTTTCAATTTCTCGCAATATTAGGGTGTTGCTGATTACTATTGTCTAGAATAGAGAATGAAGAGTTATTTTGTCTCATTTTGCTAAATAAAAGTCAACCAGCTTTCACAATAAGGCAACATGATTCTAAAGTCCCGCCTTAAAATAAAGGCTGCCATTTTAGCTCCCAACTTGGATGACTGGGCAACTTTTGCCCTCTAAATACTAGACAGAAAAACAGAAATGGCATGAGCTCTTGCGAAACCCTAGCAAGCAGTAAACAACACAAAAAATCAACAGTGGAGCTATGCTATGACTCTGCTTTTATACATTTATATAAATATACTATAATATGACATAATACAATGTATAAGTCTGGTGAGTGTGGCAGCACATACCTGTAATCATAGCACTTAGAGGTGAAGGCGTGAAGCCCACGATAATCCTCAGCTACACGTCAACTCTGAGTCCAACCAAGGCTAGACAAGGCCCTGTCTCAAAAAACAGCACACACACACACACACGTACAGACACATATGTACACACACATGCACATGTGCATGCAAACACACAGACTTACAGGCACGCATATAAACTCTTTCTCCTTTCTCTCCTTCACGCACATGCACACACACGCATGAACGCATGCATGAGCACACACATGTGCACGCAAGCACACAGACTTATAGGCACACATATAAACTCTCTCTCCCTCTCTATCTTTTGCACACTCGCTCACACATACACACACACACGCACATATAGTTTCAAACAATGGATGAAATCAAAGCAGTGTATCGACTATGGTGGGGATACTATCATCTCCTGCCTATTTTCCATTTACTGTGAACTCGACGGGGCAAATTTGACCACCAGGTCCAAAGGCCACATCCATCATACTCAGGCTGGCCACGGAGCACAGATATCCGGAAGTAGTCACTTTGTAGAGTGACTCTTCATTGCAGCCTCAACTACGCACATAAGTAAACAACATTTCTTAAGGGTAGGCTGTTATGTTTGGTGGTCCTGTTTCTAGTTCAAAGTATAAGGTCTTCTTTAGTGGCCTGGGGTATGTGAAATGCTGGCCAGAGAAATGTGTAAAGTTTGCAATGGCTCTAACTTGAAAATCATCCAGATATTAAAATTCTGATCTAATCTGTGTATTTTGGTTTTCTGCTTTTAGACCATATGCAATACTTAATTAAAGTCCCTCTTTGACCTCGTGCCCCTCTCCCTCCCTGAGTTCAGGTTTCAAAATCACTTCAGTCGCCTTCCCTTGGTACCATTTACGTCCTCCAACTCCCGCTGCCTCACCTTCCCTCTCTATGAGGATATTGAACCCATCGAAGGCTGTGGGCGGTTTGGGCGGTAACCAGCTCAGCGTCATCTGCACCGGGAAGGCAGAGAAAGGGTCAGACGTGGGCTTCTCTGTCCGGCCGAGGGTGGTGTCGCTGTCATAGTCCACGGGCAGCACGCTGACAAAGTCCTCCTCGTTCTCGGGGGTCGCAGACGCACTGTCCCACCAGTAGGGCTGAGATGTGCTTTCATAGTCCGTGCCGTTCAGGTCAGGCCAACCGGAAGACACATTGCTGGGGGGAGTCTCCCGAGTCTCTTCCGGGAAATGGAAGAGTCTGTCCCTTCCGATTGTATCCTGCCGTTTCAGGAATGAGTCATCGGGGAAGCTCCCACTTGGCTCTTCCCAGTTCTTGTTCAAGTTGACAAAGCGAACGGAGATATTTCGCGGAGGATATGGAGCTGTGGAAGAGAGTTTTCATTTTCAAGTAGCTTTGTTAACTGTGAACTGAATATTAATTTACTCTTGAGTCCAACATGCAGACTTATCAAGTACAGTTTAACTTTGCTTCTAATATACAGAAAAAAATTAAAAACTTTTATGGTGTGTGTGTGTACCCACATGCCACATTATGGAGATCAGAGGATAATTTCAAAAAGCTGGATCTGTTCTTCTTTCATGTGGGTCCGGGAGATTGACCTCAGATGGCTAGGCTGCATCTCTGGACAGCCACAGAGAAAGTGTTATGAACAAGTGTTTTGTGGTTTTTTAAGCAAATCGTAAATAAACTTCTAACATTTTGTTCTCTCTCTCTCTCTCTCTCTCTATATATATATATATATATATATATATATATTATAGTTCTATCTATCTATATATATAGAATATATATATAGTTCTATCTCTCAGCATCTCGTTTGTCATGTTGCAATTGTATTAACTTGTGAGACTGGACATGTTGATGTAGTAATTGGACTTCTTCTCAAGCAGAGTTATGCAACACAACCTGACTTTAAGAAAACATGTGTCTCTGTCCCTGAGTATCTTATATGATTTGCTTTTAGCCATCAGAATACACATTCCCATCTCTGAAATGAACCATATGAGCACACAGGAACTATGAGTTATGGAAACATGTTTGCTCTACAGATAGCAAGTCATAAAGACAACTGGTACATGCTCTGCCCGCAACAGTTTCTAGCTGCCTATCAAATGCCCCCCCACATGCCCTCTCCATGGACATCTAGGCAAAGATTCATCCCCCTCCTTCATAGCTCTGCTGTGCTACTGATCTCATTCTGCCCTACTGCCCTTTGTGTCAGATGACACCCTTTCCGAGGACAGATTGCCTGTCTCACTGGTCTCTATTTTTTCATCTTTCTTAGAATTAGGACCATGTCCAGATAAAAAAGAGTGGTCATCGATGTGTCTTTATCAGAACAGAATATGAAAAGTGCAATTGGAATGGTCGGCATCAGTTTAAGAGGAATTACTTGTTAAGATCATCCTGTCTTGATGGAATGAACTGGGAATCCTGACACAGAATTCCAGACAGAAAGTGGCCTGGGTGGTCTGTCCTGATGAATCCCATCCTCATGAGAATGGGCTCTCCAGCATTACTGAACACATCAGATACTATCAATACTGGTTAAACGATGATACTTGGTAGCATGTGTGTAGTTTATGCATCCATTCCTCTAGCCATCAATTCATACCATAGTTTTTCTGCAGTATTTTTAGTGGCTTGAGAATTTCATACAGGTGTGCAGTATATTTTGATTATATCCACCCCCACTCCTTGCCTCCAAGTCTTCTCACGGTTCATCATTTTCCTTGTTACTGATGTTACTAAGATGGGTACTGAAAGCTTTAGGCATGCCTGAGTCCTAATATTTTCTTTCAATAATCAATTATCTATACTAGGACGTCTGTCATCTGTTTTTATTCAATGTGGACACTGGTCAAGGTTATAAATTAAGAAAAATCTCCCAGATCCAGTTAAGTAACTTGGTTATAACTTTTAAGACTCTCATCTGTATTTTTATTCAAAAACATAAAAACTAAACTTACATTTATTTACTTTAGATTTTTCTTCTTGAGTATTTTGCTTAGATATCTTTAATATGAATACAAATTTTCTTTTTGTTATAAAAAATAAATTCTTAGTGTTGTGACAAAATATTTCTTAGAAATATTGTGATTTTTTTCCTTAAAAACATTAAAAATAAACACACAGCAGTGCCTATTTTCCTGAGCTATTTTCTCACGAGGTTCAATTCCTCCGAAGACTTACCCGTTCTGTGTTGCTTGGGTTCGTGGCCCACACCGCTGTACTCTACCAGAGTACTTTTGTTAAACGTTGCCTCAGATACCAACTGAAAGGTTATGTTGCTGTAGCATATTCCTGGTAGCCAGTGGTTAAATACTGTTTTCCCCTTAAAGAAGTCTGCGAAGGGAAAGACCAGTTACTTTAAAATCAGGAGCTTCGTAATGTCACATACTTGGAGAAAGTCCCAGTTCAATTTAAATATCTACAAAATGACTTTTCCTTCAATGCCTGGCACAGTCAGTAAAAATGGGCTGGGAGGCCGAGATGAAAAACAGAGCCTGAGTTCAATGGCCCTGGGTTCTGATCCTACTGGACGCACTGGCTTTACGGGAGCCTAGGCAGTCTGGATGCTCACCTTACTAGACCTGGATGGAGATGGGTGGTCCTTGGACTTCCCACAGGTCAGGGAACCCTGATTGCTCTTCGGGCTGATGAGGGAGGGGGACTTGATTGGGAAAGGGGGAGGGAAATGGGAGGCGGTGGCGGGGAGGAGGCAGAAATCTTTAATAAATAAATAAATAGATAGATAGAAAAAAGAAAATGGAAAAAAAAAAGAAAAACTGAGCCTGTGCCCCAATCCTGAAAAGTCTTTGTTTTCAAACTGTCAGCATTCCTAATATGATTTGACACAACTAAAATTATTTTTTTTTTATCTTCTGAATGTTCTGTGTATACAGGAATCATGGAGATTAGGTTTATATTAGCTCTCTATTAATAGGAAAAATAAGTGAGCTAGCACTTTATGACAAAAGAAACAGCAAGGTTTTTCTCCTGTAGAAAGCATCTTATGTAGAACGTTCACTGGTTTACCTGAAGAGTGGTCACACAGGAACCCAAAATACCACCTTTTGCTTTTGAGAATAATCTTGGACCCTCCAATGGAAGTGGGAGAAAGCTGCCCACTTGCTAGGAAGGCAAGAGCTGCCCCTCCAAGAAGGAAGTGCTGTGGGTGTGGTTGTCTCTAAACGGTCTTGACTTTGCATCCTGGAGCAGACATACTGCCTTTGGCAAGAATAACCCAATTCAAGCCAAAGTGAGAATTTCTCATTTGGTATTTATGACTTCCAATTCTCAGCAAATGAGCTGGATATGCTAAGACCCCCTCACAACAAGGTTTTTCTTGAATCAATAACTTTTTCTTAATGGCTCATTTGTCAGTCAAATAGTGAATTACACAGACTCCTTAGAGTAAGCAAGATCATCCAGAAAAAGTCTGCAGAAAGTTAATAGCCTTCGTTTCTCCAGCCTCCTCTTGCCTCTTACCTTTGTAGAGCATCGTCCTGAAGTCCCTCCCTTCCCAGTAGCTGATGTTTACTCTGCTGAACACATTGTATTTTTCTGGATAATGAATTTCAAACAGTACTCGTGTTTCAGGAGAAGGTTTGTAGTCGTATATGGAGACACTGGTTACAGGCAAAGGTTCTACAGGGGGAAAGAGAGGTGACAGAGAGAGGGGTGGAGCCATCATCAGTCCGTGAGTGCACTGTTGCTCTAATGCAATCTCACTCCCACTTTTGCAATTGCCCTTCTTCCACGAAGACCTCCTCTGAGCCTTAGCAGTAATTAACAATGCACACTTTTGATGATCTTTTCTGCTTTTCAAACAGCTCTCAAACTTGACTTTCAATTTCTCACTTGTAACAGCTTTGAAGGTTAGGAAGTACAAATATCAATGTCTCAATTCACTAGACAAACATAATGCAAACCTGGAGTTTATAATGCTTGTCATATGCAATTTAATAGGTTTTGTGGCAGCATCTGTCTGTATTAACAAATTCTTCGTTTATTGTCCTTGTGCCAACAAAATTAGACATCAATAATAGACAGGTAACAAAAAGTAATTTTGTCTGTAGGCAATGATAAATATTTATGGGGCCATTTATTTCTTTGTGTGAATTTTGCAACTTTTCTGTTATAAGAGTGCAAACCACTCAGTGTTATGATATGATCATTTATATCATGTATATTAAGCCTCTCTCTCTACAGAAGCTCAAGGATATTCTTAATTTGCTTGGCTTTGATTTATCATGAAACATTAGAAGTACATGCTCTAAAAAACCCATGATTGTTTTTCATATGTCCTATGCACCCCATTCTTATGTAAGCAGTTTCTCTACCCTTCCAAAAAGGGAAGTAGATATATTTTATTTGAATAACTTTGTAATAAAATATTATAAGGGCTAAAGAGGTGCCTGAGTGCATACTGGACCTGATTTCGATTCCAAGTACCCAGGGAAGCAGACATAGTCCCACCCCTAACAAGAAGCTACTTGCAAATGGTACTTGCTGGCAAAAGGGAACTCAGTTTTCTCCAATGATGTGTAACTGGGTATATCATTCATACTTAGGCAGGCCCCATACAAAGAAATAATTGGCCAACTGAAAACAGAATCTGTGTATTTTTTATCATATATTTTGATATTTTTGTTCTATTGTTTTATTTTTGTTTGTTTTGATTTTTTAGAAAGAAAGATAAAAACATAAATATGAGTGGGTAGTGAGATGGGAAGGATCTGGGCGGAAAGGGAAAAACTATGATCAAAATATATTGTCTGAAAAATATTTTAAATGAAAACATCAGCAAAGCAAACTTTTAATTTAGTCTAAATAATTATGTTCTTTTATTTCAAAAGATTTCAATTCCACTATATATATATTCTATGTGCTTCATTTGTGCCATGTTTTGTTTGGTTGTTGCTGGAAAATTGGTTTTATTCTGATCTTTATGTATGTGAACATTGCGAATACATGGTATAAATAGCTATTTTAAATAGACTCTGACCTATTGTTTGTTTTGACAACTGTCACTGTGAGTGTAGCTTTCTCAATGTGACTTGAAGCATGGGCTCTAAGCTAATTGCTCATTTTTCCACTTTTAATACAGTTCAGTCATTGTCCCCTCTCAACTGCCATGGCCCATCGCTCATTCTGGGATCCTTCATATTGTGGATGCTATGGTGCTTGTTGCAGACTTTTACCAAGTCCTATGGTCAGGCTTTGTCTTGGCGTTGAGATTGTCTATGTGCCCTTTTCTAAGTGGAAAGTCCAACTGTGCCTGATGTAGCATGGCACATGTTGATTCTTTTGCTAACTGGAGTCCAAACCCAGGATTACCCTTTGTATACCTGGAGTTCAGCAAGGCCCCTTCATACTACACTAGAGTTTTAGTTTCTTTTATGACTTGGAGACAAGTGTGCCCTTGAACTTGGGCCTATGCCTCTTACTTCCTTTTGCTTTTATGGAAAGAGAAAATATAGATTACTGAGCAAGAATTTTCTGTCCTCTTTTAACTAGCAATCCCTGTATTAATTGATCTTTGCTTTGCTTTTAATAAATAATAAAAATATGACACACAATAAGGCCTTCTTTTTGTCTAATTAGATGTTTTACATAATCTTTTTTTGAATTCTTTGTTTAATTTTTTATTTTTTGAAAAGAAAACAAATTGTCTTCATTTTACATACCAATCCCAGTTCCCACTCTCTCCCCTCCTCTCATTCCTTCTACCTACTCCCACCCCACCTTCCTCCACTCCTCAGAGAGGATAAGACATATTGCTCTGGGGAAGGTCCAAGGCCCTCCCTACGATATCTAGACTGAGCCAGGTATCCATCCAAAGTGAGTAGTTCCCAAACATCCAGTACAAGCAGTAGGGATAAATCCTGATGCCACTGCCAGTGGACCCACAGTCTGCCTCAGCCATACAACTGTCACCCACATTCAGAGGGGCTAAGAGAAAGTGGGAAGTAGCCTTCAAGGCATGGGCACAGGAGACCGCTTCCTAAATATAACACCAGTAGCACAGACACTGAGAGCAACAATAAATACATCTGATCTCCTGAAACTAAGAAGTTTCTGTAAAGCAGAGAATACAGTCAATAAAGCAAAAAGGCAGCCTACTGGATAGGAAAAGATCTTCACCAACCCCACATCAGACAGAGGACTGATCCCAAAATACATAAAAAACTCAAGAAATTAGACATCAAAATTTCAAATGATTCAATTAAAAACTGGGGTACAGAACTAAACAGAATTCTCAAAAGAAAAATCTTGAATGGCCAAAAGACAACTAAGGAAATGTTCAACATCCTTAGCCATCAGGGAATACAAATCAAAACAACTCTGAGATACCATCTTACACCTGACCGAATGGTTACCACACCCACTTCCCGTGCGTGCCATCAGGCTCTGTTGCTGTGTCTAGTTGGTGAAAATCTGAAAGGTCTGCATGTGGTTACCAGACGGGACATGAACAAAGGGCAAGAAGCCCAGGTAGCCCATGCTTGATAGTAACAGCAGACACTAGAGGCACATCTGCTTGAGATGGCCTCACTTTGCCTGATTAAAACCAAAAATAAATAAATAAATAAATAAATAAGTAAATAAATAAAATAAAATCTAAGGAAGGGTCCAGCTATTGGTGGGAGAGACCTAAGCATTCGTCCCTCCTGGTGCAGTTCTTTTTTTTTTTTCGAGACAGGGTTTCTCAGTGGCTTTGGAGCCTGTCCTGGAACTAGCTCTGTAGACCAGGCTGGTCTCGAACTCGCAGAGATCCGCCTGCCTCTGCCTCCCGAGTTGGTGCAGTTCTTTTGAGGAAGAAAGAAGCTATGATAATCTGTCCTTTCTGATGGTAGATGTGGGGGGAAAGACTGATCCTAGGCCCAAGCTTCATATCTAGAAGATGATTAGAGAGTAGACTTGTGTGTATCTAAATGGATCCCTGAGGTATGTTGACCACAGTCACCCAGGACAGAGGAGTGATGGCCACCATTCACACCACTACCTTCGTTCATGTCTGCACCAATTTCTCCTTAGAACATTTTAACGGCTTTCTGAGTTAGTTCTTGCCTCTTATCTCACTTTCATTTTTGTTTCTTCTCAACACATGTAAGTCCAGAAGCCACTTGATTCTCCCATGTAAATCAGTATCCCTGTCACAAGCTAGCCACCCTTACCTTAGTGACATTTCCTTACTCAATCAGTTTCAATTTTCCTTTGTTCCTGATGTTTGGTAGTTCTCCACTGGTAATGCTTTTATATGTTCGTCACATGTTATGTCTTAAATATTCACTTGATTTTTATATTATTAGTCAGAGTGAGAAAGACACATAATTTTATAAATTGCAAGAATATGTGTATTTTAAACAGTACCTAGTAGGCACTATTATTCTATGGGGTAACAATAGATTAGTCTGGCCAACAACAGCCTCCTGAGCTAAATCTGAATTGCAAGTTGCTTTTGTATGTCTCAGGAGACAGTGGTGGGGTTTTCATTTTTAAGAGGTTAATGGGAATCAGAGAAATAGTAACTCATGACACATGAAAATATTTTGAAGTTTGGATTTTGGTTTCTATAAAGTAATAGAAGAGCAACACTTTGCTACCTCATGTACATACTATTTGTGACGATAGCAAAGTTGAAGAGCTACAATACACAGTGTGTGGCCTGTAGTGTTTCATGTCCGTTATTCAGGGCTTTGTAGAAAAGCGGTTGTCCGCCAGAATGGGTGACAGATCTGAAATGGACTTAGAGGGAATTCACTTCTGCTCCACGGATAACTTCCAAAAGACTTTGACAGTATGCTCAGTCTCTGAAACACGACTCTACATAGTGGCTTGGTAATTTGTCCATTGTCTAGGCAAGACTTGATATCTTTCAGCCTGGGGTTTCTGCTGTGCGAGAGCTTTCCCCGGGGAAATCACTGCCCATAGTTTCTTTGATCTGTCTTCATTCTTTATCATGTAAAGTCTCAACTCACTTGCAGGCCACTTAAAATCTCTCCGTATATTTCTGGCCATCTTTCCTGAATTATTTTGGAGAACTGGTCAGCAAGAGCTGCTGAACAATCTTGCCAGGCCTGGTTAAAGGTATTTTTATGTATCACTATTTTTCTGGTACCCCGGCCATGACAGAGAAAATGCTCAATAAATAGAATTAAATAAATTGATTATTTATACTCATAATAGGGTTTAGATGACTAATAAACCCATGGGTTGCTTCCATGTGTCTTCTGCAACCTTGACAGTTACCATTTCTAAGTCTTTCCTGACACGGGAACCAATTGCATGGTGTAGCAGTTTCCCAGTTCTCAAGTAATTGTTCCCAGGTATTATGTTTTTCTGCCGAGAAACAGCTTCTTTCTCCTGAAATGCTCACACTGTAATAACCATCATCATCAGTTAAATATGAACTGGGTCAGAGCCTATGGCTGCAGGGCTCTTTTGAACTGGTCACATTAGTCCATTATGCCCAATTTATTCTTTGCCTCTCCACTCCATGCCCCCAACTTTCTCTAGACTCAGAGCAACTGTACCAAAAATCCAGGTGCCTCCTGCTCTGTCATTGCTTGTTTCGTAGAGACAGGCTCCAGCACATGGCTGATGGCTGCAACAAATGCCCTTTTCATCTTCAAGAGCAGTGGAATCTGAGGTAGGACACTTAAGCCTTTAAAACAGGACACAGTGATGCTGGGGAGATGGCTCTGTCAGCTGTGTTTGATCCCTGGAACTCATAATAAGAGCCCAGAGTGGACACTGAGAAGATGGCTCAGTGGGTAAAGGTGCTTGCTGCCAAGCCTGAGGATTCGGATTTAATCCCCACAATTCACATAAAGGTGGAAAAAGAAAATATATTCTTGCATTCCTCTGATCTCCAGATGTGTGGCCTCACATGTGTATCTCCATATAGACACACACACACACATTTGTACGTAAATGAACGTAAAAATAAAACACAAAGTCAGAAGTAATAGTACAAACTCGCAATCCCAATGCTGGTGAGGTAGAGAAGGTTGATGCCTAGAGTTTACTGTCTAACTAGTCTAGTGAACAGGCAAGCTGCAAGCCAACAATGACCCTGTCTCAAAGTAAAGATGAGTAGTGTTCCTGAGGACAACACTGAAGATAGCTTCTGGTCTTCACAGATAATCATGCAACCACATGTGGGGGTTGATTGTACCTCATTTGTGTGGCAGGATATTTACATTGTGTGAAGATGTGTTGACGTGATTGGTTTAATAAAGAGCTAAATGGCCAATAGTTAGGCAGGAGAGAATAGGTGGGACTTCCAGGGAGAGAGAGGAACTCTGGGAAGAAGAGAGATGGGGAGACACTAGCAAGAGGTGGAACAAGTCATAGGTACAGAATAGGAGAGAGGTTAAAGTCATGTAGATTAATAAAATCAGGTTAATTTAATTTATAAAAGCTAGTTGGGAACAAGCCTAAGCTAAATGCCAAACTTTGATAATTATAAATAATAAGTCTCTGTGTCATTATTTCGGGCTGGTGACAGAAAAGAAAGTCTAACTACACACTTGGATGTCTATCTTTCCTCCCTTCTTTCTGCTTTTTTTTTCTTTTTAAGAGATAGGGTCTCATGTAGCCTAGGTTAGCCTTGAATATGATATATAGCAGAGGTTGATGCCGAAATCCTTATCCTCCTGCCCCACTGTCTCAAATGTTGGGATACAGGAATTACAGGTGTGACTAACCACAGAGCCTTCAAATTCCTTTAATAACTGTCAGCTAAAGGGCTACAGCTTCCAACTTTACTTCTCTGGTGTGGCTGTGTACTTGCTGATAAATGTAGCAGAACAGGGTTTGTGTTTCTATGTCCCCGTTTGCACCATACTTTAGTAGCTGCTCCCCGACTCTCTCTTACATGCTGAACTACTCTGAGCTAAGATAAAGGAACAACTACTAAGTCTCAGGCCAGGCGTGAAGCGATGAAGCTGTGCAAAGCAGGATGCTGACTTCAAAGAGTCGGGTTATAGTTATGACGCACCCACCACTCTGGCCTGAGTCTCAGCCAGATTCATCTTTTCCTGGAACTTAAGACGGGATTTTACAGGTGAGATTTCATTTTAATTGAATTAATTTCCAGCTCTTTCCTTTGGCTCCATTAGTCTAGTAGGTCTTGGGTCTCTGCCATTGTTAATTTTCAGAATTTAATAATGACCCTGGGATTCTGCCAATGAGACTTTAATTAAATTTTGACACTCAGGTTGAAAATACTTCTCCTTGCTTGTTTTTGAGTCCATTCTCTGATTGCTTCTCTTTTCTTTGTATCCTAACGGACACTGTTGGACTGTCATATAACTGTCATATAACTGATAGATTAATGATGGCAGCCATGAAAGCCCGCCCTGAAGCACATGAGCAAAGGGGACTTTGATGACAGGTTCTGTTGTCTCACAGAGACAGCTCTTCCCTGTACTCTGTAACGTAGTAACCTTATGGTGTAATACTAAAGTCAGAGAACATGGTAACATATGTAACCTTATGGCGTGATGCTAAAGTCAGAGAACATGGTTAAAGTCACCTGCAGTTAAAGCCATTGCTCAAAACTTTCCAGTGGCAGCACCAGCTCTCTATTGCACTTTATCTTTCTGCATTTTGCTTGGGCAATGGAAGCCAACGCTGTATTTAAGGTGAGATGAGGAATAGTAGCTGTTGTCTGTGTGTAACTCTAATTCCAGCATTTGGAAGGCTGAATCTGAAGAACTGGGAGGTTGAAGCCAGCCCAAGTTATATAACAAGACTCTGTTTAATAACAAAGAACAAGCAAACAGCCATGTTTTTATACCCTCAGCTGAGAATGTCCAGTTAAGGCCAAGTCAGCTGGCTATGAAGACAAACTCACTGTCTCAAGAATCAGTTGCTTCATATAGGAAGATGTGTTCTGGGACTAAACACAACTATCTAAGATCATGCATTTAAGGTATGTGGAGAAATTTGCATGGTCCAGTCATTAACCTGAAATTATCATTCAGTCTCAAAGTATATTGTCAATGAAGTTTGCATTTTTTGATATAAAACAGATTTTTTAAAAAGTGCTAGTAAATATGATCAAGCTTGGGTACAGAGCTATTTTCTTAATTTCAGTGAGAGTGTTGAGTTATGTCATTAGACCCCAAGCTGAACTGTCCTGCCATTCTGGTAGACTCTGTTTCTGCCATAGGAGACACACTCACGAGGACACACTTGGAGGAGCACAGAGAATGACGTCACAGGGTGCTTACTTGTCAACACAGTGATTGATCTGGAGGGTTTGGTGACCACATTCCCGTTGACCACCACCAGAGTGATGATGTAATAAAGACCATGATAAGTGGCCTTGAAGACCACAGGAGGAGGCAGTGTGCTGTTGAACGGCTCAAATTCGAAGAAATAGTTTTTGGACTCGCCAGCGACCCTCACAACATACACAGATGCTGGGCTGACGACATCGGAAGCTTCTAAAGACACAATGATGTTGTTGTCATCTTGAACAGTCACATGGAACGTTGCAACAATCTGTTCAAGAGAAAGACAAGAGGTAGAAGTCAGAGTCAGGTGATGGACCATAAAATTATACCAAGGTGATTTTCCTAAAGCAAAAACACTCATGGTGAATATAGTTACCTGTGGTAGCTCTGTATATTTCAGTCACACAACAAAAGTCAGTTTTCCCATCTCATGAAAAATGATCTGAATTTTGCTAAGAACATTTGATATTCTACTGAAAATTCGTCTTGAGCTCATTACAGGTGTGGAGTATTTCGTGGGAAAAGCATACAATACACATCAAATGGGCGAGCACATGACAAATGAAGTCACCTGTCAAAGTTAATTTCCAGCGAAGCTCTGTGTTCTGAGAAGTGGGAGAAGTGTTTGAGCAAACACGATTTTAGAGGAAGTCTTTTCAAGGTAATTATTTCCTCTCTTTTTCTCACCTGTCAGTTCTGAAAGTGGGGAAGATGTCAGGACAGAATCCTGGGAAGGTAATTCTCTTTGTTACAAATTAGCCAGCCCTTAAGCAAAAAAGACATGGAATCTCTAGCCTTTTGGATCCTGGGTCCTTGTGCACAGTGAGCACAACCCTTGGGCAGTGAAGCTCGTGCTCATCTGAAGGACAGGACAGTGCACAGCTGACCTTCCCCTTGGAGTGAGGCCAACAGAAGCGTTCAGTCTTCTGTGCCCTGAGTCTACTCCCTGCTGCTAAGTGCTGCTGTCCCTAACCAGACAACTGTTCGAACAGCTACATTCTCTCAGCCTATCTTTTCCTTGCTGAGAAGGAGAACCTGAAACATGTCCCTTAGTGGCCTGAAACAACAGGGAGGTGTGCTGTAGATGGGGAAGGTTCAGCTATGAGGAAAGAAAACGAGGATTCAAACACAGAGCAGCCTCAGAACGAGATCACGTTTGGTGATCTCCATGACTCTGTTCATGAAATGCCGAGTGAATTGGACACTCGGGTGAGAGCAAAACCTTCAAATTAGCTGACGATTATTGAGAAAAACATTTAGATTTTAGCTTATTGAAATCATTGACAAAATGTGCTACTCTATCCATAACAGTTTTTATTTAAGTGTATTTCATGGCTTATTTGGAATCTTATTTGTATCTTGGTCACCTAAAAGCGTCTTATTAGTTATCACTATTTTCCACAGATCATACATACATGGATTTATAGTGGGTATTTGGCTCAATATCTGTAAGTTACATTTGGGGAAAATAAAAATAAAATTCACTCATTTAATTTTTTATATTTCACTTCTTCCTTACACAAATAAAGTTTTCAGCACATAATAGCAATGACAATGTTCTGGTAACCAAAATCCAGAACTGAGCCAAGCACTGAATAGTTGTCAAATCTGGCTTCTGTGTCTCATTGATTATAGAAGTTGGTTCACGTACTCAGAAAACATTAAGTTTACAAACATCAAAGTCATAATTATAAAGAATTTTTTGCACCACGTCTCAGCCAGCCGGTAGCCAGGGTGGCTGCAGAGATAAGGACGGGAAGTCAGAAGCGCAGTCTGTGTTTGAGTAGATGTCTAATGTGTCACCATGCTTTACAGACAGTGGCATCTTCCAGAAAAGGGAGTAATCTTCCAAATGCTAATGGCAGCTTTGGCGATGATTGTATCAGCTATGAAAATAAGTCTTGGCCCGTGCACTGCGCGGTTGCCAAAAATAAGTCAGAGTGGCTAATGAGATTCACTCGCTGGGACTAACGGGGACAGGCAGTGTGCCAAGGGAAAGCTCTGCACTGAGCCTGAAAGGAGCCTGGCCTCGGCTGGTGCCTTCTTCCTAGTCCATTCTACTTCGGATTGTCCTGGGATCTATCTATGCTCAGGAGGAGGCTCCAGGCATGAATTCTATGCTAAGAGGAAGAAGGAAGAGAAGTAACTATCCCTGATTTATGTCCTGACTGTAAAAATATCTTTAGGAAAAAATTTTTGAAGCTGGGCCCACCAGTGTTGCTTTACTCTACAGTAAGATTTTCACCTAAATTTCCTTTACATAACACATTGAAGAAGATTTTTTTTTATTGTTTGACAGTGTCATGAATTCATATGATGAATTTAGTAGTTCTTAGCCCCATCCCCTCCTCAGGACCCCCTCTCTCATTGGCACACTTCTCGGTTATGCCTCCTCTTCGCATGTCTTGGTTTCGTGCAGAGCCGCTGAGGTTAAGTACAACTTCTTGCCAGAGCAGCGGTTGGAGGCTCTTTACTGGAGCAGGAAGAACTCACAAACAGTTACACTACGGAAGAAAATGACAGCCCTCCCCCAATAACTGTTGATTGTCAAGCATCCTTCTCACGAGGTGGGATCTCGTGGAGTGAAATGATGGGACCAAGTTTATCTTCTCATGTCTATTGGGATTTGTGGTTCATGAACTAAAGATGAAGCAACTAGGGCCTGAGGTTTGGCTGTAGCAAGAACTGGTAAATCAGGAGCCTGTGATTGGCCCATAGCTATTCCTGAGAGGAGCTCCTGGAGTCAGAGTGGGAAGCACTACTGAAAAGGCTCTGGGGTATAGGATGAGGAAAGAGATTGACCAGAGACCAGTCAGATCCTGGTTAGCAGTTCACTGTCCCAAATAAAAACAATAATAATGGCTACTATTTGATAAGCTTTTGTAATAAGCATTTTTATATATGATTTCTCTTTTACTCCTTAAAGCAGTTATCAGAGATAAGTATTATTATCTCCAGTTAATACAGTGAGATAAAATAATTTATTTACATCCATCACCCAGGCTTGGTGTCAGACGGTCTGTGTTTATATTCCTGCTTGGCAATTTACTACCTATGAGTGATCAGAAACATCTGAGGATCTCTGAACTTCATTTTTGTGATGTCTAGAATAAAGAAATATCACTCGTGAATTGTGTGCATGTGGAGAGAGTTCTACGGCATCCAAGCACAATGCAGAATGATAAATAATTCCATCACTCACTGTGTACTATTAAGAAACATAAATGACATTTTCTTATCAAGCTGTGCATGGAGGAATGAAATGGCAGTTTACTGTACTGAACAACATAGGGACTATTTCCTGACATTATGGAGATATGACACTTCCGAGGAAGAACTCAAACCTGGCATTTTTTAACAAAACGGAGAGCACTGTGTTGAGAGATGTACCAAGATTTTACATGACATGGAGGGACATCATAATAGCCACGTAGCCAGTTCTGCATTTCATAAAGAACTTCAGATGCATCCTCTCATTGAGTCATCAAAACACCCAATTATGTTGTTAACGCACAGGTGAAGCCGCTGAGGATCAGAGATAATATGTAGACTTCTCAAGGCAACTCTTACTGTGTGAAGGAAAGGACACCCTCCTAGTTAGCTTGAGAAGGGGGCTCAGTTGGGTGGTTTCCCAGATTAGACTGAACTATGGAAGAGTGTCCTGATTGTTAATTGATGTTGGACAGCACCTGTCTCCAGAGAGGCGGGTCTAGCTGTATAAGGAGAAAGTTTCTTCCATGATGTCCACTTGGGTTCTTGCCCTTATGTCCTTCCCCATGACGGACTGAGAACTTGAAGAGGAAGCAGAAATAAACCTTTTTTTCCACTGAGTCACTTCTGGCTGGAGTGTTTTATTGCAACAACAGATTGAAACTAGAAGATGGGCTCAAGGAAATTCTGTGACTTTTTGTTATGCCACTGTCCCCATACTGTAAGACATGAAGAAAGAATGACTTCCCAAATGCTGCCTTCCATATCTGTGTGCAGTTGATAGGGAACTTTCTCCGCGCAGACCATTGTTGAGCCCTCAATATTAGACCCGGTAGATGATTGGAAAGTGGGATAGAAAAAAAATGTAAAGATTAACTGACTTGAATTCAAATTCCACTTCACAGCTATGTCTCATTTTAATTCTTTCCAGGTGTGTCCAAGCTAGGGATGGTTATGAATTCAGCTCAACACATTTGTAGACGACAATGTCATATTACCATGTCAAAAGGTTGGACATCCTTTTGGCCTTCGTTGCCTCAGCTAAGTGACAGAGATACTAAAACCTGATGTGAATACACACACACACACACACACACACACACACACACACACACACACACATATATATATATATATATATATATATATATATATATTTGGAGGGAGGTTGGGATTATAGCTGTACTTTGCCTACCTTCCTTCCAGCTAGGAACTTAGTAGATCCTCCCTAAGGACAAGAGCTTCTCACTACACTTCTATTCATTTTATTTAGAGTGTGTGTGTGTGTGTGGGTGTGTGTGCATGCATGCATGCCACAGCTTTGGGGGTCACAGAATGACTGGCAGGAATCAGTTCTCTTTCCACCTTGTGGGTCAGAGGGATTGAACTCAGGTTGGCAGGCTTGGTGGCAGGTACCTGCACCCTAAAGCCGCTAATACGTTTCTGATCTATTTCCTCATTGATTTTCTTTAGACTATGTAAATTTTAGAAGCTGTATCTCTCCTATAGGACACAGAGTCTAAGAATAACAGGTGGACCAGTAGTCCTAACTTTCAGGCCGTTTGCTCACTCCTTAGTGTTATGCTTCTGTGACGTCACGAACAGTAGAAGCCAGCATTTCTCTTTCTCTTAGTGCTGTGACAGCCTGAGCTCACCTGTTTGAGTGAGGTAACCATGGAAACAGTGTTAATACTAATGGTGCTGAGAAATCCGGAAACCTTAAAATCTGTGCTTAGCTGATGATGATAGGTAAGGAGATGGATTTTGAAGCCAGAGACCCACAAATTTCATACAATCTTAGCAGGCAAACAACTGGGCACATTCTAGACACCTGTGACTTTCTTCTGTCTTTATGTGCTATGAGAACTAGATGATACTGGTCGCTTAATTTTGCCCCTTTGGAGTAAAATTTAAAAATGGCTTCCGCTTGTGAGGATGCTTGGGAAATGCTGCTGTTTCACTTGCTGGCAGATACTGTTAGAGACAGCCGTGCAGAGCTCTTATTTTGGAATGCCTGAGTGAAAATTTCCTCACAGCTGTGAAGTATCTTTCAACAGTGACAGCAGTTAACTAAATCCTGAAGATAGTTAACAAAAAGCCCTGCCTACTGCCTGAGATCACCACATGCTCGCTTAGGTAAGGCCCTGGTGACATTGTGTAGTTCTGACCTTTAATGACACTTTCTTTGAAGTTGCTTAGGTTGGCAGCACCATGTGAGACCTTTAAAGAAAACAGTCTCATGTATCCATAGCCACTAGGGCACTATATGCATGGGGGAAAGCCCAGAAGTTAAGGAAATGGAACACAGCACTTCACTGGCTTTGCTCAGGGCTTTTTTTCAGACACTAATAATCTCAGTCTGTGGAAAAAGAAGTTTCTCCCATGAGGCATGAGAGCCACACTTATCTGTGAGTATAAGGGTCTACATTTAAAATTAAGTTAGGTATTACTATGGTTTGATAAAGTGGTAGTAATAGGTTATTATCGAAGATTCCCGACTAATGAGCCATGGGTTTTTGGCTGTTTCTGATACCAGGCATATTTCTCTCCTATTGCATGGACCTTTAGTCCAGTTAGACTGCTGTTGCTTACTGCCAAGATGTAAGAGTTAGCCAATAAGAAGCTAGAGGGATTTAAATCATACAGTTTCTGTGTGATTATTTTGGAGCTAAAGGGCCAGGAACTAACTAGCAGCCTCCCTCCTACACCAAGACACCAGTGCCACTGTTGAACCTTTAGGGATATCTTGCTGTGCAGGTCATTGTCATTCTTCATAGGAGTCGCATCAGGTTAGGATCAGCAAACATCACTGAAAAGGGACTGGAAAGATCATAAGCCAGGAGACCAAGAAACCTGCTGTGACATTTTTGTGTTCTACATATGACAGAGGTGCTACATCTATGAAATCTCAACAATAGGCCTGCCTGATAAAACCTGAACAATTCTAATACCAGTTGACACCCCAAAGGGTATGGGTAAATCTACCAGGGCCCCGTCCTTACATGGAGAGCTGTGGACAAAGAATGCTGAAACAATGAGAATTAGTCTTTCCCAGGAATGAGCACCCTAGTTGGTGATATAATACCAAGTAGTCAGCTCTGAAACCATATACTTATAAACAATTCCAAATGACTCAGTATGTTTTACTTATATATTTACCTACACATGTGTATTGCATGTGTGTGTGTGCCCACGCACACACATGTATATCAGAAATGATTAAAGAAAAAGAGGCCATGGATTTGAGAAGGGCTGGAGGAAAGAGAGAGGAGGGAATGTGGTAATTTTGTTTTAGTTAACATAAAAGTTTTCAGAAGTTAAGAATTAATGCTAAGGCCAAAGAAATACCTCCAAGTTGTGAAGTAGGAATTGGCCAACTCCCATTCTAAAACAAAAGCAAAAGTTCCTCTACATTGCCTGATGATTCCAGAATGCCTATTGGGAAAACAGCTGCTTGGTAAAGAAGGGAACAGGTAAAGAGTGTCTGAAGAGAAGGATTAGGGCAAACGAACAAAACCGTGAACAGCTAAACTGGTATTCTATTTAGAAACACGAATGGCTTTAATCCAAATAGTACAGGAAGAAATGAGAGACAAAGAGATAAGGAGACCAGTGAGAAAGGAGCCAGGAAGATGGTGAGATCCTGGGAAGTGGAAGGGGCAGGCAGCCAATGGAAACACAGATGGAGAGGGAGCCAAGGGTATTGTAAAGCTGGGAATGGCTAATGTTGTGTTTGAAGATAGCATTTTAATCAGCAAATGTTTTCCCTCTCCTGGGCTCCCAATCTTCAGGAAGGTCTGTGGCACGCACGGCGCCTCGGTGTGCCTGGAAAGCTTCTGGCACTCCCTAAGAAGGCTGTTTTACCTCAGCATGGTAGGATGTAGAAAGTTGGTACCTGATGGGAAGGGAATTGGTGAGAATGAGCATATCTACTAACTTAGCAAAATATTTCGTGGGGGATTTGAAATTTTATCTGAGGGAAGTGGATTGAAAGCCCACTCTTTCAGGTGGGTGTGAGAAGGAAGACATTCCTGACTCCAGCATGGAGTCCTGAGGGAGGAGAAGCAGAGAAGAAGCAGAGGTGAGGGGGGCGGAAATGATGAAATGGCTTAGGAGAGAAATCCCAGGAGCACAAGTCTAAGCAGCCTTAAGAGACTCAGAATGCATAGCCCTCTAAACCTAGAGACTTGGATGGGTGTGTGTTGGTTGCACTATGGATTTTATACACACACATACACACACACACACACACACTGGCATACATGCATGCACACACCAATATGAATAATTCAAAAATAAATAGTAAAAAATAAATTATGAAGAGTAACAGATTTAAATTAGCAGTCTCTTTATAGAACAGTATTATAAAAACAAAAGGATCATGAAGGAAACAATACCATTTGAAAAAAGACCCATGTCATGGTTTGAATGTTGGGGGTCTGTCTTCTGAGACTCATCTTGATGGCCCCTGTGGCAGCCTTGGGGTGTGGTGGTTTAAGATGTGTTGGCTTTGTAAGAGGGCTTAGTTCTTCCTCATGGGTAGGTGCTTGCTGTCTTGTGACTGAGGTGCTTTGAGGAACAGATCACTTTAGACTAGTTCTTCTCATCCTTCCTAATGCTGCGACCCTTTAATATGATTCCTTATGTTGTGGCGACCTCCAATCATAAAATTATTTTCATTGATATCTCATATCTGTAATTTTGCTACTGTTATGAATCATAATATTGACATCAGATAAGCAGGATATCTAATGTGACCTCTGTGAAAGAGTAGTTTGACTGCCAAAGGGGTCATGATCCACAGATTGAGAACATCTGCCCTATAGTAAGACTGCCTCCATGTCTCTCTCTCGCACACATGTTTGATTGCCCATATTGTGAGATAGCATGAGAATCTTATTGGATGCTTCCATCTGAACAGAGAACTACATTCCTTTCCTTGGTTAGTGAACCAGCCTCAGATGGTTTTGCTATAGTAATAGGAAGACAGGTGGTGACAACTACATTGGGTGAAGGGTCTAGAGTAGGTTGCTCATGGAGTCTCTTCTAAGTGTCCAGTAAATAACAGCTCTGGTCATGAGAACTTAGGGATAAGAAAGAATTGCAGTTCTTGCCCATCAATAGTCTGTTTTAGGATGTCAATCAGAACCTTTCACAGTTCGCCCTCCTGGTTTCTCTACCACCACTGCTCCAGCACAGTTTTCAAGAACTCGGCTAACAGCCAAAGCATGACAGCATCGACCCGCCCCACATGCCTCCTGCCTCTGCGGTCCTGCTTGCGTTTTCCTTCAGGGTTCAGATTTCCTCTCCTCCTCACTTTTGCTGAGACCACATCTCTATTTAAACAATCAGCCTTTTCAAAGGCCCTTGACAATTAGTCCATTTTTGTACTCTTACAGCCTGTATGGGGACCTCCTGGAACATGTCCCTCTAGATGCCAGACCATGTCTCTTCTCATCTGCCCCAGGCCCTCCCACTTTCAACTGCTTGTTTAAAGCATCTCAGTGAATACAAAGAAAAAAGATGCTCAAATTCTCGGTGGAACTGGGGTGTTTTTCCTGTGCATCTTTCTTTCCTAGTGTCAGCTTGAGTCACCAGTGCATGAGTGGTGCTCAGCCATCACTGATGCTGCTCAGAATCAGACGACGAGGGGAACACAATATGATATTTATGTTTTATAAATGAAGCTCAGAAATACCCTTGTCTTTGAGAACAGCTGGAGAAAGACAGTCTGCAGTCTACCATGCTGAGTGAAAGGCTCCATTCTTCCGAAGGTCGCACATGTGCATAAAGAAGCCTCTCACGCTGGGTGTTGGGACATGTCATGACTTCTCTGTGACATATGGAACTTGTTCATTGCTGTTTCACTGTTTAATATTTCTCATTATTGTATCTTTTTTAAAATGTGAGAAAACAGATATTTTTCATCACCACAGAAATAGTTTCAAAGGTAGTTTAACAATTAGATAAATTCTATGGTCCTGAGCCCATGGCAATGGTAAACTAGTCTGTAGGATTATTCAGGAATGTTCCAGTCTCTTCCATACATTTCATTGTTTATACAGATAGTTGCTCTTGGTGGTCTGACCCAAGTCCAGTGTACAGCAATCTACAGCAGTTAAGGTAAGACATTTCCATTTAAGAAGTTTTATTCAAAACCATATGATCATTTCATTAGATGCTGAAAAAGCATTCGACAAAATTCAACACCCCTTTATGATAAAGGTATTGGAGAG
>JABTXL010001457.1:3522836-3538166 GCA_025134845.1 Neodon shergylaensis | reverse complement strand
TCTGAAAAAGCCTGGGTTAAAACCGGTCTCGCTGAACATAGCGGACAGTGAGGACTACTGAGACCTCAAGAACAATGGAAATGGGTTTTTGATCCTACTGCATGTATTGGCTTTGTGGGAGCCTAGGCAGTTTGGATGCTCACCTTACTAGACCTGGAAGGAGGTGGGTGGTCCTTGGACTTCCCACAGGGCAGGGAACCCTGATTGCTCTTTGGGCTGACAAGGGAGGGGGACTTGATTGGGGGAGGGGGAGGGAAAGGGGAGGCGGCGGTGGGGAAGAGACAGAAATCTTTAATAAATAAATAAATAAAAATAAAAAAATAAAAATAAAACATAAAAAAAGTTTTATTCATTCGTAATAAAGTCACAACATGAACCACTTTCATAGACAGCTGAGGGTGAAAGGGTCACAGTTTGAAATCAATGCTAATGCGTTTAAACTTCTGAGACTTGCCTTTCCTATCTTGAATACTCTGAAAAACAGCTTAAAATCAACGTTTAGTTTTCATTTCTCAAACACCTGATCTCTTTTTCCTCCTATGTCTCCTATTTCCTTTCTTTATGTCTCCTCTCCTGTCGCTTTGTGTCTGTTTGGTTAGTTCTGTATATAATTTTCCTGGTAGATTTTAGCCTCACGGGTCTAAAAAGCTGGTTTGTGGTCTAACATAGGACTTTGCTATGCAGAGTTTAATAAATGTTTGCACAATTAAATCTAATTCCATATAGTCACTGAACTAAAGGCTAAGGCCTTTAACTAGAGCCTTACTGTGACTGTGGCGTATGCCTCATGTGTCAGAATTTTGCTTAGGATATCTCAGTTTCTCTTTTGCTAAGGCAAAACACTATAATTGTTGTGGATAGAAATGAAAAGAAAAAGACTTGGCCAAGCACAACAGACAGTAAGATAAGGAGAAATAAAAGAGAATGGAGAGGAGGATGGGGTCCGACAGAGGAGAATAAGAAAGCGAACAGAGAAAGACAAGGGGGACAGGAAGAATAGCTTCCAAATTAAGAATAAGCACAAGTGATCAATGGGGGCTGAGTGCTAATACCTTGTGCCTTCGCCGCTATTATTGACTTGGGTTATTCATTTCTTGTGCTCTCATTGGGCACTTAAAACTCAAGCTGAGCACCAGTGATGTCTCACTTGTCTTCCTTTATGCTGTTGACTCTCCTCTCTTTCTCCCAAGACTAGGCTGCAATTTGTTTTTGATTATTCAGAGAATTATGTGTTCTTAACAACATGCAGACAAATCATCAATACATCATCTGTTGCTATGGAAACTAAAGGACATCTAATCATCTGCCTTCCAGGCAATAGCCATCCATTCACTTGGTTAGGTTTGTGTATGAAGAATCAGTCACAATCCCAGAGAACCTAGACAACAATGAGGGCCCTAAGAGAGACATACATAGATCTGATCTACATGGGAAGCAGAAAAAGACAAGATCTGAGTAAATTGGGAGCATAGGGACCTTGGGAGAGGGTTGAAGTGGAGGGGAGAGGCAGGGAGGGGAGCAGAGAAAAATGTAGAGCTCAATAAAAATCAATAAAAATTTAAAAAAGAGTCAGATACTGGATGGGAGACAGGACTCAAGGACTGTTTCATTTAATAAGTTTTCAGAATTATGAATCAGTAAAAGTTGAGCTCATGAGTCATTTATAAGCAGTAAAGAGACGCACATCAGATGCCCTTAGACAATAACTCTGGGATCCATCTTCTTCAGTCATTTCTCCTAGGCTTTCTCTATTAGCTTAAGCTTTCGGGAAACAAGTCATAGACCTTTTGCTCACATAGTTTACTAGTATTTTATAATAATACAACAGAATATTTTCCAATCACAGTTGTGTCTAATTTGTGATTGGTAATAGGAATAATTACATATACCTAGTGAATAACAGGGAGATTTGTTCTTTCATTTCAAATATGAAATACCATTAATGTGATGCATTAGCTTAATTGATTAATGGGTCTATTTTGGCGCAATCCATTTAGCACGCAAAGTGTGAGAGATTTTTACTTCTCAGCTAATTATTATCTAAGCCCAAACTGACTGCTGTAATGAAAAAGGAAAATGAATGACATCAGCAGCAATGGTTGGCATATGTTAAGTGCATAATGTATGCTGGAATTGTTCAAGGTATTCCAGATGAGTTGTGCCTCTTTCTTGAAGCAATATTTAGAAATTATTATTATTGTTATTATTATTATTATTATCATCTTGTAATCAATGACTAGGAAATAGGCAACAGGAATTCAAATGGAAATTCAAATAGTAATTTTGTATTCTTACTTCATACTCAATACATGATCATGTTTGTGAGCAAAAGAGACAAAAATATCCTGCCCCCACAAAAGTTAATTGGAAATAAATAGTAGCTGTAATAATCAGCAAGCAATATAAGGACAGAGTGCTGTGATAGAAAGAATGCTCTATTAGCAAAACTGAACTTAGCAGTTGAATTGGAATGATCTAGGTAAAGTATGTGGTGCTGGGAAATCCAGATACAAGGTTTCCTGGGGACAGAGAATGAATACATCAACCTTCTAGGTGCAGATAGGACCTTGTAAATCATGCTCAGATGGCAGAGAGGTCTTCCATGGCTGTCAGTGTTCTGTGGATGAGAAACCACGATCAGCCTGAGAACAGAGGCCTGAGTGGCCATGTGCAGCCTAGACTGGGATAAGTAGAACCCTCAGGTTTCATGAAGCCAAGGACACCTGAGGTCCATGACAAGGAACTGTATTTCTCAAAGGCATTCATAGGAGGAGAGTATTTCTCAAATGTGGGCCTTTTCGAATTCAAGCTGGTGGAATTTGTATTATAATGTTTCAAGTTCTTAGACTTGTCCAAGCTGTTTGTTCTTCCTCTCTGCCTCAAGAGACAAAGCTCGCTTAGTTGGGCTTTCTGCTCACTCTCTACAGACACAAAGGAAAGCGAACAGCTGGGTTATTGGTTGGGGTTAAAACTATTTCTGAAATTAGGTAATGATTTTCTAAGGGGAGGTCAAAACTGCTTTCATTATTTCTCATTTTAGATAACAAAAAAATAAAAACAAAAACAAGACACTAGGTGGTTTATCACTGGGTTTGCTCACAAACGTACTTAAAATTACATTGTCATAGAAAATGCCTACATTAATGTTGTAATAGGAGCGGCGGGGCTGCGTCCCCAGCACCCCGGCCGCCTGGTTAGCTTATTGATATAGATATGAATAATTTGCATTGGTATGGATTTTAAGGTCAATTTTGTTATATGTATATGTATTTCTGATATTGACTAAGGTATTGTGATTGTGTAGTTCATTTTTAAAATGTAATATATAATTAGGATAATAGTCAAGCTCGTAGTCATGTTAGATTTTCTAGATATATAGAGATATATTTTAGATAGGCATTCTTCATATCTTTCAAAGACTGCAGAATATGGCATTTAATGTTTTAATAACTTAGGGCTTTTCATGACAATGAGACACTCTGCTCCTGGCAGCACCAATCTACTTCAAGAGGAAGATGAGCATCAAAGAAGATCCTTATGGAGTTTGATAGCCATTTGGGCAAAAAACTGCTCTTGCCTGGACTATTGCATAAACTGGACAGAGAACCCGCAGAGAGAGGACTACTGAACTTGCCTAAAGGTGAGATGATCTTTCGGGGTTCCTGATTTATGAAGGAGTCTGCAAGATATTCTGCAGGACACAACAGATAGTGACTGAACTGACTTTGAAATTTCCTGCTTCGTGGAAATGTCTGCTGGAAACTATGGGCCTGTAGGCTGAAGATGGATGCCCCAACGGTACAGAGGAACTTTGGGTGACTGTCCAGGCAGCAAGATGTCTACGTCATTTCTAGAGTTTAAAACTTGCTTTTTTCTTGTTTGCTTAGGTAATATTGTATCTTTCTGGAGTCTTTGATGGAGTTAAGAATAGTTAGTTATAGCTATACTTTTCCTTAGTTATGATAGAGATTATTGTAATTTTTACTGATAACTGTTTTGTTATTTGTAATTTTGCTATGTTAAAGTTAAAGCCTTTCCTTTTTGTTTAAACAGAAAAAGGGGAAGTGATGTAGGAATGTCATATATCAATTTGTTGATTTCATTGGTTAAGTAATAAAGAAACTGCTTGGCCCTCATAGGTTAAAACATAGGTGGGAGGAGTAAACAGAATAGCATGCCGGGAGGAAGAGGAAATGATCTCAGACTCGACAAGCTCTGCTCTCTGGAGCTGAGAAGCCATGCTCCAGTCTCCCGGATAGACGTGAGCAATGAAGCTCCAACCCAAGATGGACGTAGGCTAGAATCTTCCCTGTAAGCGCACCTAGCGGTGCTACGCAGATGATTAGAAATGGGCTAAATTAATATGTGAGAGTTAGCCGAGAAGAGGCTAGATAGAAATGGGCCAAGCAATATTTAAATGAATACAGTTTGTGTGTTGTTATTTCGGGGCATAAGCTAGCCGAACAGGCGGCCGGGGTGCTGGGGACGCAGCCCCAGCCGCTCTTATTTCAACAGCTTATGCCCCGAAATAACAACACACAAACTGTATTCATTTAAACACTGCTTGGCCCATTTCTATCTAGCCTCTTCTAGGCTAATTCTCTCATATTAATTTAGCCCATTTCTAATCATCTGTGTAGCACCGCTAGGTGCGCTTACCGGGAAGATTCTAGCCTATGTCCATCCTGGGTCAAAGCTTCATCGCGTGTCTCCAAGAGGAGCTATGGAGTCTGTCTGAGGAGTCTTACCTCACTTCCTCTTCCTCCCAGCATTCCGTTCTGTTTACTCCTCCCACCTATGTTTTAACCTATCAGGGCCAAGCAGTTTCTTTATTGCTTAACCAATGAAATCAAAGATTGATATATTGCACTCCCACATCACATTAAACTATGCAGCAGAATTGGACTTTTGGTACTTAAAAGTCACAGAAGCATAGGAAGCTTAAAAAGGGATCTGAGATTCTAAAGCTGTCAAAAGGCACCCTGGGGTGATAACACTGCTGGACCAAGAACATATTTTGCCAGGAATGCCTTATTTTTCAAAGTTTTAAGTTTATATGCTGTAGGCATAAATCCCGTGGCTCCAGGTAACTCCCATATTTTTATCTACTTTTTAAAAAAATGTTCTCTTGTCCAAGCCAATGGGACAAGAGTCATCCAGGCTAATGCCACTCTAAGAAATTCTTGCCAATAGTTCAGAGGTGTTTTCACTGTGAAAATGGAGGATTGGCTTGGCAGGGTAATTTGCAGATAATCCAGTGTGAAATTGTCTTAGCTGGGTCTAGCTTTCAGCCACCAGAAAAGCACACGTATAAGCCTGAGAGATTTGAGTAGAACAGGCCAGTGCTTGTCACGTACAAATCACTGTGATCTATGTCCTTCACAGTGCGAAAGTGAGTCCTCTACTTTGGTCGTCTGAGACCAACTCATGTTCATGATCTTATTAACTTTTTACTGACACTATGCTTTGTTGTCTATGCAGTTGTTCATGTCAAGTTTAGGTTTAGAAGTATTAACAAAAGGTAAATGGTTAAGATGTCCAGAAATTCTATGTGGAATAGAAAGAAGGTGGTGAAGAATTAGGTCACTTGATGTCAGCAGACTGGTAGATCTTCCTCTCAAAGATTCCAAAATTCAACAAGGAGCTCACCAAGCAATTTCTTTCTGTGAGAGATTTGAAACTGGTTGAGAAATTCCTTCTTCCTGAGTAAATACAGAAACATCAATACCTGCACAAGAACTTGAGATCTTCTTGATTCCCCCCAAGCCCTATTATTCCATGTGCTTGGGAAAGAACAGCCTATTGATACCTTTAAAAGACTAGACCATTTGTAGATCAGGCTGGCTAGTTCCAGGACAGGCTCCAAAACTACAGAGAACCCCTGTCTCAAAAAAACAAAACAAAAACAAAACAAAACAAAACAAAAAAGCCCAACCAACCAACCAACCAAACAAACAAACAAACAAAAAGGCTAGACCATTGTAGGCTGAGGCTGCTTATTTGTTTCCTGGCTTCCCAGACCCAAAATAACTGCACCTAAACTGTATTAATTAAAACACTGATTGGCCAATCACTTAAGCACATTTCTAGCTAGCTCTTACATCTTAAATTAACCCATTTCTGTTATTTTATATTTTACCACAAGGCTCGTGGCCTACAGGCAAAGTTCCAGCTGGTGGCTCCATGGTTTCTCACTGACTCTGTCTTTGTTCCTCCTCTATGTGCTTGGAATTCACACCTTGATCTATTCTGCTCTGTGATAGGTTCAAGCAGCTTCTTTATTCATTAACCAATAAAAGCAACACATATACAGAAGGACTTCCCATATTAGACCATGCATTCAAAAATTCTGGTTTTCTTTGAGGTATTACCCTGGAAAAAAATGTTCAAAATAAAGATTCAGGATTGAAATCAACCCTAATGAAATTAAAGTATATGAATCACCTGACTCAAACTGACTTTTGAAAATACACTCAACAAGGTCAAGAGAAAAATAGATGAATGACATGACAATTCAAATGAGGTAGAAACTTTAGAAATTCGCCAGGAAATCAGAATAGATGAGACTTATCTTAAGAATAAATAACTGAAAATTTTACTGGAGGGGTCCAACAACATTTGAGATTCACTGAAGATAAGATCAGCACCCCAGACAAGCTATTGGATGTTGTTCAGTTAAAGGAACAAACAGAGAAAATGATGGAAGAAATGATAGAATCTTAGGGGGCTTCCACGATACAGTCAGGTTGGTCAGCCAATGTACACTCTGTGATAAGAAGAAAGTTGGAAGGAAAAGAAAACTTAATCAAAGAAACAATGGTGAAAAATGATCCATATCTGGAGGCAGAGATTCCAGTAGCCCTAGAATTCTAAACAAGATGAACAGAAAGATATGACCACATACAATGGGGTTTCCAGAGGACTGCTAGGACATTCCTCAGTCAATGCCTTGCAGCCAGAACAAAGCAGGATGTTATATCACAATGTGACAAACGAAGTCCACCAATCAAGTGTGCTATATGTGCGGCCATATTGTTGAGGTGTCATAGGCAAAGCTTCACAGTCATTCCTAGGAGACAATCTCACAGCACATTTCCTGGTCCTCTGGTTCTGACAATCATTCCACTAACCAAGATGTTCCCTGGCTCTTGGATGTAGGTGTTGTTTTGTAGATGAATCAACAGACTGGCTGTCTAACAAGACCTGAACATTGACAATACCAATAGATCTGCTAACATGGAATATCACCCACAGACACAGAACTACAGAAAACGAAGAGGTGCTGAGAGAGGTAAAATTAGTGTTCCCCAGGAATGAAGGTCTATTGGTTATTCAATACCAAGTAGTCATTCTTGAAATCATATACCTGCAAAAAACACCAAATGGGTTGAGAATGCTGTATTTACATATTTATGATATATGCTCATATATGTAATAATAGCAATTAAAGAGAAAGAGGCCATGAATTCAAGAGAGAGCAAGGGAAGCCATAAAAGGTGATAGAAGGAGAAAAAGGAAGAGAGAATGATACAATTATACTTTAATTTCCAAGTCATAAAAATTTAAAATAAAAAGAATAAAAGCAGTCCATACTAAAAATAAATAAATAAATAAATAAATAAATAAATAAATAAATAAATAAAATGATACTATAGATGGCAACATTGGCCTTTAAAACTAAAGGTAAGCAGATTTTTTGGGGGGGCAAACAAAAGTTCAAGCAATTCATCCCCTTGCTGATCTGCCTTACAAGCTCACATAACAAAAGCATATGAAGTACAAACCTTGTTGAGCAATGTAGCCATGAAGACAGAATATTATATAGAATATTTTAACACTCTAATGGTAGTGAATAAATCACTTTTAGGTCTAGTACAAAAACCAAAAAGCATGAAAAGCTATTATCACTGTAAAATACTCTAATAGCTACACAATATAAAAGTGTAAATTGTGTAATCAGTAATGAATCAGTGTAGAGGGAAGCAAAAGGTTATTCATTGAGGTGTGGTCTCACTCTGTAGCCATGCTGACCTAGAACTCACTATGTAGCCCAAGGTAACCTCACATTAATCCCAGTCCTCCTGTCTCAGCCTCCTGGAGTCTGATATGACTGGTATGAGCTACCATACCAAGATAAACCTTTTGTATGTGAATAAAGATTTAGTCTAAGTGTACATGGACTAAACACTGAATGGAAAGAAAGTAGATGACCGGTGTGTGGCAGTGCACAACTGTGGTCCACACACTTGGGAGGTAGAGGAAGAAGGGTGGAGAGTTCAAGGTCTTATTATGAGATCAAGAAAGAATTTTCCTCTTTAATGCTAAATTATCTCCCCACCACCACCACCACCAGCACTCTCTCTATGTGTATAAAACTTACAATTTAGCCATTTATTCAACAGCAGACACCCAGGCTGCTCTCATGCCATGACTGCTGAGAGTAACATTGGAATGGAATTGGAGTTCAAATAGCTCTCTGAGTTACTTATTCTATTTCCTCTGGGTGTAGATTCAGAAAAGAGTGTTCTAAATCATACAGTGCTTCCATTTTTAATCTTTAGAGTCAACTCTACTGTCTTCCACACATGTACTCATTTACCTTCCTCCCACAATAGTGTACATGGATTCTGCTTTTCCCAACCATTCAACAAATATTTAATGAGTACCTACTGTGCGCATCCCTTTTGTAATGTGGTCAGCACACTTTTATGATCCTACCATCCTTTTGCTAAGTAGGGAAGATGCTCTGGGGAAAAAAGAAAAATGGCACTGCTAGGTTCATTATTTTGAATAAGATTTCATATGACTCAGTAATATAAAAACTTATTTTAAAAAGTACACTATAATTGGGTCTGCCGGAATAGCTCAGTGGCAGAGCATTTGACTGGCACGTGTGAGACACTGAATTTCATCATCAGTGCAACCAAAAGGAATTAAAATTAGAAATACACTGTAATAAAAATGAATTGGGTCTGCTAAACAGGGAATGTGTATTTGTACATAGAGTTTTATGTTTCAGTGTTATATGATGCATGTGTTTATGCATGTAGGCTGGTATGTTCATGTGTGTGTGTGTGTGTAGGCCAGAGTCTGAAGTTGGATGTCCTCCCAGTCACTCCATCATATTTTTAAAATTGTTATTACAACTTCTGTAACTCCAGGTGCAGGTGTATATGCATGTGACTGTAGAGTGCCTGGGAAGGGGCAGGAGAGGATGTTGGGTCTCCTCGAGATGGAGTTACAAGTAGTTGTGCACTGCTCCATGTGTGTTCTTGGAACCATACTCAGGTCCTCTTAGCCTCTGAGCTTCTGTTCAGAACTCCATCTTTGTTGTTGTTGAGACAGATCACTGACTCAATTTTGGGTTTACCAGGTGACTAGACCAGTGAGCAGTAGGAACTCTACTGTACTGTGCTATACTGCTTTTTAAATTGATTTTTATTGAAATCTATATTTTTCTCTGCTCTCCTCCCTGTCTCTCCCCTTCCCCCTTCAGCCCTCTTCCAAGGTCCCCATGGTCCCAATTTACTAAAGCAAAGAAAACCAGCCTACAAACACAACCCCCCAAAACTTAGAAAACAATGAGGACACTAAAAGAGACTTACATAGATCTAATCTACATGGGAAGTAGAAAAAAAAAACAAGATCTCTAGAGTAAACTGCTTTTGTACACTGTAAAGACTTGTCTCTTATATTGGTTTACTAAAACACAGATTGACCAGTAGCCAGGCAGGAAGTATGAGTGGGGTGACCAGACTAGAAGAATTGTGGGAAGAGGAAAGGCTCAGTCTGCAGGCGACATCTAGATGCAGAGGAAGCAAGATAAGAAGGCCTTATTGATAAAAGGTACCAATCCACACAACTAAAAATAGATAATAATTATTGGTTAATTTAAATTGTAAGAGCTAGTTAATAAGAAACCTGAACTAATAGTCCAAGCAGTTTATAATTAATATAAGCCTCAGTGTGTATATTTAGTACTAAATGGTTAAAGAATCAGGTGAGATAGAAACTGTTGTGAGGAGGTCGCTTGTTGGTTCACAGCTGCTCAGCTCCAAAATAATCACACAGAAAACATATTATTTAAATCACTGCTTGGCCCATTAGCTCTAGTTTCTTACTGGCTGACTCTTACATCTTAATTTAACCCATTTCCATTAATCTGTGTATTGTCACGTAGCTGTGGCTTACCAGGTAAAGTTCCCATTGTCTGTCTCTGGTGGTGGCACCATGGCTTCTGTCTGACTCTGCCTCCTTTCTCCCAGCAATCAGGTCTGTCTTCCCCGCCCAACTCTGCTCCACCCTGCCATAGGCTCAAGCCAGCTTACTTTATTAACCAATCACATTCACAGCATAAAGAGGGGAATCCCACATCAAGAAACTCCCATCTATACTCTTGTACTACTCTTCCAATACTGGCCATGTGGGTACAAACTGATACAGTTTCTTTCATGGGTGCTGGAGTCTAATCTTTGTAAACAGAGACTGCTCATTCATTTGCTGGCAACCTAGACCAGAATGATCACACAGAAACTATATTAATTCCAACACTGCTTGACCAACAACTCATGTATATTCCTAACTAACTCTTACATCTTAAATTAATCCATTTCTATTAATCTATGTTTCACCACAAGACTGTGGCCTACTGGTAAGGTTCTGGAGACTTTCCCCTTTGGCAGCTACATGGCGTCTCCTTGACTCTGCCTACTCTCTTTCTCTCTCTCTGGTCAGATTTTCTGCCTGGCTTTATTCTGCCCTGACATAGGTCAAAGCAGCTTTTTTATTAGTCAATGGTAATAAAACACAGCATACAAGAGAGGGCACCCCACATCAAATCTTGTGTTCTCACGTTTGTGTGGCACTTTACTGACTAAACTATCTCCCAGCCCATATTTCAGTATTTTATAAGCTAAAGAAACCACACACACAGCTCATGTTTCTAAGCAGTTCTTTATTGCCATGACATGACTGCCAACTTGTTCCTCTGTTGTCATAGTCACATCAAGTAAAAACAATTTGAGAATTCTGGAAACTGAAATTACTGTGTCTCCATGACAAGGGAGCAATTTTCACTTGTTTCTGATACGCAGCTTGGTTAGAATTATATTTTAAATCCAAATGTACATTTTCTTATAAGACAGACCTGAAATTCATGATTATTCTCTGAAAGGACACATACATCTTGGAACCATTCATTCTATGAAGAATAATATTGTTAGTTTCAAATGAACCAGCAAGTCTACCAACCAGTCATTGTTCCTTAGATGGGGTCATGCCTGCTTTATTGATTATTGCTTGACATGGGAGGTTGAAAGACACTGTGGGTGGTACTATCCCCAGGTGGGGAGGGTTCTCAAGCTGTAGAAGAGTGTGGGAATCAGACTGCAAGCATGAAGACAGTGTGATGTATTTCTCTCTACTTCTGATGTGGTGTGACTAGATGCTTACATTACTATGAGTTCTCCAAAAATTTGGGCTGTAACCCAAATTGTAACCCGAAAAAAAAATCCTTTCCTCACTTAAACTGCTTTGGTTGGGTAATTTATCACAATACAGAAGGAAAGTGGGAGAAAGGCTGGGATCCGGGTAAATCTGGAGTCTTCTTTGGTTGCTTCCTTTAGACTTGCCCAGGAATTCATTATTGTCTTTAAAATGTGTTCTCCTTCTGGATCTGAGGGTCTGCCCCTTTGAGGGGGCCAATCTCAGCTTGGCTCAGTGAAGTCAGCAAAGGGTTAAGCTCTCTTTCTTGTAGGAGCAGCATTTAAACCCAAGGTAGCAGATCCATGTTGAGTTGGTGCCTCCTTTTCCCCCCCACCATTTGTCTTTTTATTCTCTGCAAATGGGCTGGAATTGAGCAACAAGAACTGGCTGTGATCTTTTCTCCCAGATTCACTTATGTGCAGTTTGGGAGCATTTTCTTATGACATTGAGACTTCTGTGTCTCCTCCCTTGAAACTCAGCCACAAGGACAGAATCAAGGCCTTTTGTCTGTTTCTTGGGTCCACTTGCCATAACAGATATACGGTGAAGACTTCTGATCAACCCACAGGTTCTACCTTAACTAGATTCCTGTTCTCTCAGGCGACCTCGGGCTGAGGCTTGATGATTCATGAACTGGCAAGAGGCGTCAGTGGACAAAATACAAAAGGAGTCACTGCAAGGTGGGTGTACTGACAGTGTGCCAGCAGCCAGGACAGAGAGGTCAGATGACGTGTGGTAATTATCTCAAGCATGAGTAACACAGGCTTTTAGCAGGTGCCGTTTGCTTGACTTTTTTTTTCTTCCCTGCTTGCTGTAACGTACAGTTAGCTCCAGGCCGAGAATAGCATGTTCCTCATATACTCCCTGTTCACAGTGGGATGTATCTCAGTGTCCTTCGGGGTATCTTTTGATGTATTCCTTTCAGGCCTGAGTTAATTAGGAAGGACTTGAGTGGCCTTCCTGTTACTTTTACTGACATAGGACAAGCTGCCCTGATTACATTATAAAGACCTCTTTGTCCTCTTCACTTTGACGGGTCGGAGGAACCTAAATGATTTTGAGAGGTATCTTTCTGATTCTATTTTTTTCTGATGGCTCTCCATACTCTGAGACTTGTTGAAGAGATGTTGGGAAATGGTCAAGTTTGAAATATAGAAGGGCTGGATGTACAAGCACAAGGACCCAAGTTCTATCTCCAATCTCCCTGCCTGGAGAAGTGGCATGCAGCTCTAGTTCCAATGCTGTGTAGACTGGGGGACCCTGGAGGTTTGCTGGGCAGAAAGTCTAGCCTAGTTAAATGCAGGATAGCCAGGTTCAGTGGGGGACCCTGTCTTAAAAAGGCAAGGAGTGGTAAAGAAAAACAAAGGGTGTTGGCTTCTGGGCTCCACAAATGCACACATAACTGTGTGCCTCCACACATATGTGAACATGTATATCACACACACACACTCAGACACACAAATTAGTTTAAAAACACAAAATAGAAACCCTAACGATTGAAGGGAAGATCCAGGACTGTTCATTTCTCCTCAAACTGAAGCACAGTATGATAATCTAATGGAAGGTACCCTTCTTTCAGCCACTTCTCTAAGTTGGCCAACACCTTCTCAATGAGGCTTTAGCACAGTAGAGCACTGCTTACAAAGCCAGGATCATTAGGTTTTCCTTAGCATGCTAAAAGTCACACTTCATGGTGGCAGTTTCAAGAGAACTTCCCCTTGCAGGTGTAAGTTCACCAGATTTGGATTTGCCTGAGTTGGTTCTGTCCTCCTGTTCTGATACATGCCCGAGTCTTTCCGCACATAGGCCTCAGGCCTGGTCTCAAAAATAAGGGTTAATTTATTGGTGACATTTTATAATGTGAACTGAGGCAGAAATCTATGGAAACAAGTGCGCGCCAGTTCACACTGGTTAATTTTGGTGCAGTATTTCTTTTTCTAACCAGAGATAACAAGATACAATGATGATTATTTCATGATGAGCATACGCTGACTATAACTTCAATTGTGATCACAAATCTTGCCTAAAAAGAATTAATTTTAATCTTTGGTTAGTTCTTATAAATTTAGTTGTATTCAACCAAAGAAATCTTTAAAAACCTAACACTTTGAAAATAACCAAATAATTTTACTTTTCTTAAATTAATGTTTTTTAGTGAGTATGTTGTTCTGTGTTCTAAGACTATCTGTTTAATTTTAGGGGTATCGTTATCAAACCACAAGTGGCTTCGAGGATACGTCCTGGATAAAATGCAAACACATTGAATAAATATCAACTAGCATATTAATCTGTTTCATAGCTCCATGTTTTAAAAGGAGAACGCGTAATCACTGTGCAAAATTAGGACAGAAATTATAACACGGTAACATAGGAAAAATATCTCATAGCCCCATTACCCCGAGGTGACCACACACTATTATTCTTTAATAAAAATGGGATTCTTTTGTTTTCTAATCTTTCTCAGATAGTGTATGGAGAAAAATCCCTGTATATCAAGGAATAGTCTCTGCTTATATTTATTTTACATGACTGTGTTATATTCTACATCTTGAAATTTGCAGGCAAACGGATCTATCTAGAAAAAAAAAACATATTAAGTGAGGTAACCCAGACCCAGAAAGACAGATATAGTATGGACTCACTCATAAGTGACTTCTAGACATACAGCAAGGAAAAACCAGCCTATAGTCCACAACCCCAGAGAAACTAGACAATAAAGAGAACCCTAAGAGAAACATTCATGGATCTACATAGGAAGGTGAAAAAGACAAGGTCTCCTGGGTAAAGTGGGAGTGTGGGGATCATGGGAGAAGGTAGAAGAGGAGAGGGGATAAAGGGAGGAGAGTGTAGGAAAAATGTATAGCTCAATTAAAACAATAAAAAATTAAAAAAAATTTAAAAAGAGAGTTTTACTCTTTGTGGTCATGGAGGATGATAGTTGAACGCTGATTTCTGAGTGTAACAAGTGTTACCCCTTCATCCAGGCAGTTGGGATTATCCACAGGGGACCTGACTCAGTAAAACATGGCTTGTTGACTTTTTCCAATAGTAAGGAGAGTATGACAGGTCACTGAACCATCACTCAAGAGTCTAGAAACTCCATCCTGCACCCCTTCCCAGGTATTTGACAGAACCCCAGCTGCATGTGGTCTCAGGCATGCTGGGATACGTGGAGGGTGGAAAGATAGCTGAAATGGGTGTTTCCATTGTTTAAAGGAAGATTTTATCCATGGTGGGTGGGACCCTGGCGATGTTGGTGCTTCTGTAAGTTACCCCTTCCCCGTGCTCCTGTAAGGACATCTGATAACTCACCGTTCACCACACAGACCATTGGTTCCTTATTCCTTTGCTCTGTTGGTGACACATGTCTGCTCAGGAAGAATTAATGCAGCACACCAGGTTCAACTTGGGGTGAGGTCACTTCCTGGGTCAGAGACATCTTTCTGCCCTGTGCTCACATGGGATGAAGAAGAAGCACCCCAGTTGGTCCTCTTGCTAAACATGAATCTGGGGCTGGTGAGAGGATTTGGTGGGTAAATTCATGAGGACCTGCAGTTGTACCTCCAACACATACATACAAGCCAAGCATAGGTAGAGTGACTGGTAGAGATGGAACAAGATCTCAGGTGTTCTTGGACTGCACAGTCCATCTGAAATGGGAAATTCTAGGCCCAGTAGGAGACGTTGTCTCAGAAAATAAGATGGAGAGTGACTGGTGAGGACATTGGGTTTGATCTCTGGCCTTCACATGAGCACATGCAGACTGTGAAGGTACACACACACATTTGCACACATGTATGAGAGAGAGAGAGAGAGAGAGAGAGAGAGAGAGAGAGAGAGAGAGAG
>JABTXL010001457.1:3491984-3522054 GCA_025134845.1 Neodon shergylaensis | reverse complement strand
CCACCATACCCTCACCACCATACCCTCACCACCATACCCTCACCACCGTGCCCTCACCTCCCATGGTGAGTCTTCCTTAATTTGACTTTACATTAATTCCTTTTTGATGAGAAAATTGATTCACAGTAAAAGTAGGAATAGGAAATATGCTGGGTAATTTTCCAAATATGGTCCAAAAAAATCACACCCAACATGGTGAGTGTCTGGAAATGTCTGGTCTAGCTATCACAGCCTGAGTCAATAACTGGATGGGCTAATGTTTCGAAGGGCACAACAACTGGAATTTGGAGCTCAGTGAATAGGGTTTGTATAAACAGGTGATCTGCTATCTGTGGTACTGAACGGTCTTTCTCACCAGGTTGGTTCCCCCCCCACACACACACCCTTTTGAATGAACACTCTTTAAACTGATCTCATAAATTCTGAACCTAAAAGGGGGGGCGTAGTGATATAGAAGTGGAACAAATGAGAAAAGAGAAGAAAGTTGTATACTAAAGGCCTTATATGGAGAGACAGGGACGAGAGATGGGCTGCTAATTCGTTTCCTAAGCAACTGCAGGCAACCTTGCTGAAAATGCCAAAAGAACAACAGATTTCTATTCCCTGCCGTGTACACAGTGCCCATGCTGACATTAATAAACACAATCTTCTTGAAAGGTTGACAAAAGTTAGCCATGCAGGTGCATGAGAGACGCATCATGTCAGCCCGACTGCACAAACATTTTCGTGTTCCTTTGCCTTCATGTAAAAACATAGGTGAAAACTGAGTTTAAATGCTCCCAAACAATACTAAATCATGGCTCTTTTATTAGTTGGTTTTTTCCTTTGCAATTTCACACATGCATTTAATACATCCTGATTGTCCACAGCTCTACCCTCCCACGCCTGTAAGCCCTCATCCCTTCGCTAAATTCATGTCCTTTTGTTTTGTATACAATGGAGTTCGGTCAGAGATGTCTGAGTGACCATAGGTTTGAAGCTATTGTTTTGAGCATGGAGGGCTCATTAGTGGGATCAACTGAAGAAAACGACTCCCCATCCCTCAGGAGCCATCGGTAGTTAATAGTTCACCAGGAAAGGGTACGGCACCATGAACCCCTCCCCTGCCCATGACCGGTTATGACCATGCCCATCCCTGTGCAAACCCAGTGCAGGTAGCCTTGACTGCATCTGTTATTTCAT
This sequence comes from Neodon shergylaensis, assembly GCA_025134845.1. NCBI lineage: Eukaryota > Metazoa > Chordata > Mammalia > Rodentia > Cricetidae > Neodon > Neodon shergylaensis. The sequence continues at coordinate 3,520,872 of JABTXL010001457.1, read as the reverse complement.
GCCCAGAACTTGGTGACTTGCCCTTCTCCCCGTCTTCTGGTTCTTAAATTCTTTCTGGTCTCTCTTCGACAATGCTCTTTGAGCCTTAGGCTGGTATAAATGTCCTGTTTAGAGTTGAGTAATCAAACATTGCTTCTCAATACCTGGATCATCCATGAGTCTGCATCTAAGGCTTTTTTTTCTACTAAAGGAAGCTTCTCTGAGTAAGACTGAGACGAATCCTTGCCTATGAGTGTACACACAGAAGGCAATTTGGTGCCAAACAATTTCACAACTCGGTAGTGTAAGATTCTCTAGAGCTTTGACCTCCCCACAGACATTTATTTTTATTGTTTTGGCTTATTTGTTTTCGAGTCAAAGTTTTACTATGTAGACCATTTTGTCTTGAACTCACAGAGATTCTCCTGATTCTGCCTCCTGGTTTCTGGGAATAAAGGCATGCATCACTGCACCTGTCCCTAGACATGGGTCATTGACTGAGTTTACAGAACGAGTCATGAATTCCTACACATGGGACATCTGTTTACACCCATAACAGCAGCATCACTATGGCAACAACAGGCACATCTTGCATGGCAGCTTGCACTACGGTTTTTAGGGTTCAAATCTGGGTGAGGCTGTTATTGCTTTCTTCCCGGCATCTTTCACAGCATCTCCTGGCACTGTGAAATCACTCCAGCAGGAAGAAAATTTCAGCTTAGGTCTAGATTAATCTTTCTGGAACTTAAAATCAACTTTTATGGTGTCTTTAGCAATAGAGTCTCACCATGTTCTGGTGTGCAACCTGAAGGAATGGCAAGAGCCTATGGTGTGGGGAGGGCACCTAGGACCTCCCTAACTAACAACCTGTAAGGAGATATTCAGCACTAGATGCTAGGGATTCTGTTAAAAAAAAAAAACCCTGAATGAATAATTTCCAAACTTTTGAAAGTGATTTAGAAGATAAATAAAATACTCTGGTCCTACTGACAAGCAAATTTATAACTCTGTCCTTCCCTTGCCCTCTTTTTATGAATAAGTGAAATATTTCACATTGGATGGTGAGAAAATAAGCTGAATGTATAACCTCCAACTACAAGTGAGTCGGAGGGAAGTAACCACGGCCTCCTGAGAGGTGCTCTAGAGGATGCTGGTAAAAACCAGAGGCCCCTGACACATCATCTCAAACTTATATAACTGTGTGTGTGATTCTTACAACCTGAAATGATCGATTTTTATGGATTCATTATAGTTTGCTTAATAAAACTTCACTGTGTTTGTTCAGTTTGTTTCACACTTCCAGTGATACACCCATGCTACACTGGACCACTCTACAGCCTAATCTCTGCCCCACTACCCAGATCACCTAAATGTCAACATCTCATGCACATTCTATTGATTGAAGTTCTAGAGGCTGCTCATGAAGATCAGTGACATTCTGTCAGCTCGGTAAACCTCCAAAAAATTAATGGATGGTTGAATGGATCTTTGTCTATTAAAGGCAGAACAGCACCTATAAAAATCAAGAAAAATGTCTTTATTTATGAGTGAAATACTTTTATATCATCTGTGGACAGGACTTGGTGCTGAAGTGGATTTCCAGATGATGGTGAAGAGAGCACATCTTGTCCTTTTGTGAGAAACGCTGTCTTCGTGCCTCCCTGCCCACCCTACAGTGGAAAGTGCTCTTTTTGCATCAGTCCCTTGATACCTTCTGACAAGGGCAAAATACACCAAAGCAAATCCAGTTCGTAGCTGCTGGAGAGGTAGTGGGGAAGAGTGAGTGCTTGAGATTTGGTGTGAAATAAGAATCTCTCATGTTGGTCTATGGTCATTTTTGAATAATAAATAGTTAAAGGTGCCAGAAGTACTATAAAGAGATGAGGATATTTGGTAGAATTTGTACCAGAAATGCAGGAGATAGTTCTTGGAAGAATAAATTCGTCATTTGCTGTGAGCAACTTCAGAGCACACTAAAGGAGTCTAAGGTACAGGTCACACAGGAAGGGCCTGAGCTACAGGTGTTCACACAGACACGTGGCCTGAGCTATGGGTGTTCACACAGGAAGGGGCCTGAACTACAGGTCTTTACACAGGAAGGGGCCTGACGGACAGGTGTTCACATAGACAAGTGGCCTGAGCTACAGGTGTTCACATAGGAAGAAGCCTGAGCTACAGGTGTTCACACAGACAAGTGTCCTGAGGGACAGGTGTTCATACAGGCAAGTGGCTTGAGCTACAGGTGTTCACACAGGAAGGGGCCTAAGATACAGGTGCTCACACAGGAAGAAGCCTGAGCTACAGGTGTTCACACAGGCAAGTGGCCTGAGCTACAGGTATTCACACAGGCAAGTGGCCTTAGCTACAGGTATTCACACAGGAAGGGGCCTGAGCTACAGGTGTTCACACAGGCAAGTGGCCTGAGCCACAGGTGTTCACACAGGAAGGGGCCTGAGGGTAGATGTTATTACAGAAATAGACCTTCATTGCAGGTGTCATCACAGAATCCAGAGCTGCACTACTTCTTCAAAAGTAAATATGCATCTACCAACAGGACAGTATGTTGAAGAATATTGAAAGTTGCCTCTAGATAAAGACATATGGAACCCTGATTGCTCTTTGGGCTGACGAGGGAGGGGGACTTAATTGGGGGAGGGGGAGGGAAATGGGAGGTGGCGTTGGGGAAGAGACAGAAATCTTTAATAAAGAAAGAAAGAAAGAAAGAAAGAAAGAAAGAAAGAAAGAAAGAAAGAAAGAAAGAAAATAAGGGTAGTAGACCGCTACTGGCATTGATCCATAACATGTCTGGGCGTTTCCAATCCAGCTCTATAAGCAGTATGCACTCGGAATCTACCAGTCCCTACCCCACAGTACTGGGATTACAAAAACACACAGCCATGCCTGGCATCTTTGTTAAAAGGTGGATTCTGGGTATTGAAGTCGGGTTCTGAAAAGTCACACTGTCAAAAAAAAAAATCACACTGTCTAACCAACTGCAATCTGAGATCAATTGTTAAAACTTACAAACGGAAACCATGAGAACTAAATTTTAAATTTTTGTGAAAATTGTGGATAATAAAATTAATGTGGCCGAGGAGAGCTCTAAAATTAGGAGTCCTGAAAGAAAAGAATGCTCATATGGAGCAGAAATATCAGGACAGAGAATGACATCAGTGTATACAGTAACCCCCTTTCCACCAAACAAGAATGGAAAGAGATCGGTGGGGGAAAAGATTGTTTTCCTTCATTCTATCTTATGAACATCTAAAAATAAACATAGCAGCAAAATTAGAATCGTTTGATTAGAGGACGATGGGACCATGGAAGAGAAGTTACTAGAGAATGTTTCTCTGAGAAGAAACAGAATTTAGTTCAGAAGAGCTCACTAATAACCACACATAACAACGACGGTGACTCCCGTGCCACAGCTATCAGACTGAGGAAATGAGAAGATAGCAATGAGGGACATCATTTTTATTTGTCGTCTCTCTGGAGTTACACTCAACTAGGTACATTAGACTATTTAATCATAAACCAAATGTAGCAGCCACTCCTTAATGAGATGAATATGAAGCCTTTGAACTTCAAGGAGGAAACCAACTTTAACCCCAACAAGGCAGAGAACAGAGGATGCTAACAAGGTGCCAGACTGGGGATGACTCAGATGAGCAGGGTTTCCACAGAGGTTACAGAGTTCTGAGATGAAGGCATTGAGACTTTGAAGACTTGTATAGTAGCCAAAGGGCCATCAAGTGTGAGGGTGAAATAATTACTTTTGGCACAAAATCCAAACTCCCGAGAATACTCTCACTGATAAAATATATGAAGAATTTCAATTAAAACCCAAGACTAGAAAATTAAGAATATTTTCATTCTAGGTACGGATATGTGGAAATGAGACAATATAATTAAAAAGTATAAACATTGCAAAGATAGAGCTAGCAATTTTCATGGGTATTAATGTATAAGAAAAAAATCTAAGATAACTAATTAAAAGCCACTGTTTAATGCAGAAGTTATATATGAGAACATGGAAACATTAATAGTTTTGCTGTATATCAGCAGGATTCAATTAGAAACTTTAATGGGATTTGCGATCTCATTACGTGCGGAAAAACAATGATAAAATACCTGGAAATACGCTTAACAAAAACAGTGCAAGTTGGTAACCACATTTGGGAAGAAATGGAGCAGAGCACAAGAAACTCCTAAACAAAGAGAGCACACAACAGTGTGTAAAAGACAATTTCAGCTTTACTTAAATTAGTTCATCACCAGACTGCAGTCTAAGTCACAATTCACACCCTAGGACAGTTTTCACAGCTGGAGGAGTTGATTCCACCTTTCTCTGGGAAAGCAGGCACAGAAACAGAATAGTGGCATATTTTTGTTGCGTAAAGACATGTTACTATCATGATCACCGCTGAAAAGCCCTGGGAACTGGAGAACTGAACCCCAGAGAAAGGTGAGCAAACTGGACAAGGAAATTGAATGGATGTCCACAGAAACCACGTGCAGACGCAAATCTGTCTCAGAATACATGCAGCGTTTCTAATCAACGAGACGATTCAGGGCCAGCACCAATGAGAGCTGGTGCAACACCCTAGGGGACTCTTCAAGTCACCGATAAATGGCTCTTTATGAGATAAAACGGTGAAAGATTGAAGGAGGCAAATCAAGAACGCCAAAGCCCCAGGGAGCCAGCCTTTGGCCTCCAGCATCGGGAGCAACACCTTTTGAGACCAGTGCCATTGCTACCATGCTAGGAAGGAGGCAGCCAATGGGCGTCAAGAGAGACCCACCCATGCCCATCCTTATGTCGCCCCAATGACCTGCGCAGCTGGCCCCAACCTGTCTTCAGGATTGGCACTTGAGATGCCATGCTGGCAACTGGTCCCTGACCTTCCCACACAGCTTCTTAAAATCTGTTGGCATCTCTGCCCTATCCTCCTCCTAAAATATCTGCTTTTTTCAAGTCTTTGTTCAGAAAAGCTGAGGTCCTGAATTCAGGCTGTATATTACCAACTGTGGAAAATATCATGTCCTGGCTTGTTTAACCTTTCTATATGCATTCCCCCCCCCTCCCAAAATCAGAAACTCCTGGGGACCAAGACCATTGCTAGGATGGGAATATAACAGAGACTTAATCTTTGTTAATTTGATGGTGTCTACTGCCAACTTGACTGGATTTTGTATCACCTAGGACACAAACCTCTACATGACTGTGAGAGAGTTTCCATGTTGGGTCAAGTGACCTAGGAAGATCTACTTATGCTATAACGTGACCTGAGATCTGGAGGGAATAAGAAGGGGGAAAGAAACTGAACCAAATATCCATCTCTCTCTTGGCTTCTCTACGGTGGATGCAGAGGGAAGAGCTGCCCCTAGCTCCTGCCACCATGGCCTCTGCACCATGACGTGAACCACGAGCAATGTAGAGCCTCCCATTCTGAAGCTGCTTATGTTAAATATCTTGTAATCAACTAATTCACAAAGTAATGAGTGATATTGGTTTTGAAAGGCTTCCTCTTGGATTTCATAGTTAACTACAAATTGATTCTGTCACCTTTAATGATTCATTCTACTAAAATAAAATCATGTAGCTTTCTTTTTGCACACAGTGTGTGTGTGTGTGTGTGTGTGTGTGTGTGTGAAGCCACCATGCTCAGCCAGCATTTACATGGATTCTGGTAATTGGAACTCTTTTTCATGCTTGCATGGCAAGCGTCCCACTTGCTGAGCCAGCTCCTATGCCCAAGTCATGCCATTTTTAACTATTAAAGAAAAAGAGAAAGTGTTGTCAGACTTTTCATCAAAAAATTCTCCCTTCCCTCATCAGAAAAAGAAAATATTGTCAAATACTTGCAATGTGATAGTCTTATAAATACCAGCCTTAAATTAGGCTGTTCACCCTCTGCAAAGAAAGATTTTCCTTCTCATAGGTGTTTTTATTCACAGTATGTACTTGAGACAATAATGACATCAAGTACCGGAAAGAGGCCGATCATTAGGAATGTCATCCTGCAAATCAGAGATGCTTCTTCTTCAGGCTGCCTGTATTCATTGCCTGTCATGTTTTAAGCGGCTAATGAATTCTTTTTTGATGACTGGGCTCTTCAGGTGCCCTTTGATGCTTGAGACAGCAAAAGACAGGATGGAGTCACAGGAAGTTATCTCCCTTACTTCATCTATCATCATGAGTATCCGTGGCATTGGCTCTGAGTCATACAACTTGGTTAGGGAAGCAATTAGGATATTGACAGGAGAATCAATGGATGGAAGTGCACATGTGCTTATCCCATTACTGGCCCTTCTCAGGGACATGGGGACCTTGGGCGTGGAAAGGAAAAGAACAGCTTTAACTCCCAGTGATCCTGAACCATCATTCCCCAAAAACAACAAGACTCCAAAACACCTCCAAGGTTTCCCAAATTGGCTTGTAGATCTTGAGGGATAAAAGCGTAAACAGCATGTATATGAGGGTTGAATACAGGAGTGTAAGTGATGTTCCTCATACCTTAAAAGATGCTATTCCTCGGGCTTAATAGTACATTTTGCTAAAAAAAACAGTCATATCTTTTAAATATTAAGGGAAATGGGATTATATTCAAACTGATGTCATTTAAATTCCTATCTTCATAACAACCGTTTCCAGTTGTCCTTTATTCAAATTCTAGCCCCACAGAGGTTTGTCCTCATTGAGATTATCCTTCTGTGAAACTATAACTCAACATGGAGACCACGTCCTGTGACAAACTGTCTCAAGTTTTTAACCGCTGTGTTTCTTCTGCCTTAACATTTGGCCACACACATTTAAAAGACAGCTAAAACAGTGTAGTTTCACAAGTTTAGTAAATGTTTCAAATAAAAGCGTTAGTGGCGTCAGAGAGGGTCTTGTCCAGGCGTCTTGTTTTATATGAGAGGAATGTGCAACTACGGAGGGAAGAGAGGTCCACCCGAGGTTCCCAGCAATTAGCCGGAAGCAGGCTGAGAGTTCAGCTCTCTCCTCTGCCAGCCTGGGGCTACCCGTTTTTCTTCCTGCAATTTCTAGGGGAAGAATTTCCCACCTTCCTCTTACAAGTTAAAGAAATGGTATTTATTTATACATCGAAACAGTGATAGGTTTTTAGGAATTTGGGGATAATGTGTAGACTCGGATGCAAAGGGATTGACCAAGGTGATTACTCCACATATTACATAAGGAAAAGAAAGGCTCCCTGCTTTTATTAGATGTGGGATTCATGTCTTTCGTCTGTATCTTTCTTCCCACAGCCAGTGCTTGCTGCACCTGTGATTAATTGCTCAGTGTTTACCCTCTTTTAAATGCTTGATTTCATCCTCCTTGGCTTTTGTTTATTAAGACAAGCCTCTTCTTCATTGTCTTGTTATTTATATGACCAGGAAATACTAAAAGCGATGCTGGAATTCGCGGCTTGATGAGAGAGGCATTCAAACTTGAGTCCTCCTCCTAAACTGTCCCTTTGTAATCCCTGCCTGACCCAACTCATTCATCATGATAATCCCCAATTTCCTCTCTGAAAGATGAGTAGGCTATTATCTGGAGTGCTCAAAACAGGTCCTCTACCTGGACCTTATCCCACAGTCCTGGCTCCCATCAAGACCATCAAATAATTCAGTGTGATTTGGTTATATTAAACATTAGTCACATAACAGACATTCAATTGTACATAGTCATTTAAAATTTCTCTTTTATTATTTCATTCAATTTAAAGCCACCTTTATCTAGTTTACTGATTATTCTATTAATACAGTATGGGGCATTGTTTTAATTTTTTATTTGTTTTTTGCTGTTTCATTTGTTGTAGTGAATTGTAAAGCCATCTTGATACTAAATCACAGTGTTATTGTATTTATGAAGCAGGAGCATTCCTGTGCTTTCCTTTTACAATATCATTGGATAAAGATGAAGGCCAGTTAATTTTAGGAATGTTGCAACTGAGAAGTTGATTGAACTCCAGTGGAACAACAAATGTGCAATAATACTATAGGTGTCACAAATTGGACTTGATGGCTGGGAAAAAATAGAAGATGCGAATCTGGGAGGGTCGTGAAGGAGAATGGAACAGGAAGAGTTGTGCCTTGGGGTGAATGAGATCAAAATATACTGAAAGCAATTCTCAAAGTATTAATTAAAAAATCAATAAAAAAGAAAATGAAATACAACCAAACATGATCTTAAATTGCCATTCTCCTCCTTGGGAAAATGTTTTGGTGTCCCCCGCCCCCCCCCCCACAGAAATATATGCACACAGACACACACAGGCACAGACACACATACACACACACAGATAGAGAGAGAGAGAGAGAGAGAAGCATACACACACAGACACACACGTGTAGAAACAGACACAAACGCGTATACACATGCACACGTGCATACTCACACACATCAGAAAGCTTCAGACTGGTTTATCTCATTGTTCCTTTATAACTAGATGATAATAAAGATAATAATAATAGACAGATTGTTTTTTTTTTACACACTGACTATTATTCTAAGTATTTCACGTGGTTAGGGTTTAGACAGACAGCATCCTCCATTAGGATCCTGGGCTGAAGGCTTGGTGTCTGCTGGTGTCCTTACTGAGCAGTGATATTATCATGAAGGCTGTGAGCTAACGAACTGATTAACCCCCTGGTGGTTGTAAGTGTTGATGAATCCAAAGCCCTGAGAGGTGCAGCTTGGGAGGGGGCATCTTGGCCCACACCTTCCTGCTTCCTCTGGCTCTCAACATCCTCTTACAATGGCTGGTGCTCTTGTGATACTGTCTTGCCACAGACCCCAAAACAATGGAGCCAGTCACCCTCAGACTGAGCCCTTGACACCCCTCCGTTAAGTTGTTCTAAAATATGCTGTCATAGACACAGAAACTATACCCGCTCACTGCCACCAAGTCGGTGAAGTCATAGTAAAGGCTGAAGCACCGAGAGAAAGTTCATGACCCTGGTGACGAGTGGACAGAAGTGACATCATCATAGATGAGGAAAGACAGGCCCCCTGCTGATAATTGGAGAAGCTGGGAATGTATATTCCTGTCTCTACGCAGTCTGTGGGCCTTCTCTATATTCCTGTCTCTACGCAGTCCGTGGGCATTCGCTATATTGCTGGCTTTATGTTTACCTATCCTTTGAATTTTCCCTGAAATGTTTGGAAGGTGAAGAGCCGCTCACCAGACAGCAGGCCTGGATGGAGAGCCTTGAAGAGAATGAGCCGGGGAGTTTGCCTTCTGTGTAACTGAATGGCTTGGTTGTGATGAATGGGTGCCTAAAGGGCATACCCATTAACCTTGCTCAATCTCACCCCTTGTTGCATCACTTCTGTCTGAAAAAAAAAAAATGAAAGTAACAACTATATTTTTTTTTCCTGCTCCTTCTCATGGGAACAGTGTCGACTTAAAAGCTGTGCCTTTAAAGGGGCGTTAAATAAACGTGCAGCAAGTGATTTTTTTCTTGGTACCAGGACAGACAGCTGAGGTGCCTGTTTGACTTATCAAAATAGACCTGGCATCCGGGTTCCCACAGCATTTCTCAATCCCTACTTGTTACGGGGTGTGACTGGTTTACCCCTCTGCCCTCTACCCCGAACTCTCCAGCCCAGGGGCTGGGCTGCCCTTCCCCCAGAGGCTCTTCTTTGCATAATCCAGACATTTTGTTTCCTGTCACTTTTGGACTTTTAGCCTCCTGGCTGCTGCATCTGGTTCCCCTCTCTTCTTTCTCCCTTCCTCTCCCCCTCCCACATGGCCCAGTGCAGTCTGGTCCTGTCCACTCTGGACTCTCCCAGATGTCCCTGCCTCTGGCTATACTCTCCCGCGTGTCCACAATAAACTTTCTCCTCCACCTCACCTAGGAGCTGTCATGGTCTCCCCCCATTATTAGCTTAATAATCTGAAGAAAATTTCTTACACATCAGACTTCTGCGATTCGAAGTTATTGTGAATTATTACAAAATCGGTGTATGTGGAGGTGGTTACATATGCATATGCACACGCATGTACAGGCATGCTCGCATATGTAGGTGCATGTGGAGTCCAGAGGCTGACACTGGGATATTATCAATCTCTCTCCACCTAATTCTGAGACAAGGTGTCATTAAACCAGAAGCTCTCCATTTTAGGAAGACTGGAGGGTCAGGGAGCCCCTGAGCTCCCCGTCTCCCCTTTTCAGTGCTGCGGTTACAGGTGTTGCCACACCTGCTTTTCATGTGAGTGAAGGAGATCTAAACTCGGGCTCTCGTGTGTGCACAGAAATCACTTTGCTGTCTAGACCATCCCCCCCAGGCACCTGAATGATGTTGCCCACAGTTCCCATGTGTAAGAGCACTATATCTAGGAATGTGGAAAAGGCAGTAGAGCCATCCGCATTGCTCCATTGTCTGCCACGTAGTCTTCCCGACGGTTTCTAGATGCCGTCTTTAATGGGCGGTTTCCCTGGTGTAGCGGCCTTTCTCTGAAACTCCTGAGTCTGAAAAATCAGATCCCATCAATTAGGGCCTTTCCTGATCATTACAAGAGCATCTGAAAGGGATAAATGAGCGGGCCGGCATCCTAAGAAATCTTCTCAAGAAGCCCGTGAGAACCTGCGAAACCTGGCCTCTGCGCTGAGCTAGGGTACTTCAAACTCACCTTTGTTCTTTCCAAATTGCACCTTTCGTGTTTTGATCTTTTGTGTACTTGAACTTCAAAGACTGATTTAATATTGGAGGCCCTGGCAATGCTCTGAACTTTATAATGTAGGAATTGTGCTAACGGCAGTGCAGCATCTTATTCTTGAAAGGCTTTTAGGCTTATGACATTTTTCTTTTATTAAGATATTAATTTTCATGGATGCATATAGGACACAGGCAGCTTTAGAATGACATCCACTCTGAAGATTATTCAGTGGAAGAAAAGCGTTTATGAGCACGTTAGGTTTTGAATACGGAAACATTAGAGTGAGAATTGGATTCAGCCACAATTCTCCTGCTTTCCCCCAGGGCTCCACGGCCTGTGCCTTTAGAAAGGAGGAGCGATTAATTCTTTGAGCCTCTCTGTGAGTCCTGATCTCCTCGATAGTAGCTTCTTACCCCAAATTACAGAGTATTCCCACTACATTCATTAAAGCTTCCCCCTTCCCCATTCTTGTCTGATTGCTTCCCCACCTAAAACTAACGGATCTTGTGGAAGACCCGTTAGTAAAACCAACCATATGCCGGAAAGTCCAGTAATCTCAACCAAATACCGCCCTAAGATCAGAGGCTGGAAATCTAGCAGTGACCATGAAATATTACCGAGTTAACGGACTGATCTATAGCAGAAATGGACACTCTAACACGAAGATAAAACATGTGGATGATGACAATCCTGCTCTTGGCTTGTGCTGTTCCCTTTTAGAGTCCACAATCCATCAAGGACAAGCTGGTGCCTGAATAGCGATAAGCGCACTGCTTCCTTCATTGAAAGGGTTTCCCTGGGGCTAGAGAGATGCCTTAGTTGTTAAGAGCACTGGATGCGCTTCCAGAGGACTCAGGTTCAGCTCCCACACGGATGTTTGCACCCATCTGCAACTCTAGCTCCAGGAAATCTGACCCTCTCTTCTGACCTAGGTAGACACCAGGCACCCAAATGATGCACCAACATACATGCAGGTGAAATATACACATTTAAAAGAAAAGCAAAGAACTCTTTCAAAGAAAGAGATTGATCTAGTAGTAGATGGTAGAGTGTGCCTACTGTCACAGGTGATGTTCAGTCTCCATATCCAGCTGTGTGTTTCTGAGGAGGTTCTTATCTGTCTGCATATTAGCGGCGAGCAGTATGGGAAGGAGCACCCAGTCCTTTGATCTCACTAGGAGTTGCCTAGGTTTAGGGCACATTCTCAGCCTCCTTAGGAGCAGACAAAGGCTGTAAGTGAGGGTACACATGGAAAGACTGCTGCTTATGGTTGGAGGCTTTGAAGAGGCTGGCTTCCTAATGGATGCTGGGAGCTGCCTGGACACTGGCGAGAAGGTGGGACAGAGCCACACCAAAGCCATTCTCTTAACCACACTAGGTGTATCCCATCATCTGCTCCTGCAGCAGGAAGTCACTAGGATGTGATTGGTATCTATTTAAACTCAAGAGAACACAGTCCCCCAGATAGTATGCAGATGGAGTTCCCAGGGACCTTGTTTAAAATGGAGATTGTGCTTTAGCAAATCTGGGGCAAACCCTTGTTCTGCTTTGTTTTGCTTTCCAGTGCCAGGTGTGGTACCTAGCTAGCTTCTCTTGTGTACCAGGCAAGGACTCGGCTGCACGGCTGTGCTTCCAGCCTAAATTTCTACTTTTCTAACAAACTTCCGGGTGTCTGAAGTGTTTCAGGTGTGTGGATCACTCTGAGAAAAGCAGTGGCATTCACAATGTGTTGAGACCATCACTGGGCCAAAAGTACTTCAGTCATTTTCTGTTTTTAGGAACATAAACAAAAGATTCTGCACTCGACAATGTATTGAAGAGCATTGTATTCAGTGGCGTTAATGGAGTCAACCGAGTATTTAAAGCACTTTTATGGGCTTGATATTTTCAATGTGTACAGCTATTAATTATGATTTTTAGCGGTGTGTGGGTAATGCTGAGCACAGCGGCAGTGTGGTAATGAAAGAGCCGACGTTTCCACAGTGTTGCTTCAAGGTCCAACAGATGGTTCCAAAACCCTGTGCTTGTAAATATAAGCAAGTCTTTTAGGATCAGTGAGATGGCTCAGTGGGTAAAAGGGGCTTGCCACCGATGCTAATTCCTTGAGTTTGGTCTCTGGGCCTCACAAAGGACAAGGAAAGAAGTCATGCCCCCCCCCCAAGTCATCCTCTGACCTCCACCGCACATGTTCCCACATACAAATACAAAATGAACAAACATATCACAAAGAGGCAACTCTTTCCATTAGTTCCAAGTTGCACATGTTTGTGCAGATTAGAAGCTTAATGTAAGATGTCTACCCAAGTCATTTTCCACTTAGTACATTGCATATCGATTAACTTTTACTATTTTCCTCTGTCCAACTGCCAACACAGTTAATAAACAAACTCTCGAAAGTGATGGAAGAGGGACTAGGAATATGGTCCAGTGCATAAAGAACTTGCCATACAAGGATGAAGACCTGAGTTCAAGTTCCCAAAACCCAGGCAGCACTTGGTATAACAGCATGTATCTATAATCCTAGGGTTCCTGTGCCTGTGACAGGAGAATTTCTGAAAGACCAATTCCTGACCCGGGCATGCGTAGCAGCAAACAACAGACCCTGTCTCAGACGGGAGGACTGGCAGGATTGCAGACAGGCCTCCTTCTGACCTCCGTGTGCGCACACATGGAAGGGGTGGTCAGGGAACTTTACAACTTTCTATGAATTTAGTCTTCTCTGAGTCTCGCCAACTTGGAGAGAAATCTCCGCAATGAGAGCAGTGACTGAGAAGCGGCCAGGAAAGCAGGAAGTAGTGAGCTAATGCCAGGACACAAAGAAACCACTCCATCCTCACGGAGATGTCAATAAACATCCCAGGAAATTGGATTAGCAGAGAGGAGCTAAGATTAGTTTCCCCATTAATCATGGCATGTGGGGACGTTCAGAAAGGCGGGAACTCGTGGTTCATTCAGCACAACAAGGGCATGGCACTGGGACCAGTTCCAAGGTGCAGTCCCTGTCTCCTAGATCCACTCAATAATGTGCCTTCGGATGAACTTGAGACAACTCCTTTATTGGGGGAAAAGTGGGGGCTGCAAGGATGGGGAGGAAGCAGACCTTGCCCTCACCCAGTCCAGATGGATCACTAAGTCAGATAACATAACATGTAACTTCTCTTTGTTCCATGTCTGAGCTCTGCTCTCCCTGAGTTCACGTGGAAGACTTTCGAAATCTCAGGGTCAGTTCTTTATCACATAGAGCATAGCTGTCTGTCTTTGTAGTGGTTACCTGATGATGACTACTGACTCTCTTATCAAGTAAAAAAAAAGAAGGATTTGTTCTTTTCCCCATAGCAGCTCTATTACTGTTTGAGGCTGGCTGTCATACAATGGCAGAGACTCCAAATTAAACACTCAGTTTTTTTTTGTAAGGGCTCTGTGTGTGTGCACACGCACGTGCATGCACACACACTCACACTTTAATTTTATGATCAAGATAATGTATGGTAAATGCATGTCACCATATGAAATCCCTGATTTCTATAAGAGAAGGCAGAGTGAGGAAAGACATAGGAGCTAGGAACAATTTGGGACTATGAATTTTATCTGCCTTTTCTTGGACAATCTGCTGATTAACCCTAATATAGCAGAAGGGCTATTTATAGCATTTTCTGTTTTGTCAGCTAGGCATGGGAGCAAGAGCAAACTTCCATTATTTGTAGATTTCCCAAAATCTTTTGGGTATTTTCATGTGAACTGTGTATGGAGAGCTAATTTGGCTTCTCTCTCTCTCTCTCTCTCTCTCTCTCTCTCTCTCTCTCCTCCCTCCCTCTCATCCTTATGCATGTAGGCAAATGAAGCAAATCTCAGCCTCCCCCCCCCCCAGTGCCTCTCTCTGTCTTTGCATCATCTCTCCCTGGAGTTCCTCACGTGCACAATGTTTCCTGTGGTCCAGTCCATCCTGGTGGAATGATGGAACTGGCCTCACATTTACCATGGTAACCTCCAAACTGCAAGTGGGTGGATTTAGACCAATTTGAAATCAAAATCAAGTAATGGTTTAGGAATGGTATTTTTCACAGAGGCATCAGGTAATTAAATTCTTTTTTCCAAGAAACAAAAGTAATCACATCCATTTCTTCCTTCTCTGTGTTTTATTAAAATAAAACGTTCCACGGCATTTGCTCGGCCCCTTGACAAGCGTCCAGATAATTAGTTTCTGGCCAAGATAAAGGATGAAGATGAGATATCTTCCTTAAAAGGTAACATAGTTGCAGTTGAGGCAGCAAAACAAATTAAAACTTGAAATAAATGCTGTTGGGTGATGAATTAGATTACAACGAATTTCAGAAGAACAGTCAGCAGGAAGGGCAAATCTCCATAGAAAAACACAAGGCAAAAACCAGGAGATTTCTAGGCCAAAGACAGTCAGGATCAAGGAGTGAAGGAGGGGAGGAAGGAAAGAAAGCAGGAGGAAAGGGAAGGAGGAGAGAAGGAGGGAGGAAGAGAAGGGAGCACTTTCTGCCAGGGCTGCAAGTACTCAGATTGAGGATCTGCTGGAAGAGGCGTTCTATGTTAGAAGCCTACATTCTTCTAGAATATTCTGCCACTGAAAAGCAACAGTGACATCACTACCCCAGGGCCCTGGAGAGAGGATATAAATCTGCACTTTATCATCTGAAAATTGTATAAACATTTTTCATGCTAATCTACATCTGAGGGGACTCGTTCAATGTCAATAGTGTTTTCTATTAGCACGGGTCCATTCTGTTGGGGACCCGGAAGACTGACAAGATAAATATGAGGAGGAAGCCACGTGCACGGAAGAGTGTCAGCTTATGTTCTAATAACCCTGCAATGGACGTTCGGCTTTTTCTTGGTAGGTAGAAATGTTTACTTTGAGTACTTTATCTTGACCCAAGCCAGAAGTCCTAAAATGGTTTTCTAAAAACTTGTTTAAGCCAAGGAACCTGTGTATTCTCAGCTGAGGCTTTGTTTTACTACTTCAGAAAGCATTTTGATCCTTTAAAATCTTTTGGTATCAAAATATTAACACTGTGGCTTTAAATATGTAAATCAGTTCTCAAAGTATCGAGTCCCTCACCATAAAAACTGCACATAGTCATCAGTTTTATCACGAACCTCAATTCAGTGGCACGTGTTCCTTCAAGTATTAAAGGTGTCCTTTACACAATGTTATATTTGTTGCTAATCACTGTTGAGCACTGGTACTTGAAAGGGAAAACCTTTTGAGAGAATATAAATATGTTAAATATTCATTTACAAAAGATATAAAGTAAAATGATGCCCCAAACAACTATTGCATTTATTTTTTAAAGTATTATTTTATGATGACTCAACTACATATAAAGAAAATGAAAAAGTTTTAAGAGGTGAGGGTTTGAAACGTCAGTTATTTTCTTTCTCTAACAGCAGCTACAACTGATGTTAAGATGTCTCAACAGGTTGAAAAATTAGTTTTAATCTGGCTGGATACTGCATGATAGCCTTTCTCACAGCAAAATATTTTGTCTTACAACATTTTAAGAACCAGACATATAACAGTTAATGAAAAAATTTATTTGTTTTGAAATACATATAAAATATTATAGCTGACATTGCTCTTTGGTTTAAGAACCTTGAAAATATTTGAAAAGTCTAATTTCTAAAAATTGGTTTTCAGAAACACAATATCCCTCAGGGTAGAAAATAATAATCACGTTTACATTCTAAATATTATAAAGCATTCCCTCTGAATGCTTTTCTCCCAAGAAAATTGGGCTTTGAAGGTTCATAGTTTCAATTGTGCGTGGATGACCCAGAACACATTTCTTACCTTGCTGGCACATTGGCCTGTGGCCAGAGGATTTGGAACAAAATGGTAAATGCTGTAGTCCATGAACGTGGCTGATTAGCCAGCATCCCTTTCTTAGTGAGGTACCACCTCTTTCTTTCTTGGTGATAGTTATTCAGATTGTTAATTTTAGACTAATCCAAGCATGTTGCTTGGACAACATGAGGTTTCTCTAGTGAACTGTGATGGGGCCAGGTCAAATAAAGTGAAATAATCCTTAATGTTTATGCTAGATCGTAAATAATACGAGGATTATATTCTATTAAAGTAAGAGAATGTCAAGAATCTGCTTCCCAAGTAGACTGTATTTATGCTTCCTGGTTTCCATACCATGGCAATATTTAATATCATCTTTTAGACTTTCTTTCTCATATGTCAAATGGAACTATAGAGTTCTCAGATGAAGACTAATGTGTTAGGAAGTCATGGCCATGGTTTAGAATAGTAGTTATCAACCTGTGGGTCACAACCCCATCATAGGGTTTGCATAGTATATATTATATTATGATTCAACAGTAGCAAAATTACAGTTATGAAGTAGCAACAAATATAATTTTATATTTGGGGTCACCACACCATGAGGAACTGTATTAAATAGTCACAGCATTAGGAAGGTTGAAAACTGCTGGTTTAGAATATAATGAATATACTGCAACCTTCTACATAGATATAAAGTGACTGGCAGTTAGTTGTGTTGAGATCTTAGAAGCCCCTATTCTACTTTAGACTTCTCTGTGGATAAATAAACCCTCTTATGCTTTCTTTCTAAGGGTAGGGCATATGACCAGGAGAGAGAAGGAAAGTGGATTGCTTAAGCTGAATCAAAAGCAAGTCTATTCTTGAAAACAAGCTTGCTTTGGTCAACAGAGTTGGAAATAATAAGAGTATAACTATTTCATTGTCGTGTAGAGAAATGGTCTTCATTCTAATGCAGACAACAGAAGCAAGTAATTAACTTGAACCACATGCAGTGAATTGAACATAGTAACTTGGAGAATAGTGAGATAATGATCTAATAAGCAATTAATTGGATAACTACAACTGCTTCATAAATTACCTAGCATGCCTCTTACTTTTCAAGTTAACCAGCTGTTGAAATATTGAATGACCCAAAAGCCATCCACTGTCTGTAAGACACAATTCAAATACCTTTTTAAATGATAATTGATTTCATATTTCTCTTTACTTTCCCAGACTTTAATTTACTGAGCTAACATTTTGTCATTACCAAAGATGTTGCATAATTGCCTGTCTGATACCTTGGGAAGTTAATTACATAGCATCCTGTTCTCAGCTTGGAGAATTAACTGTCAAGGAAGGACATGTGATTTCTATGTCCCAAAAACCAAGCAGGAACTTTCTCAATTTTATTGTCAAATATGAAGAATTGTGATAGATATAGAGGTCAATAATAAATCAGGGCTCCAGTAAGGAATTGTGGTTTCAACCTCATGGGCAACTCCAACTCTGAATCTCTTAACTCTGTTCACGGTAGGGTGCTTATAATCCCTCTGAGTTGGAAATGAGCACGTTCACACAGACACAGATAAAACTGCTTTTAATTATCTTTGTGTGTTCATGAAGACACCTGCTATAAGGTATAAGTTTACATGGTTGTGGGTGCTAAGAATTATCAAAATTTGCTGTTTTCATGTGGGAGACACAGTGAGGCCATTAGTGGAATCTGAAGAACTGAGAACTCACAGAGTATTTCCATTCTGAGTCCGAACTGAGAACCAGAAACACCACGGGCAGAATGATATGGATGTCACAGCCACATAGTCAGGGACAGAGCAGGAGAGCCCAACTCTGTTTTCCCTTTAAAAACAAATTCTCCTTCTTAAAATACGGTATTTATTAAAAGTGTGTGCATGTGTGTGTGTGCATGCCTCTGTGTGTGTGTGTGTGCAAACCACATTGTAGGTATGGAGATCAAAAGGCACCCTTATGGAGTTCATTCAGGGCTTGAAAAGTTTGGCTGATGTCATCATCCTGGGGAGGATCTTCCCCTCATTCATGGCTTCACAGAAAGCTCCTCTGGAAACATCCTTGCTGGAACACCCAGCAATGATTTAGAATCAGATGACTGGACATCTCATAGGTCAGTTGCATTGGCATACTGATGGAGGTGGGTCTTGTATCTATCTGTTGCTTTCATTGGTTAATTAATAAAGAAAACTGCTTGGCCTGATAGGACAGAAAATTAGGTAGGTGGAATAGACAGAACAGAATGCTAGGAGAAAGAAGCCGAGTCAGGCAGTAGCCATAGCTCTCCTCTCCAAGATGGATGCAGGTTAAGATCTTACTGGTAAGCCACCTTGTGGTGCTACACGGATTATTAGATATGGGTTAATGAAGATGTGAGAGTTAGCCAGTAAGAGGCTAGAGCTAATTGGCCAAGCAGTGTTTAAAAGAATACAGTTTCCGTGTAATTATTTCGGGTAAAGCTAGCCGGGTGGTGGGATCCAGCCCCGCCACTCCTTCTACAGCATACAGAATGAGTCACTGTGTACAAGTCAATAAACCATGTTTAATCCTTTGCTATTTTTTGTGTTGACCCCTTGAAATTGTGTTTCTCTCACACTGTTTTCTTCCCCCTGTTTGTCTCTCTTCTCTTTGTTCTTTAACAGGAACCTTTTGGTGTACCTATATCAGGAAGCATTACCACAAAGTTTTCCTAATTCTCTTCTTAAAGACTTTGAATCTAGGCTCCTTCCTCAGAGCGATATGGGGAGAGATACTTAATACCCCAGCCTACCAGAGAATGGCAAAGTAAAACTGATCACATGTAGATGGAAGTTTCTATACCGCCTGGCCCTGCAGCCATTCAGTCCCAAAGAAACACAGAGAAGGTAATATTAATTATATACTGGTTGGCCTATTGCTCAGGCTAACTAGCTCTTACAACTTAAATTAATCCTTCATTCTTGTCTATGTTTAGCCACGTACCTTTTCTCAGTAGGGCATTCTCATCTTGCTTCCTCTGCATCTGGCTGGTGACTGACTCACTGCCTTTCTTCTTCCCAGAATTCTCTCAGTCTTTTCTCCCCACCTATACTTCCTGCCTGGCTACTAGTCAACCAACATTTTATTAATACAATACGAGTGTCAAATCATGACACCGTACAAGAGAATTATCGCACAGCAGTTATATTTACTTTCTGTTTCATTTTTACTTCAGATTTCTTTTGTTTTTAATGATTTGCATGTGTGTATGTGTGTGTATGAGTGCAGATGACCACGGATGTGAGAAGAAAGCATTAGATTCCCGGGAACTGGAGTTACAGGCCACTGTGAGCTGATTGACTGGGGTGCTGGGAGCAGAACTCTACAAAAGCAATCTGCGCTCTCACCAGAGTCATCTCCCCCAGCCCTTTAGTTTCCATTTCTGCATAGTGATTGTACCAAAGATAAATATGATGAACACATTAAAAATCAATCCCCACACTCACAGAGAAGTTTCCAGACACGTCTGGAGGAAAGAAATGTGCAGAGGCTGAACATCAAATATGCATTATTTCTTGGATCAATAACATGCCAATTCTAGAAATTAAATTGAATGACAATCATTGAGAGTGTTTAACACAATAATCTTGAATTAGAGTCTGGAAACTAAAGGAGATTAAATCAGCTTAACTCTCAAGTCCCCCCTCCCCCCATTCATCCTGTCATTGCCTTCTCCCTCTTTTGCTTTGGATATAGAAGCACTCAGCTTTAAAATGCAAGGTACTGAATGAGCCTGATAAATAGGCTATTCTGGATCTCTTGCATGAAGATCACACAAGAATTTGAAGGGATTGTCATCTATTTGCTTTTCTGACTTGCCTTCTTCATGCCTTTCCAACTCCAGAATTGTCCAATGTTTCAAACATTAAAGGTGAGAGGAAGCAAAACTTATTTGTGTTATTACACAAGAAAAGTTAGAGATTTAAATTACAGTATCAGGGTTGGACGTTGATCATGATTATAGAACATGGCTGCTTGTGTTATATTCATATAGTATATGTGTAAAATATATATGTGTATATGTTTGAACTATATATACAAAGTATATGCTTATATACACATAGCTTTAATAACTATTTTTAGCATGTATGTACATATATATGTGTGTGTGGATATATGCTTATGTCCTAAAAATGTGTACATCAGGGTTGTGCATAACTAACTCATAGTAGTCCGAATGCCTAGTGTCTGTGAGGCCCTAAACTCTCCTCTCAGTTATGAAACATTCAAAAGAACAGTTTCAGGTCAAGGTGCAGAGCCTCACACCTGCATCTTCTAATGCTGAGACATTAGAAGCCACAGGTCTGAGACCACCTGGGTTGCAAAATGAGATCAAGGCCAACTTGGGCTATAGAATGAGACGTTATTGCAAAAAAAAAAACAAGCTGCCAGACAGAACCCAGTCTGTGAGAGTCCTGCTTAGATCTGCAGCCTCTATTCCTATTCCTCAGCTGCCCTATGCTGGCCCATCAGACCGATATGAAGCTGCCCTGAGAGAAACAAAATCCCCTCTGAGAGGTTATTTCTCTTGCAGGACTCAGAACCACTCCCAGGTTGACATTCTGAAGAGTTTTCTGGATTATCGATGGTTCAGAGGGTTTCAATCAATCATTTTTAGAGCTCAGATCAAATGAATATATTAGTTACTTCTCTTGTTGGCATGATAAAATGCTTGATAGAAGCAATAGAAATGAAGGAGGAAGGAGGGAGAAAGGGAGGAAGGGAGGGAAGGAAGGAGGAAAGGAAAGGTTAATTTTTTTCAAGATGTAGGAAGTAAAGAGAGTTGAATGGTTTCTCCATTTTAACCCAAGACCCCAACTAATGGGACAATGAACTTAGCATTTAGGGTTTACCCTATTCTGTTAATCTTCCTTGGAAACACCCTCACAGACATGTTGAGATGCGGGTCTTTTAGGTGAATTCTAAATCCTGTCCAGTTGGCAATATCAACCATCACAGGGAATAAAAGGGGGCAGACAGTTTTTGTTCATGTGTAAAGCGAGCTGTGGTGAGTTCTCCAGATGTGGTTAAGACAACACAGAGCTGTATTTGTTTTATACTATTGTCTCTAATGTGACATAAGCTCATACATTAGGGCATTAATATTTAGAATAATAATTCATTGACTTCTAATAAATTAAAAATGAGAACAAGCCATTTGAGAAGCCTTTATCTGCTGAAAATTTGATGTGGGAGTAATTTCTTTCTAATCTGTTGCTTTCATTGGTTAATTAATAAAGAAACTGCCTAGGCCCATTTGATAGGCCAACCCTTAGGTGGGTGGAGTAAACAGAACAGAATGCTGGGAAAAAGAAGCTGAGTGAGGGAGTCGCCATGATTCTCCCACTCCAGGCAGACGCAGGTTAAGATCTTTCCTGGTAAGCCAGCTCGTGGGCTACACAGATTATTAGAAATGGGTTAGATTAAGATGTAAGAGCTAGCCAATAAGAGGCTAGAGCTAATGGGCCAAACAGTGTTTAAAAGAATACAATTTCCGTGTAATTATTTCAGGGCATAAGCTAGCCATGCGGGCGGCCGGGAGCCGGGGACGCAGCCTCGCTGCTCATATTACAACAAAAATTGTCATTTGCAGTAACGTGAATAAACCTAGAAAATAGTAAGCAACATTGCCAGAAGCAGGAAGTACATCCTTGAGATTGAGCAAGGAATGAGGATGGTGGGAAGTGGGTGGGTGGATCTGATCGTTGTTGGGTGCCTGCATATGGAATGCAACCATTTACACATACAATTAATGCCCCACCTCTTTTTTACATGTGTATGTGCATTTCCTGCGCTCGTTTGTATGTTTCTACATGTGTGGGTACACACATATGGGGGAGTATGCACATGCATGTGGGGGCCAGAATCTGACATTAGGTGTTTCGTTGGACTGATGTCCTTTTCATTTACTGAGGCAGGGTCTCTCACTGACCCCATAACATACAGATTTAGCTTGTCTAGATGATCAGACAAGGGATCTGCTATCTCTGCCTCTGGAGTGTCAAGATTATAGACTTTTACGTCGTTTTTGGGAATCCAGTTCCAAATTCACTAAGCCATCTCTCCAGTAATTAATATTTTAATAAAAACACCCTCCTCCATATTCTTCAAACCAACACTCTCCATGGTCAAATGATCATAAAGATAATATTAGATAATTGCTTGCTTTTTTGCACCAACAGTATTGTGAATTTTATTCTTCCCTCATCTCCATATAGTATTTTTTTTTGTCTATCTGCCAGGTGTTATTATATACCTCTTCTCAATTGTAGTCACACCAAAAGCATAAATAACCACCAATCAGAGTTCTTGATTAATATGAGATACAATTTTACCTTACTAGAGTTACAAAAATTGACCCTAAGCTCAGAAAAAAACAAAACAAAAAACAAGTTCCAGTTTGTTCCCACAGTTTTGTTACTGGCAAAGGAATAGTCATTATTAGAAAAGTCAAGATAGGCTAATAAAATCGGGGTACTTGGATCCTTACAATATTTTATGTAAGGAGCTCATTTCCTCTTTAGAACAAATACACAAAATATGAATTTACTTAATAATCTGGTGTGGACTAAATGTTTATGTACTCCAAAATTTATATGCTGAAGCCTAATTCCAAGTTTGATGCATTTAACTAGTTCTTTGGGTAGTAACTATGCCATGGGAGTAAAGCCTTCTTGAATGAGACTAGTTGCCCCTTAGGAAGACACAAGAGACTTGGGTGTGGGTAGCATGTATCTGTAATCTTAACAGCCAAGTGTTGAGGCAGGAGGTTTCTTGGATCACAGCTAGTCTGGGTACACAGTTAGATTCTCAGAAAGTAAAGAAGAAAAGGTTGAAGACAAGGAGGAGGAAGAAGGGGAAGAAGAGAAGAAAATGGGGGGAATGAGAAGAAATGGAGGAAAAGGAAGAGGGATAAAAGGAGGAAGAGTTGAAGGAGAGGGGGGAAGACCTGATTGTTTTTCAAGAACAATGAGAAGACATCCCCCTGCAAACCAAGAAGTCTCTCACCAGGAACTACAACTCCAGCATCCAGGTCTTCACAGTTTCTAGATCTGTTTGAGCCACTCAACCTGTGGTTTCTCCGTTATGTCAGACGAAACTAAGAAAAATGTCTGTAGCCACACTTTGAGAGAGTCTGGTTAGAAGTACTGGTGTCAGCTGGCAGGCAGAATAAAAATGAGCACAGCTTTCCGAGTTAGGTATTCTCATCTAAACAAGGATGAGTCACTTGGAATGTTTCTCTTAATTGCAGATTATTCATCTGTGGAATATGGTTAATAATATTCATGGCAAAAAAAAACCCACTGACAGCTTTCAGGTCATAAAAAGAAGACATTAGGTACAAAGAATTCACGAAATATTAAGGGGCAAATAGCAAGCTGGCAGGCCTTTTAATAGTAAGTAATATTACCAAAATTTGGTAATAAGTTAAAGGACTAATATCCTGATAAAATTAATATAGTGTTTGCACATTAAAAGATTCTTAAGTATAAAAGTAGACAACTTATAGTACATAAAATTCACTAAAAAAAAACCTTCTTGAGCACCAGGACCTCTGCTGTGAGATTGTCTTTCGTAGAAATGGGAAGCTTCACTCGTGTTACCTCAATGTACCTCAACAATATGGCTGCCTGAGCAAGACTTGACCAAGGCTGACACCAACTGACATGCTAACATGGACAGGGAAAGCTTCATGGGCCCCAGACAAAGAGCAGGAAGCAACTAATGAATGCTGGGAGCAGGAGGAATTGCTTTCCCCAGAGCTGAATGCTTTAATTAGTCATCTAATACCAAATAGTCAGCCCTGGATCCGTATACATACAAATAGCAATAAACAGCTGAGCAGATTGAATATAGATATAGATATAGTTATCTGCAATGATTAAATAAAAAGAGGACATGGATTGGATAGGGAGCAATGGGAATATGTGGGAGGGGTAGGAAGGAGGAAAGTGAAAAGGAGAAAGATGAAATTATTTTTTTTAATTGCAATAAATAAATGAGTAGACATACATGACCAAAAATCTTATAAGAATATCTAATACCTGAGTAATTACCATGGCAAATTAAGCCACGACCTGAAGTTTTCCACTGGGGCAATTAGCACAGCCATGGGGAAGGACATTGTGTGCTGTACAGTCCAACACTGTTCACTGTGCTCATCATGCATGCTTTTGAGGGGCAGTAATAGAACAAAGAACAAGACGATGCTGTTGCCGCAGTCATAGGCCTTATTTTCTGGTGTGTTGGGGTGTCTGCATGCCTGTGTGTGCATCTAGGGTGTAAGGGAGTCAAGCAATGGATGCACAATAGCTATAGATTGAGCTGAGCACCATGAGGGATTTGACAGAGGACAGTACTGGAAAATAGAGGGAACGGATGTTTTCAATACAGTGGCCAGGCAAGACCACTCAAGTAGAGGACAGTTGGGCCATATCTGAAGAGATGAGAAGTAGCTAGATATGGTAAGAGCCAAGAACCACGTTCAGAAATAGAAAATGACCTGCAGAAAAGCAACAGCTGAAATTGCCAGTGTACTTGGGGCTTAGGAATTATAGGGATGCATGGCACTGTGAGAACAGACAAGGTGGGAAGGGGCCAGGCCATTCAAGGTCCTATGTGAGGGAGATTCAATTTTACTCTTAATGAAATACAAATAGATATACATTCTCAAATGAATAAGAAATCAAATGTTTGCCGTGAATTCAAAATATTGAATAAACCACTGTTTAAATAATGCTCCAAAATTTAAGCTGTAAGCTGTCAACATTGATTTAACGTGTCAGATGGGTTTTGTTGCATTTGCATTTGATGGTCGTATTTAACACAGGATGTGACAGTGTAGGCTATTTTTAGTTACACATACTTAATTGCAGGAGCAATATTCTTATCTTAGCTACTTTGAAACTATCCTTTACTTATCAATCATGGGGTGTTATTTGGCTTGAAGCCACTACTCTCTTCCTTTGCCCAATATCCTCAGCAGTCAGGATAACTAAGGTTTTATCATTTGGAATCAGTGAAAATCATAATCCAAACAAATGCCAACAATCTCACTGAGATGATGTAGACAGCACGTGTGTGTGGATAATCATCTAGTAGACACATCGAGTGATTTGCACAGAGGATTTGGGGGGTCCTGACACTATGTCTCTGGTCCCCAGAGGGGAAGAACTGATTTAAGACAGCATTGCAGATTTCTTTCAGAACTGACAAGCATCAAAATTTTGTAGCTGAAAATCCCACTGAGTTAAGGCTAACAAATTTCACAAAACTTCCAATTTTAAGGAGGAATTCCTATGGATTTTTTTATTTGCCTGGTTGTATGTTTCCCCATTTAATTTCCAAAGGATTTTTTGGTACAAATTAAAGATAGATTTCAACCAAACAAATGCCAAGTCCCCATTTGACTCTCTGAACCATCTTCTGATTCTTTCACTTCAAACTTAAGTAAAATGCCAAGCCATTTCCATGTGTAAGAGGCATGACCTGTAGTTAGAATCCAGCGAAATGATGAGATGCAGTTTATACTCTAGTGGATTTTAATTAATTTTTAATTAAAAACAGAAAAAGGAATGGTGGGGTAAAATGCAAAATTAAAGCGAGCTCGGAGAAGAGAATGTGTGGCAGAGAGTTGTGCTTTGTTACCAGCGTAGGATGTGTTGGACCAATCTAATGAAGTCCAATTTGTGTAATATTTCATAGTTCCTAAGAAGTATTGTGCTTTTCGTGAACCACAGCTATTTTCTGGTTAGCTCGTAGCCATTGTGTATGGAAACATTTCATTTCTGATTTATCAATCAGGAATACAGGAATGTGCATAGATTTTTCTAAGCAGAAACAACACCAAGTCACTTCATTAGTAGCCTCGCCTACACATCCTCTGCCTATCAGATGAGCTCCTTGTTGTGGGCAAGGAGTTAGGACGTTTAGCTGTTCCAGTTACTCTTTGCTGGGATTCAATTTCCTTGCTCCTCAGGGTTTGTGCCGTTCCCTCTGTTATAGTCAGTAATGCAGCTACCAAGCAACGCTTGCTCACCCCTGCAGCTACCTGCAGCTGGAGAGTGGCAGGTGACTCGTTCTGGTCCTTGAGTTTTCAGGAGAGATGTGATAAGCAATTCTGGGGTGAAGTAGAATACTCTTGGTTAAAAACAATATTTAAATCCCAGTCAAAACTTGGGAAGAGCTTCCTTTCCCTCTGTCATAGTAACTATTGGGTTTTGAAATGATGGAGATGGAAAAAGATCTCTGATCATCCTACGAGCATAACATCCGATATGCACATAAACCTTTGTTGTATCTAGCCGCTGGAATTAAGGCTTGTTTGTTTCTCTGATATCACCCTGGTTCTTCTCACTGATGCTACAGACAGTATCCTCTGCTCAGTGCTGGATACATCTGTGAACAGGATTGGAAATCATCGCTGGCTACATCTTAGCTTCTATTTTAGTGAAAATGTTGTGATCACACACTGATTAAAATACACTCATAATAAAATATGCCACACAGAGGCAGAGATTTTGATGGCTTCCTGATAGAAAAGTACCCAGTGGATGGTACTTATCTGCCCCATCAAATTGTGTAGAACAAGCAAAGGAAAGCTTGAGTTAATGAAAACGTGTAAGTGCCCTGATGCAGAGATGAGCTGGTGTGATGAAGGTACCCAGAATCATGTGAGATGTCCAGTTCATCTAAGAGGAATAGAAATGGTACCCTTGTCAAAAAATGGCTTTGAGGGTGGAACTTAGCTATAAGAGGATGGCATTTGAGGAGGGCAGAGTGCACTGATGGCAAATAGATCAGCTACCCTCACATGTTAGCACAGGATCAATAGGGAGGGGGTCAGCCATGCGGAGGCTGGATGGGGAGCAAGAAGCCAGTGGTAGCAGCAGGAGATCCTATCAGGCAGGGCCCTGCAGCAATAGATGTGAGCTTTAACCCGGGAAGGTGGAAATAATATTTGAGGGCATCAAAGTTGTAGTCAGGATGCTGTGAGGGAGATCTACTGGGGAGTCTGTGAAAGAGGAAGTTCAAGAAGATTACTGCTTCAGCTTCCTGCTTCTTCTAAGTTAGCATCAAATACAATGACTTGGGGCTTAACAATTTGCCTCAACTTTCCTACTAAAAAAAGACCCTGAATCATTTCCAGGGAGAATGTGCTGTCTGAACTATTCCCTCCTAGGGATACTGGTGGTGCCTTTTGTCTCTTCAGGAGAAATAGTATAAAGACCATGCATGCAGAATGTTCTACAAGTCATTGTTCGTTTCCTTAACAGGGTCTCTGTTGAGTTGACTCCTGAAGCTATTAGGAAAAGTTTTCTTAATTTGATGCTAAAAATAGATTGACTTCTGGTGAGAAACATGCTTTTTCTGCTTTATAAATAAATAAAACACAGATCGATGGATCTTCTTTTCTCCCATAGCTGCTGAAAATTGTAGGACAACTCTGAGTTCCATCTAAAGGACCGTCTCAGGACAGCAGGTACACTTAGATGGACATATCTCCAGAGTCATTTCTGTTGCGGTTTTAGTCTCTTGCTCTACTCATTTAAGCCATCCTTCCACGTTTATGTGTCTGTGTTATGTTACCTCATGGGTCTGCTGTTCCTAAGTGTGGGATCAGCCAACATTCTCTAAAACACTTCTTCCCTTTAAGCTGCTCAGTCATCACCTTGATGTTGAAGCAACACAGTTCCCCGAGACGCACCTTTTAAAAAATATTGAATACAGAAACCAAGTGATCTTTATGGATTTAAAAAAGAATCACTCACTGATTCCTTACTATGGGTCAGGTACTGGAAGGACCATGGCAAGGAAAAGTCAAAGTGGCCCCGGCCTTTGAGGAGTTTGTTGATAAGTAGGACAATAGATGTGTCCCGAGAAACCTTGGGTATGCCTTGCTCCTTGGACTCTCCAGCTCTGGCGTCTGCCCCCATCTCTTTCTTGACTTCCATGTGCCTCATTTTCCTTGTGTGTGAGATGCCTTCTAGTGTCTGTTTCAGAGGGTTGTTGTATTAAATGAATTAACATGGACAAAGCTCATAACTGTGCCTGGTAGAGCAATTTTATTTTTATAAATTGTTATTACTATAAAATAATTTGACCTGAAGCAGTACTAAAAGTACTCATGTTGAACTACTAACAAGAACTAAAAAAGCCTTGTCTTCTCATTTGGTACTAAATGAAGTTCTGTACTCTGTTTAGAATTATGAGATCCTTGAGTGAGAAGACATTTTAGAATTCACCAAAGGCAGACTCCAAGTGGATTTTTAGGGTTATGCAATCTCTATTTTCTTTCTTGATTCCTTCCTTGCTGCCTTCTTGCCTTCCGATTTTCTTCTTCTTCTTCTTCTTCTTCTTCTTCTTCTTCTTCTTCTTCTTCTTCTTCTTCTTCTTC